>CM074435.1:979500-1057000 GCA_037101425.1 Elopichthys bambusa | reverse complement strand
GTGTGTGTGTGTGTGTGTGTGTGTGTGTGTGTGTGTGTGTGTGTGTGTGTGTTTGTGTGTGTGTGTGTGTGTTTATTACTCACTGTTGTGTGTGTGTGTGTGTGTGTGTGTGTGTGTTTGTGTGTGTGTGTGTGTGTTTATTACTCACTGCTGTGTGTGTGTGTGTGTGTGTGTGTGTGTGTGTGTGTGTGTGTGTGAGTGTGTGTGTGTGTGTGTTTATTACTCACTGCTGTGTGTGTGTGTGTGTGTGTGTGTGTGTGTGTGCGCGCACTTGGATGGATGAAATGTAGAGCACAAATTCTGAGTAAAAGGCTGGATGTCTTTACATTTTTTAAACCTTAAAACAGAGATTATTACATTTGGACTGACTGATACTGTTAATCTTGGTCCTCTGGTCTCGTATAATAAAACGGTGGTGAAGAATCTGAGTGTTTTATTTGACAAACCTTTTAAATTTAATAAGCAAATAAATGCTGTTGTCAAATCCAGCTTTTTCCACTTGAGACTTCTGGATAAAGTCAAGACGTTTCTCTCTTTTAAGGAGCTTGAGAAAGTCTTTATTTTTCAAGGTTTGATTATTGTGATTCTCTGTATATAGGAGTTAGTCAGACAGCGTTGTCACGTCTGCAGCTGCTAGGATGCTGACAGGGACACGGAAACAAGAGCATTTTACCCTCATTTTATCTTCCCTGATTTTATGTTCGAACGAAACAGCCTCAGACCAAAAGGCTTCAGGTTTTTTTCTTTAGTTTTTTTTCTATTGGCTTTTATCCCATCATGTTAATTATGTAGAATATATCTGTTGATGGCATTCATGAAGGCTATTTATGTATGAGAAAGAAAAGTGCGTGCTGATTTTCACATTGATCTGCAGAAAAACAGCAACGGGCTGAATGAAAATGTAAAATGTGACTCTTCCATCCAGATAGTGCTATTCTGTTTTTATTGTTATTTTTATTAATTCCATTTTTATTCTTATGTTTTTGTTTCCTTTTTATGTAAAGCACTAAATAAATAAAATTGCCTTGCCTAATCTGACAGTAGGTGGCGCTGGAACAGCCGTTTCCTTGGTAACCTCTGTACACAAAGCAGCTGTGCTTATAACAACGCATTCAAATAGCTCGAAAGATTTTTTTTACCTCTCTTATAAAAATGAACCATGGTTTTGCTACACTATAGTTTATGGTATTTGTAGTAAAATTATTGTTATACAAATAGTAGCATATCAATCCGTTTGAAAGGGTTAAACGAACTAGGTGTGAAAACACCCTCAGCATCAGCATAAATTTATCAGCATAAAAAGTGATAACACTTTTTTTTTTACAGTGCCGTATTTACACGTTACTACATATACTTACTATAGTAATAACAGTAAATTATGCATAATTACAAGTAACTAACCCTAAACCAAACCCTAACTGTAACTCTATAGTAACTGCATGTAGTTAATTAGTATTACTCAGTACTTATTTGAGTAATTACAATGCAACTATGGCACTAAAATAAAGTGTAAAAGCAGATGATACTGTCTTTTGTCCTCATGAACACAATCATCACACTCTAATCTTCTAGGGTTTACTCAGTTGTATCATCTATTGCTTGATATGGGAAATGCATTCAGAGATTACATGAATGCCCTACAGAAAACAACTACAACAACCACCACCAGAGGGCAGATATCCAGAAGCAGAGGTAGGAAGATTTCTCCCATCTAAAAATATGTGCTGAATTAAACGTGCCCTAAATTTAAATAAAAACATTACTGTAACCATTTAGCAGTACTCAGTACTTGAAGCTTGACAATATATAGCTTATATTAGGGCTGGGTACTTTTGGCTATGTTATGATACATCTCCAGAATAAAGTATTTGTCTTGATCAGAGAGCTGTTGAAATCTCTTAATATGAAGATAATTGTTGATCATCAGATGTTTGAGTGACTCTATGTCCAGTATCAGGAATAATACAGTATGATCTGTATGTATCAATACACAACTCTGAGATCACAACGTGAATGTGTGCAAGAATAAACTGAGCATGTTCAAATCAACTCTTTCCAGACTAATTCCACTAAATGTCTTTAGAGAAAATACAGATTTCTTTACCTGTGAGAAGTGAAGAGAGAATGATCAGTCCCAGCAGACACAGATCACACTTATCAGCCATTTTCTGTTTCTGTCAGTCTTTCTCTTCATTATATAGTTACAGCTCCTCCTTTATTCATCACCAGCTCCTCCTGTGGTTGAGAACTTCCTCTGATCTGAACTGAGTGTTGAAATCCTGGTATATAGTTGTTATTTAGCAACACGATGCCAATGCATAATGGAGAACTGTTGATTTGTTTTTCATTGATGTTTAAATGTAATGTACAGTACACTTCTACTGTAATAGGAACAGTTCCTGAAGAGCAACTCATGGTTGATGTTCAAGAGCACAATGGTAACAGCTCAGGGAGTTTCAACCTGCAGTCATTCTGTTTCCACACAGACTTTGACACGACAGCAGGGCCGCGTTATCCTAATGGGCAACATGGGCTGCAGCGCAGGACCCCGAACACTAGGGGCCCCCAAGACAATTCTCTTTTGCATTTTAAAACGTATCGTTTTCACACACCCGAATCAAGAGTCTCAGGCACAGCGGACACGAACACGTTCATTAGCCCAGAGCAAAGGTTTACCGCAGCACTGCACAGCGGTTGTGAAACATGTTCTTCAGTCTGAGAAAAGTGTAAACCACACTGGCTCAACACACATCTGATCTGAACACAGTTTATAGGATATTCTTTGCATTACTGTTAGTTTAACTTCTTTCTTTTAACAGTTTCCTGCATGCAGTTAAAATCTAGAAATAAAATCATTAAATTATTAGTGATAAAATTGGTTTGTTAATGAAAAACTATTCATTATCCATGACTCATTAGTAGGATGAGTGTTTTTAAAGTATTTTGTTGTAAAATGCTGTATTTTATGAATGCCTTGGCATGTCGCTTTGAAAAAACTTTGAAAACCATCTCCAACACTGCAGCTCTTGTGGGGTGTTCCCGGTCTGCAGTGGTCAGTATCTATCAAAAGTGCTCCAAGGAAGGAACAGTGGTGAACCGGCGACAGGGTCATGGGCGGCCGAGGCTCAGCGAAGGCTGGCCCGTGTGGTCCGATCCAACAGACGAGCTCCTGTAGCTCAAACTGCTCAAGAAGTCAATGCTGGCTCTGATAGAAAGGTGTCAGAATACACAGTGCATCAGTTTGTTGCGTTTGGAGCTGCATAGCTGCAGACCAGTCAAGGTTATAAGGATTATAAATCAAAAACTGTTTTGAATTACTCTATAACATCAAGAATCTCAACGGTTGACAATCAACAAAATATTCAGATTAACAGATCAACTCTGAACATCACAGAACAAGATACTTAAAATGACAAGAACTACAGAAAAAAAAAAAAAAGTAAATAGTCAAGTAATCTTCATTTATATAGCGCTTCACAATACATATTGTTTCACAATACGTATTGTTTCAAAGCAGCTTCACAGTGACAATAGGAAAATACTTATCGAGCTAAAGTTGGTTTTTGATTGAATCACTTCCATTGTAAAAATTGTTAATTAATACTTTAGGGGCCGCTTAAATGACACCTTTCGTACTGAAAACCGAAGACCTTTAATGCATTCTTGCCGTTCATTTACGTGTTTAGTCTATAGATTTGTGTGTTTGAGTGTGTATGTGTGCAGAAGCTTGGTCTTTTTTTAAAAGGTGATATTTGCCAAATTACTTGTCTGGTCCGCATAATACAGAAAAATTGGTTGTGTCCGTGGAAGAATGCGGTTTTACAGATGCTAGAAACATGGCCTTGAAATGAAAGATTGGTATCAAAGAGCACACCCAGGTTCCTAACAGACGACGAAGACTTAACAGAGCAGCCATCAAGTGTTAGACAGTATTCTAGGTTATTACGTGAGGAAGTTTTTGGTCTAGTGATGAGATGTTATTTGAGTGATGCAATGATATAATCCAGTAATCCAGTGAGTGAGAAGTGAAGATAGTCAATGGCGTTCGGTGACTCGCTGATCTAAACTCTGCGTTGATTAGGCCACTGTAGCAGTAGCCTCGCTAGAGCGCGGTCTTACACAGTTCCCATGCTACTCGCTTCCTGGAGACGTGCATGAGTGACAGAAATGAACTGATATATAAGGTGAAAAAGTCCTTTCTACAAAAGAAAGCAAAATAGCTAACATCAGTCAATATTTTTTACAAATACACCAAGTTAATTTAGTCAGCCAATACTCATGTTTGAGCGTACGCTCTCAAAGAGTTCTCAAAACAGGACTCAAAATGAGTAGACAGGTAGCGCTAGTTCCACCATGCATGCGGTTTTCCTCTACCAAACGAACTGATTTGCTCGTTGGTGACTAAGCTTATAACTGGTAGCTACTATGCACTAGCGCCCTCAAGCGGCTCCTAGTGGAATTACACTTTAACCAGATGCTATGGAAACAGCTGTTCTTAAAGCTATAGTTGCTATGGAAACAAGGCTATCTAGGTGCTATGACAGGCAAATGTATCAAAAAATTCTTATCACCTAAGCTTCATTGCTGCATACTATAAGCACATGCTGTGGTAAGTTTATTCGGGTAAATGCTATCTGTTGTTTTAGACTTTCATGCTCTTTATGCTATCCAATCATATTGCAACATTCTGTGTTAAGTTAGCAACTCTTCTGTGGCTTAAAACTTATCAGAGTATTGTGACATGCTTTTCCTTAAATACACAGAGACAAATTAGACAATTCCTCACAGAGGTCTCTTATTCAACACTACAACGTTGTAGCTTGATGATCCCGTAAAGGAGTGTGGAGTCGTCATCTTCACTTGTCCAGCCGAAGGAATCAGCCTGATTGGGAGCAGAAATCATGTCCATGAATGAGGAAGCACACTGTATTTCATTGTTTAGCTGCAAGTTACATCTAATCAGGGGCGGCACCAGAATTATAAACGCAGGTACTGAGGAGGTGCTGTAGATCATTGACGGGGAGCTGCGCAATTATAAAATGTATAAATACTGTTAATAAATATGAGCAAAACGTGGCCACTCAATTTTTGACATTCAATTATTTTATCACAATTAACGTTTTAATTTTACTAAATTAAACAAGCACAAAATTCATTATTCAATCAAATATTCTTAAAGATTTTGCATAGGCCTATTCATTGAACAAAATTTCAGTCAAGGACAAGATGCCATCACAAAGCACTCATAGCAGCGGGGAAATATGTTTTGCCTCGCATTCATTTGTACATGAACATCCTGCAAAGTGGCCAGAATGGCAGGGAGTGAGTGCTGACATGCCCAACGTGTTTCACTAAGTTTCTTCAACTCGACTGACTGTTCAGATGGTTCAAGCTCCTTCTGTTTTTTCTTGAAAATGTCATGGACCACTGAACCTGAAAAAAAAATGGCACAATCTCGAAAAACTCAGCAGCAGGTTGGATATTTTGTACACAGTCCACTAGAACCAGATGAAGTCTATGTGCACCTATTTTCTGAACTTTTCCTGCACCCTGACATCACTGCAGCTCCATCATAGCACTGGCCAATGCAGCCGTTGACATCGATGTTGCAATAACTGAGAGTTTCCCCTGTTTGCTGACTGCTCATCCTCTCTGTGGCCTCACTGAGCAATGGCCTGACATGCCGTGTAGCGCAAACTTTCAACCACTGCCTCCATATAGTGCCGATTTTCTTCCACCACTTTAGAATGTCCCATCTGGGCTGGGTATTTACTGATAGGGCTTCTTGGTCCTTCGTCTGGTTTCTGGCTTAAATCCATAGGCCCGTTTACACTTGAACACGGTCAGGTTCAGCCAGAGATGACGATCCTGGACCACGAAGATGGACCTCGTCTGACCAAGGGCCTACACGGTGACTTTTGTTGGTCTGAGGGAAAGGTCCATCACCGTACGCAGTTCCTGCATTAACCCGAGTTCAGAATGGAGTTCTGTACCGAGTTCTGAGTTCAGTACCTTCATGCAGCTCTTTTAGTGCTTTGGACTGGTGTACTTGCAGGAGGGCCATAGCATGCAACGCAGAGGCAGCCTGTCCGGAGGCACTATAAGCCTTGGTGGCTTACCACAGAGTCTCAGGCCAAGACCTTACAGGCCTTCCTGGCAGAAATGCACCGCAATTGCATGCTCCACCTGAGGAATACTCTGGTTTCAAGCCAAATTCCAAGATCGGAGCCCTCCTTCAGACAGCACACCAAATAAACACTAGATCTGATTTGATGTATGTGTGAACTTGTGAAACGATGGAATTTAATTTTTTTTTTTTTTTTTTTTTTTAGAAAAAAACCTCACTGTTGAGGTTTAGAAACATGTTACTCAGAATTCAGTTAGTTTAACCACATAGAGCAGTGGTCATCTCTGAACCAGTTTAGACTGAATCATTCTGATGTCACTTCCTCTCTAGTGCTGCACTACATTCAACTCTATCTTTTCAGTTAACAATAGCATAAGTTCAGCCTGTTTAATGCACTCAATTTTAACCCAGTTTTAATGAAAGTAACCAAAAATCAGCCTCACTGATTTGAGGATAAAGTTCATCTCTGTGCAAAAGAAAGCCTGTAAAACTCAAAATAGTTTATGTACATGAACGTGTGTGTACGTGCACGGATGCACGAGTATGCATGTATCCACACCCATTTACTTTTGCTCACCCACATGTTTATATGTGAACATGTTTATTTCTGATCCCTTCACGCCACAAGTGTTGCTGGTTTTGTTCAAAAATAACACTGCTTTTCTTCCATGCACCTTGTTGGATGTGTGAAGTTGCACCAGACTAATTATATTATATGTGAACATGAAGATGATGAACACGCTCCTGAACACTAATTGTTTCTCTGATTTTCAACTCCCCCTGTAATGATGGGTCGACAGAATGGGGATCCATTTGCAGCTTTATTAAGATAGGTTCAAATGCAGAGGCAAATACATGAACAGGGACAGACAATGGTCAAGGCAGGTGGCAGACGTCAAGGCAGGTGGCAGACGTCAAGGCAGGTGGCAGACGTCAAGGAAACACAGTCCAGACTTCACAAAGTGTGAGTGCGTGTGTGGCTTAAATAGTGTGACTGTGATGTGGTGCAGGTGTGTGCGCAATCAGTCCCAGGAATGAGGGCCTATAGGAAACGTAGTCCGAATGGTGGAAAGTCAATATTCAGGTGACGGCTCCCTCCGGTGGTGCGGAGGAAGAGGCGCGGGAGCCACATTCGTGACTCCCCCATTCATTATCAATGGGCGGCCATTTTTGACCAATATCAGCTCAGATCAATGAGGCCTACGATCAGTCAGTTTCAAAAATAAATACAAAACCTGTCCTAATTTAAAGAAAACAAGATGACAAAAAGATTGAATCCAATATCTGGTGATAAAATAGCGTAACAAGTGATTTATAAGCTATTTTTGTAGGCCGGTCATTTTTGACCACGAACACCACAAGTGTGACTTTATGCCTTTTTATAATTAATAAAATCCAAAATAAAAACATTTAAAAAAACATTTCCTTCTTAACCATTAAAGCACATGAAGGTGATAAACAATGCAAATTTGTTTCATATTTTTTGTAAAATTGACAAAATAATCTACAAAAAACACTTTTTTCACTCTGAGGTGCCTACTCTCAGATAAACGAGGCCTACGATTAATCAGATGCAAAAAAAAAGAAAAAAAAAAAATGAAAGAAAACAAGTTGACAAAAAGATTGAATCCCAACATTTGGTGATAATACGAGAAGTAGTTATACCCTGTGTGAACAAAGTCACGAAGTATCAGTCCAGTGCGATAACATTAACTAATATTTTTCAGGAAAAAGAAAATCTTCACAACGAACATCACAACCGGTTTAAAAGGGTTAACAGCATTTCAATGCATACTCAATTACCAACCGGCCCTGTTTCCCTGGTCAGGTGAGCCCTCCGAAGCTCCAGCTGTAAACCACTGGTTTGAGGACAGTGAGAGGGTCTGGGATCAGCTCCTGTCCATCTCCAGAGGACATAAGTGGATACCTTTCAGTAACAAACTAGCTTTATCACTAATAATTTCATCATTTTATTTCTATATTTTAATGGCATGCTAAAAGAAAGAAGAGAAACTAACAGTAATGTACAAGTTTGTGTGCAAAAGAATATCCTATAAGCTGTGTTCAGATCAGATGTGTGTCGAGTCAGTGTGGTTTACAGTATGCACTTCTCACACTGAACAACATGTTTCACAACCAGTGTTGTGTCAGCATCTGTTCTCCCTTAAGTTAGTGGTTAGATGTGGCTGAAAATGAACAGAAAATGGCTGATAAGTGTGACCTGTGTCTGCTGGGACTGATCATTCTCCCTGTTCTGTCTGTCGTGTTGTTGTTCAGTGTCTCTTTGTTTGTGTTGGTCATGTGATCCTCTGGTCCCGCCTCTTTGTTTCTCATTACCCTTGTTTAGTCCTTGTTGAGTCCTCGTTTATCTGAGTGTGCTCACCCGTTCCTCATGTCCTCTGCTCCCTTTATAATGTGCTCTTTCCCTCTTGTTTCTCCAGTTTGTTGTGCCTCTTGTGTTATGTTACTGTTGTTGCTAATAGTGATGGGAGAAATGAAGCTTTTTAAAGCTTTGAATCAACTGAACCAATTGCTCCTCAAGCTGATTCATTGTTTGGAAGAGTTCAAAACACCACTCGCTGGCGACCCCTGCTGGTCAGAACAGTGTAAATGCAACAAAAACTCAGGCCAAACACCTTTTACAAACCCATTGCTAATGTTTTATTGAATGTAAAATCTATCAAATGCAGTTAACTAATCATCTGATAAGATTAAATATTAAGGTAAAATATCTGTGTGTAACCCAGTAGAACAAAATTCTAGCATATATTCGAGCATATATCAAGTTTGATTGTTATACACATGTGGAAAACGTGGTTTTAACCTACACATTTCTTTATTTTATTGGTTTATGAAAGTTAAGTCCCGCCCTCACCTATGTGTTGCTTAACATGAGTGGTTGTTCGAGAGAGTGGAGAAGAGCAGCGGATCGGAAAGAGAAGCAGATAGATTGCAGTAAAGATAAGTTGTTGTTTTAATAGATTATTCATTGTATTAATACATTGAATTGTGTATATTATCGTGATTAAGACACACAAGTTTTGAGTTTGTGTTATTTTGTTTGTAACTGAGTTCTCCGTGTATGTTCGCTCGACATCGCAGACTTTCTTCATTCTTTAGCAGGACCAATCGTTAATACAGACTGTGTTTCAAGTTATTCTACGGACACAAACACTAATAGACACGCACTTTACTTGTTGACAACATAGTTCCCAGTTAACGTGAGAGTTCGCTGGCTGCAGTGAGGGGTCTGTGGCTCGTCTTCAGACAGCACGCAGCCGCGCACCGGAGGATTTCCCGGAGATTTCTACAGTGCAGCGGAGTCACTGGTTATTCCACAACGGAATTCTATGAGAGGCCATTCAAGACATATTTCAAACTTTACTCACGCACACACTATCAAACTCTCTCTCATACTCTACTATAATGTCTCTCACACACTATCAAAGCTTTCACACGCACTACCAAACTCTCTCGCGCACACTACCAAACTCATTCACACTCCTTTTTTCTTCATCGAACAAGCAGTACTTCTTGGCATTTTAAAAAAAAAAAATTTATTGCAGAATAGAACATGCTCAACATGTGTGACACAGCTTAACTATATACAAAACCAGGGTTTGCATATGTAAAAAGTAAAATAAATAACAATAATAAATAATAATAGATGGATAAAAATAAATAAAATGAGGAGGAGGGGGGAGGGGGGTTGAGTAGATAGCGCCAGCATGGATCTAAGATTCCAACTGTTCCTTCTTCCTGGACTTATAGAGCGAACAGTACAGCTGCTCTAATGAGATATTATATGGGAGATTTTCCTAATAAATTCTGCCCATGCCTTAAGTGTTTTTGGTTTGGCTTTATTAATTGTCGCTCTTGTGCATTCTAACAATGCAATATTTTTGAGTTCTATATGCCACATTTTAAATGCTGGGGAAGTGGGTTCATGCCAGATTTTAAAAATGATTTTGGCTGCAGTTAGAGCTGTGTGAAGGATCTTTCGCTGGTTAACATTCAGATTGAGCTCACTATCATCATTCAACAGACAAAGACTGGGATGTTTAAAGACAACCACGTCACACAGCTCTGACAAGACTTGAAAAACGTTATCCCAAAATTTACCCTGCCTCGTGCCTCTCTTCAACTGAAAAGCGGTTAAGCAGCATAAACCTGTAGAAACACGTGCGGAAGGGTTAGTATAGAGAGTCTGGATCATGTGAATAAAACAAAACCGAGTCGAGTTAAGACAGACCATAGGTATCTCCACTCAATCTGGTCGAAGGCTTTCTCAGCGTCTAGTGAGAGGATAGTGCATTGTTCGTTTGTCAGATCAGATGAGTCAATAATGTTCAAAAGGCGACTTACGTTATCCATATCAAAACGTCCCATGAGAAATCCTGTCTGGTCATGGGAAATTAAGGAACTGGCAACTGTTCCTAAACGGTGGGCTAGAACTTTAGCGTATACCTTAGCATCCGTACCAATTAATGAAATCGGCCTATAGCTTGAACAGCAAAGGGGGTTCTTCCCTTTTTTCAGAACCAAAGAGATAAGGGCAGTATTCTGACCTTTGTGGAAATGACCTGTATCTATTGCTAAATTTATAGAGTCGAGAAATAGTGGTCCAATTAGATCCCATAACACCAAATACAGCTCCGGAGGGTAAACCATCTAGACCAGGTGCCTTACCCTTAATCACTGACTCTAAAGCCTCCTATAGTTCTTTCAATTCTATTGGAGAATCAAGAAAAGTCTGTTGCTCTTCGTTTAGGTGAGAGAGATTTAGTTTTGACAAAAATTCAATACCAGGTTGTTGGTCCATTCCCACCTCTGATCTGTAGAGATGCTCGTAAAATTCTTTAAATATCCTGTTCACCTCTCCCGGAGCTGTATGAAGGTCACCTGCAGTATCCTTAATGACTGTTATTGAGGAGAGAGCCTCGTTGTGCTTCAACCTTAAAGCCATTAGCGCGTTCTCCATTAAAATAGTAGTTTTGTTTAGTGCAGTGTATGAGAAATTCTGCCCTTTTTATTAAAATTGCTTTATAATCAGTTCTTAAATTCCCTAAAATCTAATTTAATCTGGCCCTCAAGGTGAGATATTTCTTTTGCTCTGGATTTATTTATATAAGAAGCAAAAGAAATACAGTTTCCTCTCAAAAAGCATTTAGTTGTTTCCCATAGTATTTGTGGATTCATAAATAAGTGTGTGTTTTCTTTAAGAAACAACGTCAAATTGGAACGTAGCTGTTTAACAAAGTCTTCGTTTTGCAAAAGGGTTGTATTAAAACACCATCTTTTTGAACTTTGAGGTATAATCGGAGAAGACAGATCAGATAGGATATCAGTGTGGTTTACACACTGAGTAAGGTATTTAGAAATTAAAATATAACCTAACCTGGAAAATGATATATGACGTGCAGAGTAAAATGTATAGTCCCTACACTTCTCATTCTTTACTCTCCAGATATCACACAGGTTTTTATCCACAATAAGATCACTTAATGACTGAGAAGCCTGATCCCCATGTACAGTAGAAAAAGATCTATCAATTAAGGGATTACAAACTGCATTATTCTGCAGTTTGTATTCTGCATTATCCATGCCAACAACCAAATTGTAATCAGCAAAACTAAGGAGAAATTTGGTAAGGGCTGGGAAGAAATGTGCGTCATATTTATTAGGGGAATAAACAGAGAAAAAAAATATTTTTAAATTATACCATGATCCCGAGGCATATGCAAACCACCCATTTTCATCCCCTCCCGTTTTCTCTATTAGAAATGGGAATCTTCTGTTCTGAAGTATAACAACTCCTCTTGAAGCACTATTATGAGACGAGGAAGCTATCAATTTAAAATGTCTATCCTGACACCGCGTCGCGTCGAAGGCCTTAAGGTGGGATTCTTGTATAAGGGCTATGTCAGCTCGCTTGCGATGTAAATAATCTAGGCATTATGATCTTTTTATGGGAGAATTCAAACCATTGACATTCCACGATATCACATTAAAATCCCTCATCCTAGAATAGTCATGGTACAAACAAACAAGAGGCAAAGGTAACCATGGCGACCATACCCATCAACAATAAACCCACCCCTTCGAAACACATAAATAATATTACAAAGAAATACTGCAAACCCTGGTATTTCTAACAATGTAATGGTTAAACTAACCAAAGAACCAAATAACATACTATTGTAGGCAGCATGCAGAGAGGTGAAACACACCCTCTTACCTGCCTGGAAAGTAAAACTATTCGAGGCCATGCACTCGAACTATGTGGATATACTCAGATACCAGTGTCCTGCACATCCGGATGTCTATCACGTAGTGGCGCCTAGCGAAGTGATGAACCTCTCAAGGTCTCCTGGGGATTTGAAAAGCAACTGCTCCTGGCCGTTTCACACTTTGACTAGCGCAGGGTAGAGCAGGAATAACTCAATGCCTAGTTGTTGGAGATGTTTTCTTCCTTCAGCTATTGCTTTCCTTTTTTGAGACATTCCCTTGCTGAAGTCTGGAAAGAACCGTAAGTTGCAGCCTTCGTAACTCAGCAATGACGAGTTTCTAGCTCCCTGCAGGATTGCTTGTCGGTCGTTGTAGCGGAGGAGCTTAAAGATCAAAGTGCGCGTTTTTTTCCTGGAAGAATCCTCATTCGCGTATGTGCACATTCAGTCTCAATCGGCTTCCCTTGTAGGGCCGGAATCCACTTCGGAATGTGGGTCTGCAAGAACTGGATTGCATTCCCTCCTCAGCTCCTTTGCGCAGGCCCACCAGCCTTAGATTATTTTGTCTAGACTTGTCTTCGTACAGAGATAACTTCTTCTGAAGCTCTTCTAGGCGGAACTTGGTGGCAATCGATTCCTTTTTTGACATCTCGGACCGTGGCCTGCGTATAGTCAAATCTGTCGTTGAACGATTGTACATCCATTTCCAACGAATCCAGACATGTAGAAATCGTCGATATCTCCTCACGAACTATCGCCGTCATGCTTAACTGTATGGCGCTCAGTTGCTTGTCTAGCATCTCGGCAATGGCGTCATGAAGGCGCTCGTCGTCTTTCGGCTTTTTCTTAGCAGGTGAGTGAATTAATTCCCAGTTGGATGCCATCTGGAATGTGTCTAGAACAAGGGAAGTACTAGAGACTCAGCTAGAAACTTGGTAGGGAAAAATTATATAGAAAAACGGACATCTGAGGCAGACTGTCGATATTAAGCAGCCATCACCGTTCGTTGCGCATGCGCATCCTGACCCCTTGGCATTGTGGGCATATGAAACGTAGCTCCACAGCCGTCTTGTCCAGTTTCCGTCTTTCTGTGTCTGGGACATAAGCAACGCAACCAAACACTGTCATGTGACTCACGTTTGGCTGTTTGTCATACCATCTCTGATAGGGCGTCTCTTGCTTCAGAACAGATGTGGGCATCTTGTTCTGTATGTAAGCTGCGGTCGCTACAGCCTCTGCACAGTACAGCTTTGACAGTTCAGCATGAGAGAGCATGGTTCTTGCCGCTTCAATTAATGTCCTATTTTTTCTTTCTGCAACACCATTTTGCTGAGGTCTGTGAGGTACAGTTATCTCATGATGGATACCTTGCACTTTCAAGTATTCTTGGAATTCCTTGGATGTGTTTTCCCCACAATTGTCAGTTCTTAGTCCTGCTACTTTCTGTCCACACTCATTGGAGAATGTTTTCTCAAATTCCTTGAATTTGCTCAAAACTTCAGTCTTCTGTTTCATAAAGTATACCTTGCAACATCTAGAATAATCATCGATAAAGGTCACAAAGTACTTTGACCTGTAAGGATGGATTTTTACTAAGACTGAATTACTGAATTCAAGATTCCTATCCTGTAATAAAACAATAAAACTCTCTAATCTGAAGAGAGGATCTGCGAGAAAGAACTCAGGACAACACTTGGTTCAACCTCCTCTCTCCCCCCCCATGCTGAGTTCCTGACTCCTCACACCTTCTCCTTCCCTTCAGGCCATGCAAGTCTCACAAATCTGCTATCTTAGTTGTTTTAAGTGACATCAGTGAAAATACTTCTGGTGCGATTGGTAAGAGGGTTTCACTCCCACAACAATAGAACAGACAAGAATAAAGAAAACAAAACCTGTTCTCCTGGGGTGGGAGGTATCCCAATAAAAATTAACCATTTGCTCGGATCCCCAAAACCAGGCGTGTGACCCGTTGGGGCACGAGAAAAGGTCCAGTAAAAGCTGCATAAATATTTGGGTGCTAAATGTTTATAGCCCTTTTGTCATAACTTGGGGTATTTAAAGGGATTTGGCAAACCACTCAAGGAAGCATCTGCATTCAGAACTTCCCGCACAATTGCTGTGTGTATCTCTCTATTTGCCAGGTATGCTGAATTGTAATATTTTGTTGTGAAATGTACTCAGTTGTGTGATGTATTCTTTTAATTTGTAATTCTTTTAATTGATGATTTATCCTGCCTGGCAAAAACAATAAATGTTAATCTTGATTTATCTTGGATTCCTCTAAAATCATTATAACTAGTAGATTATTAGAGTCCTTCCCTTCCGTAAATCTGCGTCAGGACAGGTCAAACTAGAGAGCCCCATGAAAGGAGCATGTAAGCACATCATGGGGACTTTTTGAGTTTGTCTGTTATTGATTTAGCAAGTTGCAGTATCGTGACTAAGAAAACGTCTCGGTTACGACTGTAACCTTAGTTCCCTGAAGAGGGAACGAGACGTTGCGTCGAGAAATTGACGCTTTGGGAACGCAACGCGTGATGTCGTCATGAAGCACGTGTGAAATCAGTCCAATGGTGTGTCGAGACGTCAGAAGCGGGTGACGTCACGGCCAGGAAGCTATAAAGCACGCTCAAACAAAGCAACGCTAGCTTAAAGTGTCTGAAGTAAGCGCTGACAGGCGTGCTGGAAGTATGGCAGGGCGACGCAACGTCTAAGGTTACAGTCGTAACCGAGACGTTCCCTTTCAAGGGAACTCGCGTTGCGTCGAGAAATTGACGCTTTGGGAACGTTAATACCCACGCCGCCATAGTTACAAGGGCCTGTCTGGTGTGGCTCGTCAGTCGCCAGAGAGAACCCGGGCCCCGGGGGAGCTAAGGTCAAGTTGATAAAACCTGACGAATGTGTGCGGTGAGGACCAGCCTGCCGCATCACAGACGTCGTGTAAAGAGGCTCCCGAAAGAAGGGCTTTGGAGGCCGCCATACTTCTGGTAGAGTGGGCTCGGACTGCTAGAGGTGACGGCAGTCCGGCCGACTCGTAAGCAAGTGAGATAGCCTCGACTAACCACTTACTCATCCTCTGCTTAGACGCCGGGGCCCCTTTATTGGGGGACCCGAAGAGGATAAACAATTGCTCAGTCTTACGCCACAGGGCAGCTCTGTGGACGTAAGCATCTAGGGCCCGAACAGGGCAAAGCAAATTAAGGCGTTCCTGGTCTGACGTCCTGAAGGGAGGAGGACAGAAGGCCTGCAGTACAATGGGCCTAGCCACATTAGTGGGAACTTTGGGAATGTAACCAGGTCTGGGATGAAGAAAGGCTTTCACCATACCAGGTGCAAATTCCAGGCACGAGGGGGCAACCGAAAGGGCCTGTAGATCTCCTATTCTTTTCAAGGAAGATATGGCAAGGAGGAACAGTGTTTTTAGGGTCAAAAACTTAACTGGAACCTCCTCAATCGGTTCAAAGGGGGCTAGGGATAGGCCTTGGAGCACCACAGCCAAATCCCATGCCGGAACCCTCATGCGTACCGCGGGCCTCAGCCTCAAGGTGCCACGGAGGAAGCGAGTAATAAGTGGGTCTCTACCAAGAGAAGAACCAGCCAAGGGTATGTGGTAAGCCGCAATGGCCGCCACATAAACCTTTAGCGTGGAGGGAGATAACCCTGCAGTGAACCGTTCCTGCAGAAATTCCAAAACCGTACCAACGGGACAGGAAACTGGATCAAACTGACGACTACTGCACCAAGAAGTGAAAAGTTTCCACTTCAGGGCGTAAAGCTTCCTCGTGGAGGGAGCTCTAGATTGGAGAATGGTCCCTACAACCTCGGTTGAGAGACCGGAATTTATGAGCTGGGCCCCCTCAGAGGCCAAGCCCACAGGCTCCAGAGCTCTGGACGGGGGTGGAAAATCGTGCCCCCTGCCTGGGACAGAAGGTCCCTCCTGACGGGAATCTCCCAGGGAGAGCCGTCCAGGAGAGATACTAGGTCCGAGAACCACACTCTGCCCGGCCAGCGCGGGACTATCAAGGTGAGCCGGACGTGGTCCCGGCGAACTCTTTCTAGAACTCCCGGGAGCAGAGCGATCGGGGGAAATGCGTACAGACGAAGCCTCGGCCACGTCTGTACCATAGCATCCAGTCCGAGAGGAGCTGGATGCGTGAGGGAGAACCAGAGTGGACAGTGAGAAGTCTCTCGAGACGCAAACAGATCCACCTGAGCCTGGCCGAACCTTTCCCAAATTTGCTCCACCACCTCGGGGTGGAGCCTCCATTCCCCGGGCCTCAGCCCCTGCCTCGACAGGACGTCTGCTCCAACATTCTGGACCCCGGGGATATAAGCTGCCCTGAGTGACAGAAATTTCCCTTGGGACCACAGGAGGATTCGGCGCGCCAACTTGGAGAGTGGGCGTGACCGCAGACCCCCCTGATGATTTATATAGGCGACTACCGATGTGTTGTCTGACCGGACAAGAACATGGTGGCCCCTGAGATCTGAAAGAAAAGTCTTGAGGGCCAGAAAGACCGCCAGCATCTCCAGGCAGTTGATGTGCCAGGAGAGGTGGTGAGCGCCCCACAGACCTTGAGTCGAGCGTCCGTCTAGGACCGATCCCCAGCCCGTGAGGGAAGCATCTGTCGTTAGCATTTTGCGACGACAAGGAGCTCCCAGCACGGGCCCTTGGGATAGAAACCAGGACTTCTTCCAAATGGCCAGGGCACGTAGACAACGCCGCGTGACCTTGATCATGCGAAAAGGATTTCCCCTCGGGGAGAATCCCCTGGTTTTGAGCCACCACTGCAGGGGTCTCATGTGCAGCAGACCAAAAGGTATCACGTTGGATGCCGCTGCCATCAGCCCCAACAGCCTCTGAAACTGTTTTACAGTGAGTGACTGGCCTAGCTTTAACCGGCTTGCGGTAGAAAGGATTGATTCGATGCGAGCAGGAGAAAGACGCGCCTGCATCGCAACAGAGTCCCAAACCACGCCCAGAAAAGTGGTTCTCTGAACTGGAGAAAGCATACTCTTCTTGGCGTTGAGCCTCAGCCCCAGGCTCTTCATGTGAGCGAGGACGACATCTCGATGCCGAGCCGCTAACTGTTGTGAATGAGCCAGAATCAACCAATCGTCTATATAATTGAGGACGCGAATGCCCTGGAGACGTAGAGGTGCAAGAGCTGCATCCATACATTTGGTGAATGTGCGGGGTGATAACGCTAGGCCGAATGGAAGAACCCGATATTGGTAAGCTTTGCCCCCAAAAGCAAACCTCAGGAACTTCCTGTGATGTGGAAGGATGGAGATGTGAAAGTATGCGTCCTTGAGGTCGATCGTAACAAACCAGTCCTCGGACCTGATTTGAGATACGATCTGCCTCAGTGTCAACATCTTGAACTTGAGTTTCATAACGGACTGGTTCAGTTGACGAAGATCTAGAATAGGACGCAGCCCGCCATCCTTCTTTGGAACAATAAAGTAACGGCTGTAGAAACCGTTCTCTGCATCGGAGGGAAGTACATAATCTATGGCTCCTTTCTCCAATAGAGTTTTTACTTCTTGCTCCAGAACCAGAGCCTGCTCGGGGCCCACCACAGTGGGTAGGACCCCCATAAACCGGGGCGGGCGAGACCCGAACTGAATGGCATAACCTTTTTCGATTGTACGCAGGACCCATTGAGAAATATTTGGCAGTAGCTTCCACGCTGTCAGATATTCTACTAAGGGAACCAGTCTCTCGAGACTGGCCTCTGGTATATCCTGAATAACCAGTTCGGTGCCCCGATGCGGCGCACCGGCAGGGGGCAGCCGAACTGATCGCTCTGAGACCCTCCTCGGAGGGAGCGAACACCCCAGCACCGCTAAACTTACGGGCGGATGCTTGAGTGAATGTTCGCTGGGGGCCGCTGCGCCCTGGAACGGCAGGGTTGGCAGAACGGTCACCTGAGGGCACCGAAGAGAAGTGAGCGCTGTGCGCTGAGGTGTAGAACACCTCTCTCCGGAGGGGACTGCCCTCAAAGCCCTGACGCTGCTGGCGTCAGGGCTTTTTCCCCGCAGCCTTCTTGGCGATAAGGACGGATCGCAGATCCATCCTACCCCTCGAAGGCTGCGGTTGAGACCGACCACCCGTCCCCCCGTATTGACGGCGTCGCCGAAGAGGCCAGGAGGCGTAAGCGGGGCGTCCAGCAGGAAATGCTTGTCCTTGTCTTTTATAGAGCTGAGGTTGAGCCATAAATGCCTCTCCGTGGCCACCAGGGCTGCCATAGCACGACCGACAGATTTGGCCGTCTCCTTGGTGGCCCGGAGAGATAAATCAGCTGCCCGACGTAGTTCATCGACTACGTCGGGAGTCATTCCCCCGCCCTCATCAATATCCCCCAGAAGTTCGGCTTGGTAGGCCTGCAGCACGCCCATAGTGTGAAGGCATGCCGCAGCCTGACCAGAGGCCTGATAAGCTTTGCCCACCAAGCTGGATGTAATCCTGACGGGCTTGGTGGGCAGTGTCGGGGCCTTTAGGGGCGATGCCGATTGTGGAGAGAGATAGCTAGCAAGCGTCTCCTCCACCTTTGGCATCGTCCCATACCCATGCTCCTTGAGCCCCACTATCGATGCATAGTGCGTGGTTTGAGCACTATGCACACGATAGGAGGCCGGTTTCCTCCAGGACCTCGACACCTCAGTGTGGAGGTCTGGGAAGAAGGGGAGACCCCGACGGGGAGGCTGCGCTCGCGAGGGCAGGAAGCGTTCATCCAATTTGCTTTTAGGACGAACGTCCTGCCTCTCCGCCGGCCAGTCGATATTCAGTTTGGCCACGGCGCGAGTTATGACCTCCACCAGCTCCTCATAAGCCGGAGAGTGGGATGGCGAGTCCTCACTCTCTGCTATGTCGGTGCTCTCCACATCCAGCTCCTCGGAGCTGGACACGTTGAGCACCGGTGCTTCACCCAGTGTGGAAGGAACTGCAAAGCGTGCTTCCAGACACTGGGAAAAAGCACTGGATCTGTCAGGTGAGGGCTGAGATAGGGCGGGGCCCGTCTCAAACCCCTCTGACAAATCCATTTGCGATCCCCAGGATCTGGATCGGCGCTGTGCCTCGGCAGCAGCGGGACCCGAACCCTGGGGAACGCGAGCCTGGGCGCCCTCATCAAAAAGCGCCAGGCGGGAGCGGAGCGTCCGCAATGGAAGGCGGTCGCAATGCTCACAGCCAGCACCCTCGAGTGCTGACCGGGCATGCTCCGCTCCCAAGCAGGCAACACAAAGATCATGTGTATCCCCGCCCGTGATGTAACGTGGGCAGGGAGGAACACAAGATCTGAACTGCTTCTCGGCCATAATAAGGGGTAATAATGACAAACAACACCAAATAGGACATACGAGACACAGAGCGCAACTGAAGACACAGAAGCTAGCGTTGCTTTGTTTGAGCGTGCTTTATAGCTTCCTGGCCGTGACGTCACCCGCTTCTGACGTCTCGACACACCATTGGACTGATTTCACACGTGCTTCATGACGACATCACGCGTTGCGTTCCCAAAGCGTCAATTTCTCGACGCAACGCGAGTTCCCTTGAAAGGGAACTGTATTTTTGTATGAACAAGCATGTGGCGGTTTGACTCAAATGCATTAGTAAACTCTGCACCCTCTGACGAAGAATCATAAACTTGCGAATTTATGTTGTGAGAACGCAGACGGCCGATGCGAAATTCTCTATGTGGTGATTCGGGCCGTAATGAACGAATAATTGACTTTAAGGATCAAAGACCTAAATTAAAGCACAACTAATCTCATGATCAGCTGTTACATCGGAAAGAATGTGAAACTAAGATTCAGTTATAATTGGAGTCAGATAAAATTATTTACGAAGTCAGAACTGAATTAGAAACCAAAGTTGTATTAAATTAAGCTGAATTTTACAGAAGTGCCAGAGGACGTACACGCGAAATACCTTCGACCAGACCACTAGATGCCGTCATTGGGCTAGTGGGTGGAACCTTACAGACCCACCTATTGAATCAGTCTGCATGGGACCACAAACGTCACTATGGATCAACTGCAACTTGTACTTGGAGCGGATTTCTCCCACTGGTTTGTGAGGCTTTCTAGACAGCTTACTGTTATGTTCAAGGTGTCAATATGAAGCCAGGCCACAGCAGGTGAACGGGTTACATCTTTTTTTTATTACTAACTCTTAACATGCATGCAACTCGTGCTCATCATTATTCTTTTCCTCACCTCTTTTTCTATTCGTATTTCCCCTAATAACATCGGTTTCCCCCTAGTGGTCTCAGTAAGTATTGCACTGAATAAAAAGACACCACATCTCCCCCATTATGTAAGCTATTTCACTTAGTACCGATTAACTCAAAAACAGTTATTAATTTCCATATGAACCAATAAGCATACGCTTCCACCTTATTATGACTACGTTCCTTTACAGTAGTTAACTGCAGTTACATCCATTAAATTCTAACTCTCAGGAACATTTCACTTCTTCATAAATTCAACAAAATAACAGCATATTAACATGACTATATTCAAACTCCATCTGTGCTATTGTGATGCCCACTAAAGTGTTATCACATTTGTGGTAGTTTATGTAATTTTATAATTAATGTTTTTGAATATTTGTTCAGGGGTAATGAACCTGGTTCCACCATCCTTTCACTAAAATATTTTATATAGAGGTCAGGAGTAATTGTGGAGTTCGCCATCAGGGGGTAGAGTGGCGCTTATTGTGCTCCAGGGGGCTTTACGTCAGTTTGGTCCGCTTTGCGGTTGTCCTCTTTCTGCTAAACAAGATGAAAATCGGACACAGAGTTTGCCCTGTCTCATTTATTTCTCCTATTTCCAGGTTGGTGGAATAGAAAATTAAGTACCTGAAGTGTAATATGTTGACATGTCTCTGAATGTTTTAATATCCACTAATAAGGCTGTTTTATGAATATGTGGACATATATGTACATATAGCAGTAGCCGCATTTTTGCACCTGTTAATGTCACCTGTTGCTACCAAAGTCACGTCGGACAGAGTTTTATTTTTAGCTCCTTGAACATTTTTGTAAAGTCTTAATACTTTTGAAATATATGATGTTGTGTAAAATGTTACAAGTTAATGTTAAAAACAAATGTGATATATTTTAAAAGTGGTTAAAAGTAAGTTAAAAATCTGTCAGCTCATGCATTTTGGGAAGAGTAAAAAAATGACTTTAGCTGGAAATGGAAAATGCATTTAGGAACCATATGTAAGTAATAACATAAGCTATGTTTTATTTTGAGTTGGAAAGAGACAACTTACAGGGTAACAGTGGTTATTGTCATTTTGATTTATTTAATCACACAAAACTTATAACTTATTTTAAAGATGAAAAAAAAAGACAAATTGTATTTTATTTTGAAGTTGTGTTTATTTCATAGTGAACATTGAGTGTTTGTAACAGAGGAGGATTTAAATTGTGAATGTCTAATAAATCCTCTCGTCCTCTTTCTGCTGAGCGGGATGAAAAATGGACGCAGAGTATAAGCTGTTTACGTGGTGCCAGCCAGTACCTGTAACACTATACATACATACAGTCATTAATTCATACCACAGTATACCTTTATTTACTCTCATAATCTTTCATCCAAAAAGGTGGTTTACGCTGTCGAACGGAATGTCTTTCTGTGCTCTGTTCAGTGTTCAGAATATTTGTAACTGACACATCAGCAGCAGACAGATCTGAGGCCGACTTTAGGACCTCTGGAACCAAGGACAAGTGAGAAGAATGCCACAGCCGTCCATCTGCCAATCTGTACGTGCTTGGGCCCACTTGTTTCTCTGTTTCCACAGGCTGTGTGAACTTTGAATGTTTTCTTTTGGGAATGTTAGAAAGGCCGAGTTCTTTGCGCATGCGCTGATTCCATCAGTCGTCAGTGGAAGAGACTCAGCAGAAGGTGCGAGGGGGCTGTGTGTATCCAACGTGTGCGTTGATAAAACAAATGTAAGTTGCTGCTTAATCAATAGTTGATAAATATTAGTTAAGGCGAAGGTGCAGCATTAGTACAATGTTATCCTGTTCTGACAAACGAGTATCGGCATTGAAGCCATTATCGCGTGCTGTCGAGTGCCAGTGAATGTGGTGATTATGTTCAATATTACTTGCCATCCGAAGATATATCTTGTAATCAGTGTTTGATATGTATGTATGGATGTATTATCATCACATTTGTTGCTCATATATCTGCTATTTATAGTTTATGTATGTGATATTTCTGATTACATGCAGCTCGTTTAAATAACTACACGATTAGTTTCGTTTAGAGTGTTTTGCCATTTTTGTATTGTATAATAATTTATTGTTTGAATCTTGATTTCTTTATTTCATTCTAGATTTAACTTGAACTTCTTTATTTGAGAGATTTGTGGCTGTTAATTGAAATAAGGTTGTGTAATAATACTCAAGACATTTTTGTTAATATAGATCTTTATTTCTTTCCTTTATAGACCACACCCAAATTTATACACACAAAAGCCTGTAAAGCCTGTGTACTATTGTGTTGTGTACCACCCAAATTGTCAACATTAAACCCCCTTTTTCATGGAACTGATCTGATTCAGTGTGTTCTAACCGACACCCCATTGAGGAAAGCTAGAAACAGACCATCACCTAATACAGTCTGACCTTTTTAAACCTGCTATCGAACATATGGTCCTTCGAGCCGGATCTGGCGATTCTCATGGACAAAGCCTTGATCAGTGGCCAAATGCAACCTGAAGAATCATCAGCACAGATTGTAAGACCCAAACATCAGGTTCATCCTCCTGCCTACCTTAGAGACTTTGACCTTACGACTGTGCGTCATAGAGTAGTCAGCCAGCCAGCATTGCCTGACACAACACAGCATACACAGGTGTTACACAGGAGATACACAGGAGATGTTGCAGAGAACAGTCCTTCACCCTCTATCTGAGCATCGGGTCCCATAAGTCAAGTTCCATGGGATACAGTGGATAAATGGTCCATGGTCAGCGAAAGGGTTCCTTCCTTTCAAGTTATGGATAATACTAAACTGCAATCACCTAGTGCCAGATACAGCCCAGTGCAGCCAGTTTATCATCCTCAGTCTTCTCCATATCATCGGCCATGGGAAGAGCATCAGTCTACGCCTTCGCCTCAGATCTCTTATACTCCACAAGCTAAGATAACCCCACATCGTGAACAAGCATCTTACCATCCGTCGTCTATGTTATCTCCATCCTTGGGCCCACACCAACCCTTTCCTATCAACCCCGGTGGCTCCTCACTCAGTTTAAATCAGGGGACTGGTTATCATAATATGCCCAACACAGCAATGGAGAGAACAGTAGAGCCTCAGAGTGCCACTAACATGCTAGACATTTTAGGAACATTGATTGGTGAACTTCAGATTATGAAAGATCATATCCTGGCTGCCACACCTACTAAATCACGCATTGATCTAGCTCTGACTAGTGAACGTCCTCACATAATCCACCTCCCTGGCAGCATCCTGATAAAACCAATTATCAGTGTACAGCTCAACCAACACAGGACTTCTATGCTAATACTCCTGTCCCTCACTGGCATTCAAGAACATTGTATGAATCACCTAGGGAGAGAATGGAATATCCTGAACAAGAGTGTTATCAGTACAAGCAACCCACTGGGCCAAAGTCAGCACCTAGGACTAATTTCCTTAACTTAAATCCTGCAGGACAAGAAAGCACCTACCGAGGTCCAGTGCCAACCATCCCTAATTTCTTAAAGATAGCCCTTGAGAACCTTTTACCACCAGTTGCCACAGAACTGTTCCAATACCAAATCCTGCTGGATCATCTGAAGCTAGATCAAGCACGTCTGGTGGCAGATTCCTATCTCAACTCACTATTTCCCAACTCGGATACTATGGCTGCTTTGAACGAGAGGTTTGGCCAGCCACACAAGTTGGCACTTAAGAAGATTGCCAAAGTGATGGATTCCCCAGATCTCCGACGAGGAGATATCGAGGCCTTTGACAGATTCGCTCTTCAAATTAGGGCTCTTGTTGGTATGTTGGAGACTCTTGGAGATAAAGGAGAATCAGAACTTCGATGCGGGTCACATGTGGAAAGACTTTTGAGTAAGTTACCTGCTGAAATGAGATCAGGATTCCGAAGACAGATGTACCACCGTCCTGGGTCGGTGTATAATCTCCGTGAATTTTCTAAGTGGCTCCAGTATGAGGCTTGGTGCCAAAGCAGTGAGTTGCAGATCAGTTACAAGAGCCAGAGACCAGAACGCAGGCGAGAAACCAAACCTACTGCCTGTACAGCTACTATCCTTCATGGGGCGAATGACATGGTCACAAAGGTACCCCCTGCAGCAGCCCAAGTAAAAGTGGAGAAACCCAAAGTCCCACCTAAAGCCTTCTGTCCTTTCTGTGATAAAGATGACCATTTTCTCAGTCAGTGTTTGACCTTTAGGTCCTTTGATAAACAGCAAATGATTGACTGGATCCAAACCAATCATCATTGCTGGCGATGTGGACGTGCACACCAAGCAGCCCAGTGCACGCTGAGGAAGCCTTGGAGCATCTGCAAAGGGAAGCACTTGCAAATCCTGCATGAGGTCAACACCAGGTGTACCAGAGAGGGTTTCTGCCTGGTTAGTTCAATCACTGAGACACTGTACTTGAATAGACCCACTGACTGCAAATGTGTTCTGCTTGAGGTCATCAGGGTTTTGCTGTGCTATGGAGGCAAGACGCTCGACACTTATGCTGTTATGGATGATGGGTCTGAGCGCACAATTCTTCTTGCTGATGCTGCCCGTGTACTTGGCATACAAGGTCAAGCTGAAAACATAGCCTTGCGGACCGTCCGCCAAGATGTGCAGACCATCAGTGGTACTTTAGTTAACTTTCACATATCTCCTGCAACTCAACCTCAGAAGACCTTCAAGATCAATGCAGCATTAACGGCCAAACACCTTGGTCTGGCCGATCACTCATATCCGGTGAGTTTGCTGGAGAAATACAAGCACCTAAAGGATCTCCCTCTGCAGGCCTTTGAAAGAGTGAGTCCTTCACTTCTCATCAGTGCCGATAATACCCACCTAATCACACCTATCGAACCTGTCCGAATTGGTCCTCTTGGTGGTCAGGAGGCCATTAATCTCTTAGAGAGCATGACAACCTGCGTGGAGGTGAATGGAATCTTCCACTATGTGACACCCTTGCTGTGCAGAAAGAATTCCCCCCTCTTTTGTGCCCCCAAAGAAGCTGTGATGCCAAGTCTTCGGAGCATGGAACGATGACTGACCCACGATTCAGAGAAAGCAGCAGTGTACAGTGCGGAGATTGAGAAGTTAGTACTGAATGGCGCAGTTACCAAACTCTCATTGAGCAGAAGCAATGTGACAGGAGAGACCTGGTATATCCCACACCATTTAGTCAGCCACAATGACAAGGACCGCATTGTGTTCAATTGCTCCTTCCAATATAAGGGACTAAATCTTAACGATTCCTTGATGCCTGGTCCAGCCCTGAGCCCCTCTCTCCTGGGTGTTCTACTTCGTTTCAGGGAGCACTGTGTGGCGATTAGCGGCGATATACGTGGAATGTTCCACCAAGTCCTCCTCCTACCTGAGGACATGCCCCTCCTGCGCTTTCTGTGGCGTGACATGAGACGAGATGACCCACCTGACATCTATGAATGGCAAGTACTGCCGTTCAGAACCACATGCAGTCCCTGCTGTGCATCCTTCGCCCTCCAAAGGCACATCTTGTCGCATAGCACAGCAGATGAAGATGTGAGGCATTCTGTTGAAAGATGCTTCTGTGTGGATAATTGTCTGCTGAGCTTACCATCTGCTCAAGAAGCACGACAGCTACTAGACAAAATCTGTAAGTTGCTGGCAACAGGAGGATTTGATATATGCCAGTGGGCCAGCAACGTGCAAGAGGTTGTCAGTCAATTACCCCCAGAAGCCAGATCTCCTAAGCTAGCACTGTGGCTTTCACATGATAAAGTGGACCCATGTGAATCCACCCTGGGACTGAATTGGCACTGTGACTCAGACTGTCTAGGATTCCGGCACAGACCTGTTACTTACCATGCTCTGACGATGCGGAACATATATCGTGTCTTAGCAAGTCAATACAACCCCCTTGGTGTCATTCTTCCGTACACTACACGTGCCAAAGTTATTGTTCAACGACTCTGGACTAAGAACAGGAACTGGGATGATCCACAACTTCCTGAGGGTCTTCAGCAGGCATGGAAGGTGTGGGAAAAAGAGCTTCAGTACTTACCTCAAGCTTACGGGGCAGTTGCTTACCTTCGTTCAGAGGATCCTAGTGGGAGGACACACCTTTCCTTCCTCCTGTCCCGATCACGTGTAGCCCCACGTAAGCAGTGCTCAATTCCTAGACTTGAGCTATGCGCTGCTCTCATAGGAGCGCAGTTGGCCAAGCTGTCTGAGAATGAGCCCACCTTGAACATCCAGAAAGTCATTCTCTGGACAGATTTGACAACTGTCCTCCACTGGCTGCATTCTGAATCCTGCCGCTTCAAGGTGTTTGTGGGAACGAAGGTGGCAGAGATTCAAGAATTAACTGATCTCAAAGCATGGCATTATGTTGACTCTGCCAGGAACCCTGCGGATTATCTTACCCGTGGTAAGAGCCTGAAGGACCTCACTGAACCCAATCGGTGGATACAAGGACCAGAATTCCTCATTCAACCTCAAAGTAATTGGCCATCACCACCAGTAATGCACAGCTTAGAGCCTGAGGATGCCACAGGATTAAAGCGAAGTGCCTTTTGTGGCATGGTTAACTCAGCACCGCTGACAGCAGATGGCCGCAAGTTCAGTAGCTGGAAAGACTTGGTTGAAGCAGTAGCACAGGAGCTTCAGGGGGCGGCAGAACAGTGGGGCTCCACTCTAGCAAGTGCTTACCAAAAGGCAGAGCTGTCTGTGCTAAGACAAGTCCAGATGGACAGTTTCCCTGATGACTACCAGCTGTTAAAAAATGGTAAGCCTGTTCGTTCTAGTAGCCGCTTACTTTGTCTCTCCCCAGAGTTCGATGGAGCCAGTGAATTAATACGAGTTGGTGGATGATTAAGACGTGTGGAAGGACTCGACCCAGGCACGGTACACCCTATTGTATTGGATCCCAGTCACCCTAACACTCGGTTGCTCATAAGGGATTACGATGCTTGCCTTTGCCATCCAGGACCAGAGCGAGTGTTCGCTGAGCTTCGTCAAAAGGTATGGATACTGAAAGGAAGAGAGGCAGTGAGGAAGCACCAGCGATCATGTCCTGAATGCTGCAAATGGAGGTCAAAGCCAGCCTCCCGGAAAATGGTTGATCTCCCTCCACCTCAGCTTCGATTATTCAAGCCTGCATTCCATTCAGCCGGAATGGACTGCTTTGGACCTTCCTTGGTCAAAGTGGGACGTCGTACGGAGAAGAGATGGGGACTTCTATTTAAGTGTCTGACCACTCGAGCCGTGCACCTTGAGGTTCTGACATCCATGGACAGCGATGCCTTTCTCATGGCACTTTGCCGCTTCATAGGTCGCCGTGGGAAACCGGCAGAGTTATACTCGGACCAAGGCACCAACTTCCGAGGAGGTTACACAGAGCTTAAAGAAGCCTTCTGTCAGCTCAGTGGCGATCTACAACAGCGACTGGCTAAGCAACAGATTAGCTTTCATTTCAATCCTCCAGCTGCTCCACACTTCGGAGGAGTGTGGGAAAGAGAGATTCGCTCTATTAAAGCTGCACTTTACACAACCTTGGGATCAGACACAGTGACCGAAGAAGTGCTTCGAACTTTCTTCATAGAAATAGATGCCATCCTAAACTCTAAACCTCTTGGGTACGATTCAGTGGATATTGCTGATTTAGATCCCATCACCCCAAACTGCCTTCTGATGGGGTGGCCAGATGGTTCCCTGCCTCAAGTTATATATCCAGTGTCTGAGCTCCTGGGAAGACGTCGGTGGAGGCATTCACAAGTATTGTCTGACAGATTCTGGACAGCCTTTATAAAGAACTACTTACCTGAACTTCAGGCCAGGACAAAGTGGCAGACTTCATCAGCAGACATCCAGCCTGGTGTGGTTGTTATGCTTGTTGACCCCCAGTTACCACGTTCATTCTGGCAGATTGGAAGAATAGTAAATGTATTCCCTGGGGCTGATGATCGAGTACAAACAGCTGAGATACAGATAAAGGACAGAGACTATACAAGACCCATCGCTCGCTTGATTGTTCTGCCAGAGATCCAAGATGAAGGGGATCACATCCAAACTAGAGACTAATGGTAACCCATATAGTGTCGGCCTTTCAGTGGAGCAAATCTGGGACCGAATTTTGGGGCGGCTGTGTTATTCGGCCTGTCGGCCGAGTTCTTTGCACATGCGCTGATTCCGTCAGTCGTCAGTGGAAAAGAGAGTGACTCAGCAGAAGGTGCGAGGGGGCTGTGTGTATCCAACGTGTGCGTTGATAAAACAAATGTAAGTTGCTGCTTAATCAATAGTTGATAAATATTAGTTAAGGAGAAGGTGCAGCATTAGTACAATGTTATCCTGTTCTGACAAATGAGTATTTATCGGCATTGAAGCCATTATCATGTGCTGTCGAGTGCCTGTGAATGTGGTGATTATGTTCAATATTACTTGCCATCCGTAGATATATCTTGTAATCAGTGTTTGATATGTATGTATAGATGTATTATCATCACATTTGTTGCTCATATATCTGCTATTTATAGTTTATGTATGCGATATTTCTGATTACATGCAGCTCGTTTAAATAACTACACAATTAGTTTTGTTTTGTCGTTTTTGACCACTGGGTGGCAGTATTGTATAATAATTTATTGTTTGAATGTTGATTTCTTTATTTCATTCTAGATTTAACTTGAATTTCTTTATTTCAGAGATTTGTGGCTGTTAATTGAAGTAAGGTTGTGTCATAATACTCAAGACATATTTGTTAATATATATCTTTATTTCTTTCCTTTGTAGACCACACCCAAATTTATACACACAAAAGCCTGTAAAGCCTGTGTACTATTGTGTTGTGTACCACCCAAATTGTGGTACACCCCCTTTTCCATGGAACTGATCTGATTCAGTGTGTTCTAACCGACACCCCATTGAGGAAAGCTAGAAACAGACCATCACCTAATACAGTCTGACCTTTTTAAACCTGCTATCGAACAGGGAACATGCATTGGTTTGCGTACACGCACTCTATTCGCCACCTGAAATGTAGGCACTTGAGCCCCTCGTTTCGCATCAGAGTAATGCTTCATTTTGTTTTGACAAACTGACAATCGTTGTCTGACTTCCTGGTCTTGTGTGTAAGTCCCTACTGGAGTGGGGTGTAAACACAATACGTTTGGTTCTCATTTTCCTTCCATACAACAGTTCAAATGGTGAAACACCAGTCATAGATGTCATGGGGCAGAACAGTAGGTTTGCAAAAAGTCCAAGACTGCTTGTTTCCATGGCCGCTTCTGTAGAATGGCCATTTGCACACAGTCCTTAAGAACCTTATTGAGTCTTTCCACAGCCCCATTGGCCACAGGATGGTATATGGACGTTTTGGTGTGCACAATATTCCATTCATCCAAGAAAGCGGTAAAGAGTGAAGAGGTAATTTGCGGTCCATTATCTTTTTCCAGACATTCAGGGTTTCCATGTCTGCTGAAAACAGAATTCAGGAATCCAATTACTACAGATGTCGTAATGGAGGGTGTAAATGCCACTTCAGGCCATTTTGAGTAATAGTCTGTGAACGTAATGGTGTATCTACAGTCATAAGCAGCTGTCTCAAAGGATCCTACTATGTCCAAGCCCAACTTCAACCATGGGCCATCAGGAAGAGGCACCGGCTCTAATGGAGAAGCAGTAGTCTTTGCCGTCCTGTCTGACTCTTGGCACAACGAACATGCTGCAATCTGAGTTTGAACCATAGCGTTCCTGGAAAACCAATAAAGCTCACGCAACCGCTGTTTGGTCCTTAATATGTCCTGATGATTCTCATGTGCTAAAGTGACCATGGTTCTGCGCAATGTCACTGGCACCAACAACTGTAAACCGGAACACTAGATTGTCGCACAAAGCTCATGTCTCATTTTAAAGTACGGTTGGAGCAGGGAATCCAGGGCTTTTGCTGAAGCTGGCCAACCCTTTTTTATCTGACCACGCAGGGAAGAAAGCTCAGAACAGGCCATAGAAGCAGACTCAAACTCCTTTGGAGTAACTGACGTAAGACACATTGACAGCAACGCAACTAGCTCAGGTTCTGTGTCCGAGTCTATGTCTTTGGTAGATGGCAAGGGCAACCTTGAAGGACAATCACCTGTACAGTTCAACGAACCTGCACGATAGACCACATCATAATTAAAGCATAGCAGGTGCGCAGCCCATCTAGCTATGTGCATTCCAGCCCTGTCTGCTCCTTTTGTACAGAGTAGTGTCGTGAGAGCCTGGTGGTCCGTTCGCAGTGTAAACTTGCGTCCCCACAGATAGGTCCTCCACTTTTCCACCACCCACACGCATGCCAAAGCCTCTTTCTCCACTGTTGCATACTTCCTCTCAGTCTGAGTTAAGGATCTGGAGGCAAAAGCGACTGTACACTCTGTGTTGTCTGGATGGATTTGGGTGAACACCGCACCAAAACCATAATCTGACGCACCTGTAGAGATTATCGATGGTAAATCAGGGTCGTAAAAAGCTAATGCTGGGCTTGAAACCAGCAATTGCTTCACAGTGACAAAGCAGCTCTCCACTTCCTCATTCCACTGAAATGGTCCCTCTTGGCGAAGACATGCATATAATGGTTCAACTATGGTAGCATAATTGGGTATAAATTTATTATACCATGACAGCATACCCAGGAACGAGCGTAGGGTTGGTGCATCTTTAGGAGCTGGCACTTGTACAATTGTGCTGTAACCAAGTGTCCCAGAAAGCGCAGGCTCTTCTGCCTAAATTGACACTTTTGTTCGTTCAACCGTAAACCAGCCTGCTTCAGTACTGTGTTCAGCGCAACGTCGTGTTCCGCTTCAATGCGTCCAAAGCAAATGACATCAAAAGTTTATTATTCAGAAAATAGACTAATATTGCATTGTTACGCCACTAGGTGGCAACAAATTACTGTTAAAACTGGATCACTGAATCTTTTTTTTTTTTTTAGAAACAAGTGTTTTTATGAATCCAATTTGTGTTGAATTTGTGGTAACACTTTACAATAAGGTTCATTTATTAACATTAGTTATTGTATTAACTAACATGAACTAACAACGAGCAATACATTTGTTACTGTATTTGTTCATCTTTGTTAAAGGGGACCTATTATGCAAAATTCACTTTTGCATGGTGTTTGGACATAAATGTGTGTTGGCAGTGTGTGTACACAACCACCCTATAATGATAAAAATCCAACCATAAATCATAAGCAGTGTCTCTGAACAATCCGTTTTCAGATCCCTGGCAGTGTGACTTCACTTTATCCACAGGCCCCGCCCACGAATGTTGACAGACACTGCCGTTTTAACATAGAACCGCCCTGAGCGAGTTCACAGCCAGTTGTACACAGTCCACCATTGCTGCACTGACGAGAACTTCTCCCAAACGTTTTAGGTGTTCTGTAGCTGGATGGATTAATCCACATAGCTCTCTACGTTTACTCCTGAAATCTGAGCCGCTGAAGACGAGGTGGATTCATTTTGTTTTCGAAGAAAATGCTCCCTCAACTCTACCGAAATTCGTTTATGTCTGCGCGAATCATTTCACACCGGACTTCTTTGTGAACGAATGTCAATACAAAGGGACAATACAAAACAGAGGTTGTGCTAAAAATGTGTAACTCAAAGATATATAAGTACAAACTGTTCATGATCCAGCTTACAGTCTCCAGAATAATACTGGATACAGCAGTAATGAAGGTGAGAGCACTTTATTACAGTTCATCGGAGTTGATTTACGGATATAAAGTTTACCAGTTTATTAAGCACCACCCGAAAAGGCATAAGGTCTTTATATATTTGTTTACTGTTAGTTGTAACGAGTGTCTCTGTGTACTTCGCTATGTATGTTGATGATAATGCAAGGGAGAGAGAGAGTTTATGGATAATATTTTAATGCACACTTGCACTGTTTTATTAAGCTCTTACAGTGATTTTCTAGAGTGAAAACAGACGCTTCATATTTTGTGTGAAGTACAATAAACATCATAAAACTCATCTGTAAAGTTTTGGCCATCATTCGGATGGTACAACAGGCTTGTACTAATATAGTGGATAAAAACAAGTCGACAATAAGTTATAACTGTAATTGAACTAAACTAAACCTGTTCTATCTCCATGCAGCATATATTCACAGTTTCTGTCATTATAGTGCGTCCTGAATCCTGTCACCGGAGAATCAGCTCGTGAAGCTCCGCCCTCTTAGGCCGAGAGCAGCAGCTCATTTGCATTTAAAGGGCACACACTGAAACGGGTGTGTTTTTGGTCAACCACAAAGTTTCAATTTTAACATGCTATAAAAAATTATCTGTTGGGTATTTTGAGCTAAAACTTTTTTTTTTTTGCTAAAATTTTACATCTTGTAAAATTGGGCATAATAGGTCCCCTTTAAAACAACTAAAAAAAGTCTCACACTGGGTGTCTCTGCTGACCTCTTGTGGAAAAAAATATAACATGACATTTCATGTTTTGCCACTAGATGGCCTTTTAGCTCTATATGGAGCAAACCAACTGTTCCCCTGGGTCCTAAAGTCAGTTTCAGTTTTATTCTTCAGTATGTATTCAGGTACATATTTATGCATTATAAAATCATTTTTTGGGTAAAGTTGTAGTATTTTTAGGTTTGAGCATTTTTTTTGAGGTTTGTATTTATACTGAAGTGTCAGATATTGTAATAATTGAAGTTATGAAGGTGGACAGCAGGAGAAAAACAAAACAACTAAAAACAAAAAAAAAACAACTAAAAACAAAAAAAAATATTTGAAAAATATTTATTTGAAAATGCTGATTTTAATTCAGAAGTTTTAAAAAAAAAGCTGTTATAATTTCACCATTTGTTTGTCATTTAATGAGAATGATGTAAGAGAGTAAAACTGTCCTCATTTTCTAGACTTTGTACAAACCTGCAGCTCTGAATTAATAATAAAGACACTAGCATTAACTGATCAACAAGCAGACAGAAACTATACAAAAAACATGCTGAACTGAGAAAAATAACCAATAACTACAAATAAATCAGAGCATCACTTGGGTTTGTTTGTTAACATGTAAAAGACATTGAAAGTATTTATAATGGCACTGAATGACACCATTAGGACTCAGTTATATTAGATTCATATTCTTCTGCTCATGTGGTTTTTGTGTCATTATTGGACTGATTTGTGATGGTTCTTGTTCACAGAGGCATAAAGTTCACTGCAGTTTTCCTGAGATCCAGCTTTTGCTCCTCTGATGGAAGCATAAGTCACTTTATCATCACAGCGAACCTGAATGAACATCACAGTTATTGTTTCAAGCCACAATTATTACAGCATGATGTTTGAGCTCAATTCATGACACACATTCAGAAGAAAACACAAACTATCATGTTGAGAGAAGCTGGACAACATCAAGGAAGTGTTTCTCACCGTCTTCTCTTTGTCTTGGTTTTTACTGTACGCAGTGACCTCAGTATAAGTCACATGATCATCGGTCTGCTCCTAAACATCAATGGAAATATGAAAAATGACCAGAGTGTCAAATATACACGGATTATTGAAGATGAATCATATTGTTCACTGGCAGTAGATGAATGTAAATGTTGATTGTGTCGTTGGTTCATCATATTTATTCTTATCTGTGAGTTTTAGACCAGAAACAGTTCAAATACACTAACCTGTCATTATATAATCTGACTAATACGAGTGTCATATTTCAGGGTCAGAGCTTATAAACACTAATAACTCATGGATCGACCTACAATACTCACCTCAGAGTCATCAGTTCCTCTTCTGTTATCTGAAACATAACGTCAAGAGAATATTTATGATCAAACACATGATACAGTCTCGAATCAAATTGATTTTTAGAGGAATCCTGTCTGTTTTAGTCATTTTGTCTGTTGTTACATAATATGAGAAACTGTAAAAACTCACCGTCTCTTTTTCTACGAATCATCCAGAGAATAAGAGCAGGAAGGAGAACAGCGAATGAAGCGACAACAATCACAATCACAATCACTGAGAGAGACGATATTACAGTCATATTAATACTGATGTCCACTGAGGTCATTTTCACTACAATGAGTTCATTTAGATCCTGATTCTAGAAAAACTCCAGAGTGTGAAAACAAGCACTGAAATGAGGATGATGTTCATACACACCTGGATTCAGAGAGTTTGGAGTGACACCTGGAGTCAGTGTTGTTGCTGTAGTTGACGTTACAACGATTAGAAAGAAAAATGGAAACAGAAAGATCATATTTGAAGGCATGAACACATCAAGACATTTCTTTCACAATCTGAGACTGATTTTATTTCAGCTGCTGTAGTCCAGAACTAAAAAAACAAAACCCTCAATTCTATCATTCACATATATATGATGAAGGAGTATATTTATTCTAGTATATGTACTCTTTACATTAGCTTTTTATGAACAAGGGTGAAGTACAAAATCTTGTTTACTAAGTAAAAGTTTAGCAACCAAATGTTAGCCTAAGCTTCGCGTCGGGGTCCTGATCACCCTGTCGGGTTTATTCTGAGATAACAACCGGCTGGATGTACGTTATCCCTTACATAACATATATGGTAGGCCTATTACCTATCATCGCAAATGGCAACTAAAATAGCCCAAATACATTTTTTTAACATTATACCAAAAGTTATAGTCCATATGTGTTTACACAATGATGAGGTTCAATCAAGAGAGCTTTACTCAGTCCATTTCCCGCCTCTGAAATAGGTTAAATCATATAGTCTGCTAGCAAAGTTCAAGTAAATATGCTAGAAAAACGTTACTCGTTCAATATGTGCATACATCGCGTGGACGGAGTAGGAACATAATCGTCTAAAATGTCGTTTATCTGACACAGAGACGCACATCTTTAGAGCGAAGATCCATCAGGATCCATCACGCCACCCATTCACTGCGTCTTCATGTACAGTTTTTCTTCTGCGTGCAGAAGTCGTTCGCCGGAGATGATAGCGTAGGCTAAATTGAATGGCAAATTCAGAAATCACTTGTGCACATCGGGCAGGTAATAATAATAGTAATAATAAAATTAATAACAAAGATTCTAAATAGGTTAAATAAATGAAAGTGAGCTGGGCAGCGGACCAAATCAGTCTCCCAGTCATTGTTGGTTCGATGTTAATATAAGTTATTTTTACTTATTTATTTATTTAGCGGGGTATGGCACTGTCTGCGTGAACACGACAGTCATCCAATTGTGTTTGTGGTGTTTGTTGGAGTGTGAATTAGCCTTTAAATGCCTTAATAAGCCTACAGTTTGCATGATATTGAGCGGAAATAAATCATGTAATCGCGCCTGCTATGTTACACATATCTGAATGATCATTTGTGACGTCCTTGATCTGAAAACATCCAACTTTGATAACAGAAATATAGTAATTATAGAGTTACTGTTAAGCAGGCTAATCACTTCCATACTAAATATACTTTATACTAAAACAAACAGCCATAGCAGAGACCCCCAGAGATAAATGTCTCACATGCTGCTCTGTAACTGTAACAACGTTCAACTTTTCCCAAGATCCTCTACTCTTCCCTGTGGAAGTTGGACCTCCGACCTGGTTTCAGTACGATCTGAATTTCTGCGTTTTCAATTTTAGAAAATTGAATTTGGTGTTTTGAATTTGTTATTCATGTTGAAAACTTGAAGCTGTATTTTTAAGAAGTCAATATTCGCAGTCTAAGAATTCAGAACAAAAAATACGCTGTTTGAAAATACATATGTCGAAAATTATGCTATCAAAAAAAAAAAAAAAATTTTGTTTAAACATCAAATGTCCAGGATTCAAGTTTAAAACATTCAAATTCAAATCTATATAAAATGGCACTAATTCAAATTTACACAATTCAAATTCAGATCATTATGTCATATTTCTAGCTCCATAGGTTTTAATGTGACTTCCTGTTAGAATAGAAATGAGAAAGTCATGAATAAATACCTTGTTCAGTAAATCCAGGTGTTTGTGCAGCTGCTGTCCTCTCAGAGTTTGGGGTATTTAATGACTTCTGATTCTCTGTACAAATTAAAGGATGGATTAATTAAAGCCGGTGTGAACCAGTGAAGTGAGAGACTGATGATGTGTGACAGTGATCATGTGATCATGAACCTTGTGTAGGAGCTGCTGCTGTAGTTTGGCTTGATTTCTTCTCAGAGTTTGAGCTGCTGACTGGAATCAGTGTTGTTGAATCAGAAGATGAATGTTCAGATGTTCATCTGTAGGACATTAACATCATATTTTACAGTAGTAATAGTTGTTTCTCACCTGAATACTTGACAGTGTATCTGACTGAGGTCTGGAGTTGATTTCTGAGAGTAAGCTGACATCTCCACTCTCTGTTGTCATCTTCATTCAGGAGTGTTGTAGTCAGAGTGATGATACAGTGATCTGATGAGAATAATATCTGATATCTGGAGTCTGTCGTCAGATCAACACCAGCCTGATTCACCCACGACAGCTGAAGTCCCTCATAATGGACCAAATCATCACAGGAGAAATCACATGAATACAACTGACAGGAGAGAGTCACAGAGCGACCTGGACTGATCTCAGTCTGTGAGGATGATGATGATGAAGATGAAGATGATGATGAAGATGATGAAGATGATGATGGAGACACTGAAACTGAACACAAGACGCAAATCACAGACTCTTCAATCATCATCTGAGTTTAAAGGGAGAATCTGTCCTTTTTAAATTAATCATATAATCATAAACGTACCATGAAGAACATTCAGAAAAACACGTTCATCAGTTCCTTGTTGTTGTTCATTCACATATTGTCTGCAGGTGTAAGATCCATAATCTTCTTCTGTGACGTTCTTGATGTTCAGAGAGCAGTCAGACCCCAGACTCAGTCTCTCATGTCTCTCTGTGTCTTTCTTCTTTTTCCCTTGATCAATCAGTGAAACTGTCTCTGAATGTCTGAATCTGTTACTGTAGATCCATGTAGTTGAGTTACAGTCAGAAAGAGCATTATTACAGGGCAGACGGACATTTTCACCAGAACTGATGAACACATGAACATAATTCACTCCACTGGTACCTGAAACACAGTATATTTGAGTGATCATTATGTTATATCAGGGGCAGTTGTGGTCAGATTTACTAACAGCTTGCACCAGCACAAACCCTCTTTTGGCGTTAAAAATCGACTGTCAGGATTTACTAAAGACACACAGTGAGAAATTAGCGCTGAAAAGGTGTGGACACAGTTATCTTTGCAGCTGAGCTTATTGTATATGCATTTGTTTGAAGGTAAAATGATGCCATAAAGAATCGCATGCGCAAAGTAATATTTGTGGAAGTGTACACAAGATTGTAAGCGTAAATTAAATTTGCATGCGCAAGAAAAGATTTGTAAAGGTGTAAATCGCATTTCAAGCGTAAGGAAACAAATGATTTGCAGCATTTTACTGCTATTCATAATGCTGTTCATGAATTGTGAAACTGCAGCTTTATGCTAAAGCAAAATAAATATGATCTGCCAAAAGCATTGCAAGCCTGCGAACAAGCGAAAACAACAGTTTAAAGAACTGCAGAACGGATCTGTATGTGTAAAAAACAAACTGTTGCAAACGTCTAAATGACTTGTTGTGTACGTATGGCAAAAAGGTCCCGAAATAACCCGATTTGTACAGTTCTGTCCTTCTTTTAGCTGCGCTTTTGGCACGATTCTCTCTCTCACTGAGTTTTGCAAGCGTGAGGAGGAGGGCGGGTCCTTCTTCTTGTAGCCAATCAAATCAGCTTGTGCGTGTGTGTGTGTGTGTGTGTGTGTGTGTGTGTGTGTGTGTGTGTGTGTGAGTGTGTGTGTGTGTGTGTGTGTGTGTGTGAGTGTGTGTGTGTGTGAGAGTGTGTGTGTGTGTGTGTGTGTGAGTGTGTGTGTGAGTGTGTGTGTGAGTGTGTGTGTGTTTATTACTCACTGCTGTGTGTGTGTGTGTGTGTGTGTGTGTGTGTGTTTATTACTCACTGCTGTGTGTGTGTGTGTGTGTGTGTGTGCTTGTGTGTGTGTTTATTACTGACTGCTGTGTGTGTGTGCGTGTGTGTGTTTATTACTCACTGCTGTGTGTGTGTGTGTGTGTGTGTGTGTGTGTGTGTTTATTACTCACTGCTGTGTGTGTGTGTGTGTGTGTGTGTGTGTGTGTTTATTACTCACTGCTGTGTGTGTGTGTGTGTGTGTGTGTGTGTGTGTGTGTGTTTATTACTCACTGCTGTGTGTGTGTGTGTGTTTATTACTCACTGCTGTGTGTGTGTGTGTGTGTGTGTGTGTTTATTACTCACTGCTGTGTGTGTGTGTGTGTGTGTGTGTGTGTGTTTATTACTCACTGCTGTGTGTGTGTGTGTGTGTGTGTGTGTGTTTATTACTCACTGCTGTGTGTGTGTGTGTGTGTGTTTATTACTCACTGCTGTGTGTGTGTGTGTGTGTGTGTTTATTACTCACTGCTGTGTGTGTGTGTGTGTGTGTGTTTATTACTCACTGCTGTGTGTGTGTGTGTGTGTGTGTGTGTGTTTATTACTCACTGCTGTGTGTGTGTGTGTGTTTATTACTCACTGCTGTGTGTGTGTGTGTGTGTGTGTTTATTACTCACTGCTGTGTGTGTGTGTGTGTGTGTGTTTATTACTCACTGCTGTGTGTGTGTGTGTGTGTGTGTGTGTGTGTGTGTTTATTACTCACTGCTGTGTGTGTGTGTGTGTGTGTGTGTTTATTACTCACTGCTGTGTGTGTGTGTGTGTGTGTGTGTGTGTGTTTATTACTCACTGCTGTGTGTGTGTGTGTGTGTGTGCTTGTGTGTGTGTTTATTACTGACTGCTGTGTGTGTGCGTGTGTGTGTTTATTACTCACTGCTGTGTGTGTGTGTGTGTGTGTGTGTGTGTGTGTGTGTTTATTACTCACTGCTGTGTGTGTGTGTGTGTGTGTGTGTGTGTGTTTATTACTCACTGCTGTGTGTGTGTGTGTGTGTGTGTGTGTGTGTGTGTGTGTGTGTGTGTTTATTACTCACTGCTGTGTGTGTGTGTGTGTGTGTGTGTGTGTGTTTATTACTCACTGCTGTGTGTGTGTGTGTGTGTTTATTACTCACTGCTGTGTGTGTGTGTGTGTTTATTACTCACTGCTGTGTGTGTGTGTGTGTTTATTACTCACTGCTGTGTGTGTGTGTGTGTGTTTATTACTCACTGCTGTGTGTGTGTGTGTGTGTGTGTGTTTATTACTCACTGCTGTGTGTGTGTGTGTGTTTATTACTCACTGCTGTGTGTGTGTGTGTGTGTGTGTGTGTTTATTACTCACTGCTGTGTGTGTGTGTGTGTGTGTGTGTGTGTGTGTGCACCTTGGGTACATATCCATAGCCATTCGAGGCAGGTAGGGCTCACAGAGAGCGCCTGCAAGTCACCCACTTGTTTGACCGATGCTAGAGAGGCCTTAAGCGACAGAGGTCGTAGGTCGGCATTTAGCAGCAGCCTGAGAGCCCCTAGGACTGTGGAGAGGTCCCAAGTAGAAATAGTAAGAGGATGAGGCGGGTTGCGCCTTCTGGAACCTCATCACCACTGTGATTGGTGGTTGTCAGTGTATTACAAAGGTACAAAACAGATATTACTACTTCAGTAGGATTTTAAACATTATATCAGTTAATGAAATACAGTATTTTACTGTAAATTTAAGTTAAATCCGTAAAACATAAACTGTCACCACTGTACATTTTACGGTACATTTCTGGAAACCACAGCTGCTGTTTTTTTTAACATAAATTTTAACATTTTTTTTAGTCTTTTTTTTTTTTTTTTTGTCACTTAACACAATCATCACACTCTCCAGAATAAAGTATTTGTCTTGATCAGAGAGCTGTTGAAATCTCTTAATATGAAGATAATTGTTGATCATCAGATGTTTGAGTGACTCTATGTCCAGTATCAGGAATAATACAGTATGATCTGTATGTATCAATACACAACTCTGAGATCACAACGTGAATGTGTGCAAGAATAAACTGAGCATGTTCAAATCAACTCTTTCCAGACTAATTCCACTAAATGTCTTTAGAGAAAATACAGATTTCTTTACCTGTGAGAAGTGAAGAGAGAATGATCAGTCCCAGCAGACACAGATCACACTTATCCGCCATTTTCTGTTTCTGTCAGTCTTTCTCTTCATTATATAGTTACAGCTCCTCCTTTATTCATCACCAGCTCCTCCTGTGGTTGAGAACTTCCTCTGATCTGAACTGAGTGTTTAGTCCTGACACTAAGATACAGCTCTGCATTTCACTGACAGTCACTAAAGTCCAGCAGTTTAAATGAGCAGATGCATCAAGATCACACTTCATCTATATATAGCTAGATGAATCATAGGAAGATAAATAATCTGTAAATAATCTGTGATGCATATTTCATTTGTTCAAAGAACTTAAGGGTTACTTCACACACAAACAAAATTACAACTTCATAAAAGTTTGCTATGTAATGAATATATGTAGTGGAAAAGCAGCATAAATCCCAATATTAAATTATTTGGTTAAATTCTAATTTGCCCTTTTTGTTATCCAAAATGGCAAGTGGGGCATAAATGTTCAGGTTTACGGAAGTCGTCGGCAGCGCTGCACAGGTCACAGGACTTCACGAAATCAGCAGTGTCACCAAAGAAGTGTGTTTTTGGTTGTGAGGGAAAGATAACCTTGCTTCCCAATGAACCCAGCGTTAAGTGGAACTGGGAGTTTTGTTCTCACACAATACATTGATGCGCTCTCGACATTTGTTATTAAAATAACCATAGAAACTGATAGTTGCAATCACTTTTTTATTGGTTAAAATGAATGGAGAATATCTCGTGTTTTTCGTTGGCTGCTCGAGCCCTCAGGATCGGCGCTTATGGTTTCATAAACAAGGCCCAGTTCCACGCTGGATTTACAGATCGTTTGAAACTGAAAGATGGAGCGGTCACAGCGGTAATGATCCCGGTCATGAGTCGGAACCGCAGGTGGTGACTGAAACTGCATCAAATGTCTGTTTTGTTGGCAGTAGACGGCTAAGTGCATATAATGGAAACAACACAAACGTAGTGAATTCATAAATTCATTATTCATCATTCACTATACGCTATATTCATTATAGTGATTCAAAAGTTATCCAGGGATAATGCAATGAAAAATAATTAAAAGACTTGCATATAAAAAGAAAGCGCAATCAGTCTGACGTACAGTGACACAGTGCTCATTCAGTAAATGCTCAGATAAACAGAAGTGTTTTGAGTCTGGATTTGAATGTGAATACTGTTGGAGCACATCTGACCTCTTCAGGAAGCTGGTTCCAGCTGCGGCTGGCGTAACAGCTAAAAGAAGACTCTCCTTGCTTTGAGTGAACCCTTGGTATTTCTAAGTGACTTGATCCTGATGGTCTGAGTGATCTGACTTTCAGAACTTCATCTTTGTTTCCAAACACAATGACTTCAGTTTTGTCTTTGTCTAACTGAAGGAAGTTTCAGCCCATTCTGGAGGCATCTGTTGTAACAACAATATGCCTGGACACTTGTTCTAGGGGCACTACAGCCCGTAGAAAGGCAAGGTTTGACCATGGGCTGAAAGAATGGCAACAGATTGGTGTGATTATCACCTGATGAATAACCTGATGACCATGGTGAATAAGATGAAGCACGGGCTGTAAATCTCCAACCTCATCTTGGCTGGAGGGACCAGCCCTATTGTGTCCATTGCCAGAACAAGCCAACGAGACACCTCCAGACAACTCCAGACGCCCCTGCAGAGGGGCAGCGAGGTGGAACGCAAGGGCCCAAACCGGGAGGCATAGCGTCCTGGAGCAGAGGCAGTGACTGTGATGTAGCTAGAGATGCGTGAGGAGGCATCGCGTCGTCGAACTGCAAACTCCTGCATTGTGTTGAAAGAAGAGGGGGATGAGAGAGTGAGGAAGTGTAGCACTGTGAAACCACACCTCTTGTGACCCAGAGATTAAGGAAACTGCTCAGAAATGAACTCTTTTGTAAATCAAGACTGAAGATGCCCTCCTCCAGGGGAAAGAGCGGTGCACCCACCATCTCCAGAAGAGCAGCTCCCTCCATCTCTGTGTTGCCTTCCTGTGGCAGCTCGACATTGCGGCCTGGGTAATGGCTGCTGCTGCACCAGAGCAGATGTAGACGCCTCAGGGGGACACCCTCTGCGATGGGCAGGCGGAGGAGCAGCCCCTGGTGGGGCAGAATGTGTTTGATCGCTTCCGTCTGCTTCTGTACTGCAGAGAAATGCTGGGCAAAGTCCTCACCAGTGCCACCGAAGAGACCGGCCTGGAAGTTGGGGGAGTTGAGAAAGCAAACTTTATCGGCCTCCTTAATCTCAGTCAGGTTCAGCCAGAGATGACGATCCTGGACCACTAAGGTGGACCTCGTCTGACCAAGGCCCTACATGGTGACTTTTATCGGCCTGAGGGCAAGGTCCATCACCGTACGCAGTTCCTCCATTAACCCGAGTTCAGCTCGACATTGTGGCCTGGGTAATGGCTGTTGCTGCACCAGTTTGTTTGTTTGTTGTATCTCTGCAATTATGATAATGGTGATTATGGAGTCATCATCATACAGATTATTCAATAATCATTAAGTCAAACTCAGAGTCTGTATGAAGTTTTACAGTGACGTTTTCTTTTCTATTAAGATGGCTGATAGTCATCCTACACTTCCGTAACTAAAATAATGAATTATTTATAGCAGTTCTAGTGTTTTCAGAGCTGTGATCTCACTGTTGAGGTTTAGAAACCTTAGAAACACATAGAGCAGTGGTCATCTCTGAACCAGTTTAGACTGAATCATTCTGATGTCACTTCCTCTCTAGTGCTGCACTACATTCAACTCTATCTTTTCAGTTAACAATAGCATAAGTTCAGCCTGTTTAATGCACTCAATTTTAACCCAGTTTTAATGAAAGTAACCAAAAATCAGCCTCACTGATTTGAGGATAAAGTTCATCTCTGTGCAAAAGAAAGCCTGTAAAACTCAAAATAGTTTATGTACATGAACGTGTGTGTACGTGCACGGATGCACGAGTATGCATGTATCCACACCCATTTACTTTTGCTCACCCACATGTATATATGTGAACATGTTTATTTCTGATCCCTTCACGCCACAAGTGTTGCTGGTTTTGTTCAAAAATAACACTGCTTTTCTTCCATGCACCTTGTTGGATGTGTGAAGTTGCACCAGACTAATTATATTATATGTGAACATGAAGATGATGAACACGCTCCTGAACACTAATTTAAAAAAAAAAAAAAGTTGACAAAAAGATTGAATCCAATATCTTGTGATAAAATAGCAAATGTGACTTTATGCCTTTTTATAATAAATAAAAACCAAAATAAAAACATTTAAAAAAAACATTTCCTGCTTAACCATTAAAGCACATGAAGGTGATAAACAATGCAAATTTTTCATATTTTTTGTAAAATTGACAAAATTATCTACAAAAAACACTTTTTTCACTCAAAAACTGAGGTGCCTACTCTCAGATAAATGAGGCCTATGATTAATCAGATGCAAAAAAAAAAGAAAAAAAAAAAAGTTCTGTCTGTCGTGTTGTTGTTCAGTGTCTCTTTGTTTGTGTTGGTCATGTGATCCTCTGGTCCCGCCTCTTTGTTTCCCATTACCCTTGTTTAGTCCTTGTTGAGTCCTCGTTTATCTGAGTGTGCTCACCCGTTCCTCATGTCCTCTGCTCCCTTTATAATGTGCTCTTTCCCTCTTGTTTCTCCAGTTTGTTGTGCCTCTTGTGTTATGTTACTGTTGTTGCTAATAGTGATGGGAGAAATGAAGCTTTTTAAAGCTTTGAATCAACTGAACCAATTGCTCCTCAAGCTGATTCATTGTTTGGAAGAGTTCAAAACACCACTCGCTGGCGACCCCTGCTGGTCAGAACAGTGTAAATGCAACAAAAACTCAGGCCAAACACCTTTTACAAACCCATTGCTAATGTTTTATTGAATGTAAAATCTATCAAATGCAGTTAACTAATCATCTAATAAGATTTAATATCAAGTATCTGTGTGTAACCCAGTAGAACAAAATTCTACAGGTAATGGGTTTATTTCAATTTAATTAAATTTGTTTTGTTTGGCTCTAGGTCAGAGCTAAAATATGAATGAGTATACTGTTTATGTATTGCTGTATAGTATGTATGCCTTTAAGAACTCGAGCATATATCAAGTTTGATTGTTATACACATGTGGAAAACGTGGTTTTAACCTACACGTTAGGTCTTTCTTTATTTTATTGGTTTATGAAAGTTAAGTCCCGCCCTCACCTATGTGTTGTTTAACATGAGTGGTTGTTCGAGAGAGTGGAGAAGAGTTTTGACAAGTGTACGGTGTACATATTAGGACATTCTCACACCTCAGTCATACAACGAAAAGGCGTCATGCCTCAGACTAAAAGGATTCAGCCATCAGACAAAACGGCATGGCGTCTCAGACTGAAAAGCTTCAGGTCTCAGGATTCAGGAAAAACGACGTCAGGTGTCAGGTCTCGTACAATTAGGCATTGGATGAAACAGCCTCAGAACAAAATGCATCAGACAAAACGGACTCAAACAAAAAGGCATCAGACCAAAAGGCATCGGACAAAACGGACTCAAGGCGATATATTCCCAATATATTCACTGCAAAGTTCTTTGTTTAGGGTAAAACAAAGTTGGAAATAATGTTTTATAGCAATAGGCTATACAACATCCCAACGCCGCCCATACTTCTGAGAGCGGCATTTCTATAAATATATGAGCACAACAAATATGATGTGGATGTTTGACCAGCTCTGCATTTCAGCCATCTTGTCTTTTCACATCACGTTTTAGCCTAATACAATAGATTACTTTATTATGTTCTACTATAAACAAGGCTCTTAGTCTCTAAGTTTTGTATAACTTTCTATTGGCTTTTATCCCATCATAATGCCATCCGGCGGTTGTATTTTATTTTTTTATATTTAACTATATTCTCAAACTGATGGTGTGTGTGCATGTAGGCCTGTGTGAATTATGCAGAATCTATCTATGGTATTCATTTTATGTAGGCTATTTATGTAATCCCTGAGCAATGTTCTTTTTGTTAATGTTATTCGAGCATTAAAAACAAATAAAAAAAACAACAAAAAAAAAACAGAGAGAGCGAGAGAAGGGCTGAAAGTACGCTGGAGGCTACCTGAAATGTTATTCTTACAGCTTTAATTAAATATTACACTGGTTAGGTTATATACAGAAAAGAACATTACTATTTAACATTTGTCTGCAGAAAAACAGCAACGGGCTGAATGAAAATGTAATCGACTCTCTGACAGTAGGTGGCGCTGGTACAGCAGAAATAAAGCCATTTCCCTGGTAACCTCTGTACACAAAGCACTTGTGCTTATAACAACGCGGCTCAAAAGATTTTTTACTTCCCTTATGAAAATGAACCATGGTTTTACTACAAATAAAACCAAAAACATTATTGTAGTTAACTATGGTAACCACAAATTAAACATGGTTTTAACTATAGTTTATGGCATTTGTAGTAAAACTGTTGTTATACAAATACAATAAACCCGCCAAAAAAAAAAAAACATAGTTACCACACTTTTACTGTAATACTGTAATGGTTCATTTTCGTAAGGGTCACAATAGTTTCTAACATACAAGCTAGTTGCAGTGTGTTATTTAGCTAACCTTTTAAACATGCAAATAAAACTAGTGAATAGACTAATACAAATTTATAAAATAATCTCAGTGGGACATGTTTTATAAAACAAAACATTTAACAGTTAGAAAACTGCGTGCATGTGACGTCACATTGAGGCAAAGCAATTCGTTTCCTTCTGAGTCCGTTTCATCCGATGCCTTTTTGTCTGAGTCTGTTTTGTCTGATGCCTTTTTGTCTGAGTCTGTTTTGTCTGATGCCTTTTTGTCTGAGTCTGTTTTGTCTGATGCCTTTTGGTCTGAGGCTGTTTCATCCGATGCCTAATTGTACGCCACCTGACATCGTTTTTCCTGAGCAGTGGCACCCCCACTGGTAGCCTTTAGCTTACTTTCGGCCCACTGTTAAATGTTATAGTAAGTTTTATAAAACATGTCCCACTGAGATTATTTTGGCTATAATAGGGGTGGCCAGACGAGGCCACAGCAAATCTTGGGGTGGCAAAAAAAAAAAAATAATAATAATGTCAGATCGATTGTGCATCGTTAAAACAACAATTATGATCAAATCGCAGACTAAATATATTGCACACCCCTACCCTCTTCACAGTAATTATTAATAACATTTGAAATTCAGGTCTATAGACATTTCTATTTAGGCTCTTGGGGACAGTGAAGCACCAAGGCTACTCTGGTGGCGCCAGTCAATCTACAATCTTTTTTGGTGGCATTTTATTTTTTTTCACTTCATGAATTTGTGAATTTACATTATGCATTTAAATTGATAGTACCCACTGCAAAATCATACTAGGGGTGGCCACAGGGGTGGACAGAGTTTAATACAGGGGGTGGCCGTGGCCTTTCAGTCTGAGGCGCCATGCCGTTTTGTCCAGTGTCTGAATCCTTTCAGTCTGAGGCATGACGCCTTTTCGTTGTATGACGGAGGTGTGAGAATGTCCTATTATGTACACCATACAAGTGCAGCGGATCGAAAAGAGAAGCAGATAGATAAGGAGTTGTTTTAATAGATTATTCATTGTATTAATACATTGAATTGTGTATATTATCGTGATTAAGACACACAAGTTTTGAGTTTGTGTTATTTTGTTTGTAACTGAGTTCTCCGTGTATGTTCGCTCAACATTGCAGACTTTCTTCATTCTTTAGCAGGACCAATCGTTAATACAGACTGTGTATCAAGTTATTCTACGGACACAAACACTAATAGACACGCACTTTACTTGTTGACAACATAGTTCCCAGTTAACGTGAGAGTTCGCTGGCTGCAGTGAGGGGTCTGTGGCTCGTCTTTAGCCGCGCACTGGAGGAAGTTTTCCCAGAGATTTCTACAGTGCAGCGGAGTCACTGGTTATTCCACAGCGGAATTCAGGTAACTTTGTGTGAGTTTTGTTTTTTCCCGCTCAGGAGAGTGAAGAGGCCAATTTGCTGTTTCTGAGGCCACCACGTACTCCAGCAACGGAGGGGTGTGTGTGTGTGTGTGGGCCCACAGCATTTCCTATTGATTTATATGGTTATTCACTTAAAACTGTGATGTGTTTTCAGAGTGACTTTTTGATACTGTGAGTTATTTTGTCCATTCATCCAGGGGCGTAGCCATCATTTCAGAAGTGAGGGGGACAGAAATTTTGGGTGTAAAACCTTTTTTTATCCGACCTTTGTCTAATTGATAGATTTTTTTTTTTTTTTTTTTTGATAGATCTCTTGCTTTAAATTTGAAATCAATTTTCTTTTAATAAAAAATTAAATACACTGCTGAACAATAACCAATATCTATTATTTCTTCTTATATTTTATGACAATTTTATGATTGGTTTATGTACTACAAACACTTGTGCATTAAGTCCTCATGGATTTTAAAAATCACAGAATAAGGCAGAAAATACAGTAATATTGTGAAATAGTATTACAATTGTAGGGAACCGCCCATCGGCCCAAACACGGAATCCGACGGCCTGGGCGAAGGTTAACGTGTGTATGTCTTTTTAGCGCCACCGTGAAGTTCACTTAATTTCACTCGTTTAATCTGACTCCAGTTTCAAATGATGATTACTCTTAGGTTGTGTTTCCAATTAGAAATTAATCATTGGTTATGCATTAATTTAGATTTTTGATTATTCTGATTACCTTACCTCTTCAATTATTCGTTCACTGCGAATAATTGCCAACAAATAACCAATTAGAAGCCAATTCAGAAATCATAAATACATAACATCAGTTGTTCAAAGATGACTCTAAAAGTAACAATTGCATATACACACAGTGGTGAATTAGTGTTTTTAAGACACTTGTCCATCACTGCGTGGGGGTTTCTGGCTACAGAAGATCCCACCTGACTGCTTTGCACTGTACCTTATATACCAATACCAGAACAAAAGGATTGTACATTTTTATTACACCAACACCTGTTTTGGGGGGAAAGGAGTGGGTTTTCACAACACCACCCAAAAAGAGGTCAGAATTCCCCTTAGTTTTCAATCTTCTTCATAATACCAGTGACTGCTGTGAAATTGAGACCATTTTACCAATCGCACTGAGACATTTAAAATGATACCAAACATGAAAGGACACCAGATACCCTATACATCTTGAAGAACTTTCAGTGACATGTGTCAGGGGGAAAGGAAGGAGGGTGTGTTTGTGTGTGTATGTGGTGGGGGGGTTGCATCCTGAAGACGTGTGAGGACAGATCTTCTTTCCAGATGAGCTTTATTGCTTTATTGCAGGATGCTTGTTCTCGATTTAGCAGGAAAATCAAGTCTTACAGTTCCGCCCCTGGCCCCTTGTGGCAAATTCAAATCAGTCCTGAGGGGCCATTTTTGGACATTTCCTGCTTCCATATGTTGGGTGTTGTTTTCAGAGTGTTCATAGGTTGGCACCTAGCAGCACCAGTCAATAGGTGTGGGAGTCACGTTGTCACCTGAAATAACAACATCAAGGCAGGTTGAACATTAAGATAAAAGTACTGCAGAATGCATTTCTGTGACACACAGTCCCCTTAGGTGTGTACTGTGCTGACTGGATGCTGTAGCAGCTGGACATGGTGTCTGTGATCTTCTTGGTCAGGTTTGCTTCCACTTGCACTTGGCTGTGGTGGTATTCTGTCTGTAGAATGACTGGTTGTACCAAGACTGTTGTGTTGGTCAGCATGAGCAGAAAGTGTCAGGAAAGTCTCATTACACTTTGCGGAAAGACCTGTGTCCGTCCCAGGTTTAATTGATCCTGTGAGAAGTCCTCGGTTACCTCCAAGTAGAAGGTTTAATTTGCCGGGCAGGTCAATTCTCCATGGGTTAGGGATTCATTTAGGTGATGATGCTCCATTGTGTGCAGGACACCTGAACAACTCCTGAGTGACTATTCGACACTTGAACACCGATGAATTTGGTGTTATTGTAAGATGAGAAAAAGGGTGGTTGGACAAACACAAGAACACAAAATAACACATGATGAACATGTCATAAGTGCGAGTGGTAAATAAGGTCTCCTTTTCAGAGTCCTATCTTTAGTGAGCAGGTCTCATTCTAACCACCAGATTCTTCACTATCACTGTGATATGATAGTGGAATTTAGACTTGGTCTGAATGAATTAAAGGAAAGGTAGCAAAGAGTCAAAATAACTAGTATATTTACCAGTAGTATACAAATATATCACATACTTAAACATAGAAATACACAATTTCATAATTACAATTATAAAACTGTTTCAATCAAGTCAATTAGAGAATGGAATCTACAGAAACAGAGATTTAAAATCTCTAGTTTAGCTTTTACAACCATCATCTGTGCATTTGATGTAAAGGCTAAGTCACACTCAAGAATACAGGTCTGACTGGAAATGATGTAATAGACTGGCAGAAATGTCTGCATTTCAGTTCTAATTGTTTAGTTAAATTTGTCATTAGTCATATGTTGGAAACTAGGGGGCCCTCCTAGTTTGCAACAATGCCAAGGACTGGACATAATAAACATTTTGTCCAAAGAGATCAGTTGTGTTATTTAGATTTGGAATTTGGAATTTGAATGATCAGAAATTCTGTTAAGTGATGTGTGACTAAAGCCATGCACATGTCCTGCACATTACAGTGTTTCCATAACACCTCAAAATTGACACAATTAAAAGAAAATAAATTATGACCATATAATTTCCCTTGTTCTATATTTATGAAGGTGAATGATGTATGCTAGATTTGCATTATGTGAATAATTTTAGCCTAGATAGTCTTATGATCTATGCCAGGTAGAGATGTTGTGAGTTTGTAGTGTGTGTGTTCTGTATGTTTGTCTAGAAGATGGGTGGTGTCTATCCTACCATAATTTGTGTTGCATAATTTAGTTCCAGTTCTACACTGGGAGGCCATGTATTTATGAGTGCTATGATGTGTGGATGGCCTCTAGAAGTTTCTACACACCCATCTGCTGCGTGTCAAGCTGTGTATCATGGCTCAATGCAGGTCGGACCAGACACCCTTGTGGAATCTGGCCCTAAAAATGGCAGCTGTCAGTCCTGAAAAGGAAACAGACAGAAAAAAACAGTTGATCTTGAACCTTTAAACAAATTAAACAAACAAAAGATAGATGGTGCCATCTTAATTTTCTTGGATGGTCTTATCCAGACAGTTGTTGCAGATGGCTTTAATCTGTTAAGATTTTTTATGCCGTTAGAAGAAAATGTGTTTTACTTCACAGAGACATAGATCATTATTATGATTATGTTTCTGCGAAGAAAAAGGTCAGATAAAACTGAATGTTAGTGGTCAGATCTGATTGCTGATTTAGAGAATCTTGCACCTTGAGTTGCTATTGCAGCTGTGCTTACACAGTCTGTTGTGTTGTGAGCATTATGGCACCCTTGTGGAATCTCACACTAGCCAGATCTGTAATTAGGGCACCAAATCACCATTTGTAGGGTTGTGCTGTTTGTTTAGCAATTGGTATTTATGGTGTCATTCAAATAGTTGACCATTTGGACTTCTGCCTGATATTAACATTACACACAACTTTAATTACATGTCCAGTAAAATAACTTCCCTGATCAGATCCCATATGATCTAGCGCTCCCAGAGAGGAGTTTGATAACACTTGTCCACTTTGTTTGTGGTTTTGTTGCAAAGGAAAATCAAAACTCGTACCTCCCCTTGTCACTGGGTTACAGATCAATAGACTCAAATTTTAAATCATGTTTTGATCTTGAATGGATTTAGCCTATCAGGTTGATTGTTTTAGTTGATAAATACTGGGCATTGTAATTTCTCTCATTACAGATTCTTGCACAGATAGAAGATAAAGAAGTTATTCCCCATTAATTTGATTTCTTCCCTCCATTTTTCTTTCATAACAATTTATTTTATGCAATTGTGAAGCACATTGTAGCCTTATGGCAATTCTATGCTCCTGTACCTGGTGTAACTGCAGCTATGGAAGATAGATGAGTGTTCTACTTAGGAGTCAAACAAATTCAACATAGACACACATGCTGTACAATTTCAGTACTAGTTATTCCAACTTACACAAGACACATGGTCTAGAATGCATAGCATCTACAACCTTAAACCTAAGTGTGTCATGCATCACTTACAGTAGAGCAGTCATGTGTTTTTAAGAATAAACTCAACTAGTCTAGGTGCACATTTAGTAGCACAAAGTAGAATGTGTGTTCTATGAGAACAATGTGTCTAACATAATTACAAATTTGAACCCTTCTGTTGATTCCTTATAATTCTTCCAGCACTGATAGTGCTTCCAGCTTCTGTCCACATTCTAGTTCCATCTTACTACATTCTAATTCCTTCTTCTTCTAAACCATTGCTTGAATCATCATGAGATTGAAGGCCATCCCTGGCCATTATAATATAATATATATCATAATGTGATTATAATATAAATTATATTATATTAAAATAGCATAAATTAAAAATAATTTTATTTGCTGGTATCAAGAGGGTCTTGGCTGAGTAATTGTTCAGAATAACTTATCATCTCACTGATCTTTTAGAAGGCATTGTGTTCACAGCAGCAGGCCAAACTGGAAACAGTTATAGACTTTGATGCTGTGAATATTGTGTCAAATAATTTGCTCAATTTTAAGATTTTTGTGACTACAATATAAAATTGGAAACAATTTTATTATTTTTGGGCTAAGATGTTATCAATTACATTCTTCTGAGAATCTATTTGGATATGAAAAGAAAGGCTGGACAAAAACAGGTCTGATTGAGAGCACAAAGATTTGTTTGTTTTTTCAGTCTCTTTTGAGACATTGAACAACATACAAGAGTGCAGTAATTTTAAGGTCTGAAATAAGACCAAGGTAAAAGATATGTTTTATAAGACTGAGCCTTAACCAGTGCTGTTTACACCATTTATGACATCAGTTGTAAACCTTCTTAGCACCTCTTGAACAATTTCAAAGTATAGTGATGTGATTCATCTTATTCTTTGGCTAAATTTCTTTTATGAAACAAAGACAAACTAAGCATGTCCTCTGAATGGGTGAAACCCTCAGGCTTGGTTACAAGTCTCTCAGTGACATCATATCATCAGTTTTAACATTTAGTGTATTTTCCCAATTGCAGTCTCTATGACTTCTGTATGGCAGCAGTTCACTAGGACTGAGACAGAATTATACCTAAATCTTTTCTTTTATAAATTTTTTAGTTTCACAACACTGTTTTGTCCAGCATTACATTCCACATACAAAGGATTCCAGTAAGAGACCATTTGCTTATTTTCAGTGTTGCAACGTTATTGCAACACTGGGCATTCTTTACCTCAGAATTCAGATACTAGAATAAAATTTGGATGCTGTTATTCCAATTTAAGTTTAATCTCTTGTTGCGGTGGCAAACAAGGACATCTTTAAAGTTAAAGCAAGGGATATCATTCCTCATCTACACTGTCGCTATCATGTCCCTGATAAAATGTGGTTGTCTAGCCACACTATTCTCCAGCCCCACTGGATTTCGGTCTCCGGTCTTAAATCTGGGTATGCCGACCCATTCTACAAATGCGTCTATATAGGATGCGGCTATCTTTCCCTCAACACTTCTAAAAGGAAATTAAGACTTACCACAACAGCTGAAGAAAGAGAAGAAGATCAAACCTCTTGCTTGTTGCAAATCCCAATTTTCTGCTGAAAAGCCACTCGCAAACAGGATATGGGAGATCACGTCGGGGTCACCATTTTGTAGGGAACCGCCCATTGGCCCAAAAACAGAATCCGACGTCCTGGACGAAGGTTAATGCGTGTATGTCTTTTCAGCGCCCCTGTGAAGTTCACTTAATTTCACTTGTTTAATCTGACTCCAGTTTCAAATGATGATTACTCTTAGGTTGTGTTTCCAATTAGAAATTAATCATTGGTTATGCATTAATTTAGATTTTTGATTATTCTGATTACCTTATATCATTAATTATTTGTTCACTGCAGTCCCGGTATCGCTTTAGAAAATTCACTTCGGCCGACTGAATGCTCTTCCCGGACACAAACTCGTCAGTTCTGATCTTAAACATTGAATGCAGGGTAAATATCTATCTAAAAGAAATAGAAGGGGAAAATTAGGGCCCTGAAGTTTCCATTAGGTTGGTTATCTTTGTGTTGGCTTTATGGCCACCTTTACAGCCACCATATGGTAGAGTAGCTATTTTCCTCTGGTCATAGCTAGAGTTTGTTTAGAGATTGGCACTCTTTACTTTAGTTAGGTCTATGTTAAGCGTAGGCCTTTGGGGCCGCCTGACATTGTTTGGCTTGGGTTGAGTATCGCTTCTCTGAGCTCTTATTTTTAGAGTTTATTTCAGAGTTGCCTCCTCTCTTTTGAGAGTTTTAGAGGCTGAGTTTAAGCCCCAGGCAGATCTATGCTTATGTGTGGCCCTATATGCCCGCAGCTATAGTTGGCCTAGGCTAGAACTAGGGTTTAGGTGACATACTGAAGTATTTTACCCTTTTATTACTACCCCTGTCAGGAGTGTGTAGTTTTTCCTAGTTCTGGCCTCCTCTTTTCAGAGTTGTCAGGCCAAGACCCATTACCCCTTAAGTGTAGGTGCAGGATAGATAGCAGCTAAGATAGCAGACTTTGCTAAGTCTCCCTGGTGCCGTTGTCTCAGGTGGTAGGCCCCTTATCACTTTGTGAATAAAAAATGCTAGTGTTGCTGTGGCCCCACTCTTCTAGAGCTTTTCATTTTATACATTGTTTAGTCTTTTCCCCTGAACCCCTTGAATTAAGATTCAAGCTTAAGTGAAACAGTGTTAGCTTTCTTTAAGCTCCTGTTCCCTAGGGTTCAGTACAGAGGTCTTTATCTTTGGTGAAAAGCGTCCAGCCTTGTAATTCACAATTTCAGGGTAGTGTGAATGAAAAGTGAAGCATTCCCCTGTTTCTCAGGGTTGTTAATGCTCTAGTTCTATTTTGCCCTACACAGTGTGAGCCCTTTAACTCTATTGCTGCCACAGGTTAGCACCTGTTTTCTGTAGTAGTAGGCTTTGTTCTGGCCTTTTTCAGAGCATTGTGACTAAGGTTGTACTCCCCTTGCTAATAAGGGTAAAAAGTGTTTTTTACTGAGTATATGGCCTGTTGGAATGCATAGCTCAGGTTGAGTTTGTTTAGTGAACCTCACTATGCAATTTGGTTCTCATGTAGCTCCCTTTAGAGTTTGAACACTGCCACAAGATGTTGATTGTGTTGTTTAGATTAGAAGGCTTTGTTTTGGGCCTTCTTCAGAGTACAATAGCTTGTTGTATTACAAGTTTTGTTGGTAGATGTTTAGTCAGAGTTTTGCTCACTTAGAACTAGCACTGCCACAGGCCTCCTTCGCACGGCCTCCTTCAGAGCATGGCAGCATAATTTCTTTGTACTCCCCTTACTGTAAGGGTTAAAAGTGTTTTTACTGAGTACATTGCCTGTTGGAATGCGTAGATTTTAAGCTCAGGTTGAGTTAAGCTAGGTAACCTCACTTGATAGTTTGGTTCTCAGATTAGGCTCCCTTAGAGTTAGACACTGCCACTGGCTGACACACATGTCTTTCTGTTCTACTGAAGCTCATCCAGCACCTGTGTCCTTTCCACACGCGTTTGACTTGCACCTGGCGCTGAGTTGGAGTGCGCATCTGAAACGTCTTCCGTTTTTTGAAACAGCAGTTGTGAACGGGGTGGCCAAAAGGGTTGGCCGAGCTTAAGGCAAGGGTGGCCATGGCCACCCCCTGGCTCCGCTCCTGCTGATCTCTGATCAGTTTTATACATTTGTAGATGTTTTAATTAAACATTAGTATAATTAAAAAGGAATAATAGTAGTTAATAGTCTCTTAATGGCCTGTTTAGCTGAGCTGTCCATTGAACAAACAAAACAAGCCCTGAAAATTGATAAAAGAACACATATTACACAGATACTTGATATTTAATCTTATTATATGACTAGTTAACTGCATTTGATAGATTTTACTTTCAATAAAACATTTGCAATAGGTTCGTAAAAGGAGTTTTTATGCATGTTTGGCCGTTCTGACCAGCAGGGGTTGCCAGCGAGTGGTGTTGCAAACGCTTCCAAACTATGAAACATGGGTAACAGGAAACAAAGAGGCACGACAAGAGGAGCACATGGCCAACACAAACAGCGACAGAGTCATGTGATCAAGCACAACACAAACAAAGAGACACTGAACAATGACACAACAGACAGAACTGTCAAACTGACATTTTTTTGTTTCTAACAGTCTTTCTCTTCATTATATAGTTACAGCTCCTACTGTGTTTGTGAACTTCCTCTGATCTGACAGACTCAGCGTTTAAATCCTGCGAAAATTGATATATAGTGACACTGTTCCAAAATGAAGAGTTGCTTTACATTCGTGTCAAACATGTTCTTCAGTGTGAGAAGTGCATACTGTAAACCACACTGGCTCAAACCACATCTAACCACTAACTTAAGGGAGAACAGACGCTGACACAACACTGGTTGTGAAACATGTTGTTCAGTGTGAGAGGTCTATATTGTAAACCACAGTGACTCGACACACATCTGATCTGAACACAGCTTATAGGATATGCTTTTTGCACACAAACTTGTACATTACTGTTAGTTTCTCTTCTTTCTTTTAGCATGCCATTATAATATAGAAATAAAATCATTAAATTATTAGTGATAAAATTGTTTTGTTACTGAAAAGTTATCCACTTATGTCTCTGAACTGTCCTCTGGAGATGGACAGGAGCTGATCCCAGACCCTCTCACTTTGCTGAAACCAGTGGTTTACAGCTGGAACTTCGGAGGGCTCAACTTGTAATGGTGACCATTAACTGAGGCTGATTCTTGCATGTAATTGAATACATGAGTGATTTTTTTTTTTTCCCTGCATTTTGTATGCATGTCATGTCATATTTACTCTGTGTATATTTGATATGGGAACAAAGGTTTATAACATGATGCGGAAGAAAAGACTAGCTTGTTGATTGATGTGTGGACTCGGATATACAGGTGCTGGTCATATAATTAGAATATCATCAAAAAGTTGATTTATTTCACTAATTCCATTCAAAAAGTGAAACTTGTATATTATATTCATTCATTACACACAGACTGATATATTTCAAATATTTATTTATTTTAATTTTGATGATTATAACTGACTTTGACTAGTTATATACATATTATATGTAAAGAAGAATACGGAAGGAAGGAAGGGTTGGAACTTTTGACCGTGAAAAGTTTTTGTTTTTGAAACTAGAATAAGTGTAAAGAATTTCTTTTTGAATTTCTTTTGTAATGTAACAAGACAAAGAAAAAGTAAACCTTTACAAGAAAAGTTTTTGATTCACGCGTCAAATCCTTTGTGCCACACCCTTAATGGAAATGGTGAAAAACATGGCTCAGATCGCCATTACACTATAGTCAAAAGACTTCTTCACATTGGAATTGCGTGAAGTAGAAATTGATTTGCCAGGACTGATGCTACAATGGTTACCAAAGAGAATTTCAAGGATTATGAACATTACATTACGAGTTTGGGATTATTGCCACACACAAAAGTTAAAGTAAACTAGGAGTCGAGTGCGGCGATTACCCGGAACTATTTGGATATTTAGAGACATTCAGACTTGTTTCTTAAGTTGAAATTGGCCAACAGCTTAAAAGGTAATTTTACTGTTACGTTTTCCAATTCATTGATCTTGACTCGTTGTTGAATTATGGATGACGCAGAAGAAATTGCGGACTCAGATAAAGATGGCCACAAGAGGGCAGTCAAGTACACGCATAAAGCGCAAGAGGAGCGTTTGAACAGACACGTCAATTTGAGAAAGTCAAAAATGGCTCCGATTACCATTCAAATGAAAGAAATTGACAAGCTAAAAGAAAATGATGAGAATGTGGAAAAGATAGAACGAGAAGTTCTAACAATGCTCACTAAATCATGCCAAGAGTTCACTGAGTTAAATGAAAACATTCAAGAGCTTTTGCTGGATGATGAAAAAGAGGATGATCAGCGTATCTGGTTTGAACCCAAATCATCAAAAATCAGGAATTTTATTCTTGCTACTGAACAGTGGATTGCACATGTAAAGTATGCAAGTGCTGCAAAAAATGAGGACAGTAAACCAGGTGTCTCTGAAGTTGCTTCAGCAGTAAGAAAGAAGACTAGAGCAGGTTCGTCAGCTGGACGTAGTTCTGTCACATTATCAGCCAGTAGTTCAAGGTGACGAATGAAAGAAGAGGCAGAGAAAGCTGCTCTGTTGGCCAAAGCTGCTTCTTTAAAAAAGAAACAAGCCTTGCAGTTAGAAGAGATAAACCTGAAAGGCAAATTGGAGCAATTAGAATTGCAAATGGAAATTGCAGTTTCTAATGCAAAACAGATAGTGTATGATGAACATGAACGTTCTGGTGAATCAATGCAAGGATATGTTCAACCAAAGCATGCAGTAGATGAAAGAAGGTCGGGACTTAGGAAAGATACTGATGATCTTTCAAATAATGAAAAGACAAAATGAGATCACACAAATGCTAGTAAAGCAACAAAAGTTGTCCCAACTACCACAAAGAGATGTCCCAATCTTTCTTGGTGATCCTCTTAACTTCAGAGCGTTTATGCGAGCCTTTGACAATAGCATAGACAGTAAAGCTGAGAACGCTAAGGACAAGCTCTTCTATTTGGAGCAATATACCAGTGGTAAACCTCAAGACCTGATAAGGAGAAGGCTATTGCAACATCATTACGGTGACGAACTCAAAATTGTGTCAGCGTACATTGAGAAGGCACTAAAATGGCCTCAGATCAAATCGAAAGACGGTAAGATGCTAAGTGCATATGCTCTTTTCTTGATTGGATACCACAACACTATGCAGGATGTAGATTACTAACACTAACACGAGGGTTGTCATCTCCAAACTTCCCTACAAAATGAGAGAGAACTGGAGAAATGTGGCATATGATATTCATGAACGGACATGCAGAAGAGCTAGGTTTTCGGACTTAGTGGAATATCTTGACCATCAAGCTAAAGTAAAAAATGACCCCTTGTTTGGAGACATTCAGGAGCTAACAAGTGCTGATGTTGGGAAGAAAAGCAAAGCTTCTGACTTTAAACACAAAAAGGTTACTACCAAGGGTAGTAGTTTCGTTACAAGTGTTTGTACTGAACAGAAAAAAGAAAGTGAGACAAGCAAAAAAAAAAAAAAAAGCTCAGCTTGACAAAAGAGTATTCTGTCAAAAGAACCGTATATAACGAATGCCTTGAATTCCTGTTTCATTCCTGTCTCTGCAAAAAGAGTCTGCAAAGCGGGTGCACCTGAAAGTGTGACACGTGCGGCAAACAGCCAATCACACGGAACAAGGAGAACTTGATTCACTTCTCGCAAGAGAGCCGCGCAATTCATGTCCCTTCCAAAGATTAAGAGATTGTTATGATAAATATGAAATTAAACGCATTTACAAAGCAGGAATAAACACTGATGCAGTGAAAGTTTGAGAAGGCAGCTGAAAGAAAATATCTGACTATATCAATGCATGTGAATCAAAGAAATAGACCAAATAATTAATATAGTTTCGCAAAGAGCTCAAAAGAATACATGAAAGCTTAATCTGTTTAAAAGTTTTATATATTATGCATGTATTATATTTATTTTAATTTAATTTAAAAACAAAGTTTAATATTGTCAATTAATATAATAGGCCTAATTATATGAATGTCATGAAATATTCATAATTTTAATTTATTTCATATAAATATAAAGAATAATTAGCAGCAAAAGATAAGCAATTTTGTCTCTAAAATGTTTTCACTATAAACTGATTTAATTTGGAGTGAGAGATACAGGGGGAGTGGCTTTATTGCATCAGATACATGTCACTTTACTCACAGCTGATTGGTCCAGTTTTGGTTTGCGATCTCTCAGAATAACTCAGAATAAAACCTGCAGCGTTTACCATAGCAATTAAAACCAGAGTTTGCTCAAACTAATCTTGAACTTAACTGGGTAGAAACTGAAACCGGCTTTGTGCAACAGGCCACATGAAACTTGTGGGGCCGAAAACAGTGAATGCATTCTTGCTATAGTTCCAGTGAAGATCAAGTCAAAGAAAAGCAACAAAATAGTAAAAAAAATTTGACTTCACTGATCAAGGAAGTTAAGCAACTTTTTGCAAAGAGTCTTTAATGAGAGATTTGAACTTGAGAGGCAGAAAGACGGAGGTTCTTCTTCGTACTATGGGACAAGAAAAACCTGAACATAGTCATATTCTGTCAGACCTGGAAATAAGTGGTTTGGAAAGCGAAGACTACAGGGAACTTTCTAAGGTTTTCACTCAGAAAGAGATTCCTGTAAAACAGGACCTAGAAAAATGGCCTGAGACAAGTTAACCTTCCTCATCTCAATGCAGAGGTAGGCTTGCTGATTGGCGCCAATGCGCACAAGGCCATAGAACCGTGGCAAATAATAAACAGTGAAGGAAATGGACCGTATGCTATCAGGACGGCACTTGGATGGATTGTTAATGGGCCTTTGTGAACAGATGTGAGCGCAGAATCAGACCAGGTCAGAATTCCAAGTTTCACTGTGAACAGGATTGCAGTGACAGACATTGCAACACTGTTGGAATTAATATTTCCATTAATACCAAATTCTGTTCATTTTCCTGATTGAATTGTCACATAGGTTGCAAAAGTGCATCTGCAAACAGTATGGTGGAGATCCTTGTTGCATCCGTGTTGATCCGCTGTATGACACTTTCATTGAAGCAGAATTTCGCTGTGGAGATTGCTAAACCACAGCGCACGTTTGTTTTCAGATCATCAGCGCTTCTTCCGCATTTAGAGGGAGCGCGTGCACAGAGTTGCCAGATTGCACAGATTAAGTAAAACACCGGGAAGAAAGTATATCCTTTTAAGGAAAAAACTCTATTTGGGTGATTTAAGCTCTTTGCATCTGGCAACCACAAGCATGACTGCTAGTGGAGGCTTGTTACCAATGCAAGATAATGCAAATCCTAAAGAAAAAAACAATATCATCACGATTATTTGTAATCAATCGAGAGAGATCGTTATCGTGATTAAAAAAAAAGTCCCTTCAGAACAACTGGAACGCACAGAGTGTGGTATATTCCACACCACGGGATATCACCCAAAAAAGAACAAAATTAGAGTTGTTTTTGACTGCACTGCAACTTACCAGAACTTCTCACTGAATAATCAATTATTGCAGGGACCTGACCTAACCAACACTCTCATAGGTGTACTGAACCGTTTCAGACAAGAACCAATTGCTATCATGGCTGACATCGAATCAATGTTTTACCAAGTGAAAGTCCCAGATCATGATTCAGATTTTGTGGTGGCCTGAAGGAGATCTAAATAAGCCTACAGAGGAATACAGGATGATGGTGCCCTGTTCGGGGCAACCTCTTCTCCCAGTTGCGCATGCTTTGATTTGTGAAAGGCTGCAATGGATGGAAAAACAGAGGAAACAGCTGAAGCCGCCAATACTATTCTCCAAAACTTTTACATGGACGATTGCTTAAAATCTGTCGCTTCTGAGGATTGTAGGAAACCTTTACCTCGTCGAAGCAGAGACCAGGAGACGTTGGGATATCTTTCAAGCAGAAGTTACTCTTTATTGAGAAACGCGCTGTGCGTCGCTGTAGTCATCCAAGTCTTACTAAGGCAGTGTACATTGTAGTTTATATACATTCAGTGGGCAGTCCTTAAAGGTGTTGCCCTTACACACAGCCCTAGAAGTGACCACTAAAACAAAAGTATCTAAAGACAATACAGGCAATTACCCCCGACTGTGTAGATAATAGTAGCCCAAATGTTATATACAGTGCTAATCCAATTAGTCTGACAGTATCGCCCATACCTTCACATTATCACAGAGACAAAGGTACAGCTGTGTCTTGAGCTTGTCATGCCAAAAGGTCAGGAAGTGCATAAAGACAAAAGGTTAATGTCTCAGACACCTGGGGTGCGTGACTTGATCTACTTAGAATGTCATTATCTTTACCTCAAAATGTAAAACACAATGTACTTCACCTTAGTATTTCATGTGATGTTATGTCAGGATGTAGGATCAGCAGATCTTAAACAGATTCTTAAATTTGTAATCCCACAGGATGCAGCAATCAAACTATCACAAAGTCTGATATCTATGTGCTCTAAAGGTGGATTCCACTTGACAGTGGGTGAGCAATAGCAGGTCAGTCCTGTTATCATTTCTAAAAATCAATCTCTCTCTCCCTCTCTCTCTCTCTGCAGATAAGTTGTGTGTTTCTGATACTAAAGTCCTGCAAAGTGCTCCAACCCGCTCCAGAACACCTGCCTGGAAGTTTCTAACAATCCTGAAGACATTGATTAGCTGGTTCAGGTGTGTTTAATTAGTTCCTGGAGGGCCACTGTCCTGCAGAGTTTAGCTCCATCCCTGAGTTTGACACCCTTGTTCAAAAGGTTCTTTCACTCTGAACTGAAACTGCAGACTATGAATAGAAGGCATACATGGAGAACATTCTTCAGAAGAGACTCCAATCTCCCTCAATTCACTTACACAGAAATTTTCCTCAGTGTCACGCAGGCTTTGAGAAAACTCACTCTTTCCTGCGTCGTTTAATTGTTTGTTTTTAATGACTCCTTGTAATTCATCTGTCGACCAGTTGTCCGGTTTTGAAGGCAGACTGTTGAATTATTACGTTTGTAACAAATTGTTGTATTGTTATTAAGTATACTGCTGCAACTGTTTTAAAACCATTACTAGTTTTAAAAATGTTTTTAATAATAAACATTCTTTTGCAATTAAGAGACTGGTTATTTGTATATAGCAGAATTCAACCTTATTTATTGGTAATTTTATTGTTTTTACCCAAGTAAATGTCCTTCATTAAACATTAAAAAGCTAAAGAAAATACAAAAGATTTTATGTAAAATTATGGTTATAAACTGTATTTTATTAGCAGAAAATAACTTTTTACGCGACATTTATTTTCCGTTATTTTACGGTATATTTCTGGTGCCCCTGCTGCCAGAAAATTACTGTTTTTTTGGGGGTTTTTTTGTTGTTGTTGTTTTTTTTTTTAGGGGATTTAAAAAAAAAAAAAAACTATAGTGTAGGCCTGAGTTCAATTAGGACATTTAAGTAGCTTTTATAAACGAGCCTTAGAAAAAAACATTACTGGTGTGAATCTTGAGACAAGACAATGGCTCTGGCATATTTTAAGATATGCTTTCAGTTAAAACAGCTCAAACTGGGACTAGACTTAAGCCTTGTTTGTGAAACCGGCCTTTAAATACTAGTTTATTAACTTAAATGGCAGCTGGACAATATAAGTCAGTCGGTTTCTGCAAATATAATGAGTTAACTGGTGATTTAATTCCTCAGTGTCCCTGAGGAAAAATTCAATTCATTTACTCCTTTAAGAGAGGAAGAATTGTCTAAACTTGTTAAATCGTCAAAATCGACAACATGTATGTTAGACCCTATACCAACTAAGCTATTGAAAGAGATGCTTCCAGAGGTCATAGATCCTCTTCTTAATATCGTTAATTCATCTTTATCACTAGGATACGTACCAAAAACTTTTAAGTTGGCTATTATTAAACCTCTTATTAAAAAACCACAACTTGATCCTAGAGAATTAGTCAATTACAGGCCAATCTCAAATCTCACTTTTCTGTCAAAAATACTAGAAAAGGCTGTATCATCACAACTATGTTCCTTTTTAGAAAGAAATAGTATCTATGAGGATTTCCAGTCAGGATTTAGACCATACCATAGTACTGAAACTGCTCTCATTAGAGTTACTAATGATTTGCTCTTATCATCAGATCGTGGTTGTATCTCTCTATTAGTGTTACTGGATCTTAGTGCTGCATTTGACACTATTGATCACAATATTCTTTTAAATAGACTCGAAAATTATGTTGGCATTAGTGGAATTGCATTGTCATGGTTCAAATCATACTTATCTGACCGTTATCAGTTTGTAGAAGTAAATGAAGAGAGGTCATATCGATCACAAGTTGAATATGGAGTACCGCAAGGCTCGGTACTAGGACCATTGCTTTTCATTCTGTACATGCTACCCTTAGGAGATATCATCAGGAAGCATGGCGTTAGTTTTCACTGTTACACTGATGATACTCAGCTCTATATTTCTTCGCGCCCTGACGAAACTTACCAATTCACAAAATTAACGGAATGCATAGCTGATATAAAAAATTGGATGACCAGTAATTTCCTACTATTAAATTCAGAAAAAACAGATATTCTAATTTTTGGACCAAAAACTTCCTCACGTAATAACCTAGAATACTGTCTAACACTTGATGGCTGCTCTGTTAAGTCTTCGTCGTCAGCTAGGAACCTGGGTGTGCTCTTTGATACTAATCTTTCATTTGAAGGCCATGTTTCTAGCATATGTAAAACCGCATTCTTCCATCTTAAAAATATATCTAAATTACGACATATGCTCTCGATGACAAATGCGGAACAGTTAGTTCATGCGTTCATGACCTCAAGGCTAGATTACTGTAACGCTCTACTAGGTGGTTGTTCTGCTCGCCTGATAAATAAACTACAGCTCGTACAAAATGCAGCAGCTAGAGTTCTTACTAGAACTAGGAAATATGACCATATCAGCCCGGTTCTGTCAACACTGCATTGGCTTCCTGTTAAACATCGTATAGATTTTAAAATCTTGCTAATTACCTACAAAGCACTAAATGGTTTAGCTCCCCAGTACCTGAGCGAGCTCTTTATGCATTATAGTCCTTCGCGTCTATTACGATCTCAGAATTCAGGCCAGCTAATAATACCTAGAATATCAAAATCAACTGCAGGTGGTAGATCCTTCTCCTATTTGGCACCTAAACTCTGGAACAATCTTCCTAGCATTGTTCGGGAAGCAGACACACTCTGTCAGTTTAAATCTAAACTAAAAACACATCTCTTTAACCTGGCATACACATAACACATTATCAATTTATTTTTTCAAATCCGTTAAAGGATTATTAGGCTGCATAAATTAGGTCAGCCGGAACCGGGAACACTTCCAATAACACCAGATGTACTCGTTACATCAGAAGAAGAATGGCATCTACGCTAATATTAGTCTTTCTGTTTATCCCGAGGTTTACCGTAGTCAGCCGGATCCGGGCCGTATTCGGGTGAGATCGAGGACCTGCGCCATGACACAACCACAACACAGCCCTGAAGTATCAGCAGAGATTGAGTCAACTAGATCATCCACTATGAAGGCCTCATCAACATGACAACCAGTGGCACATCTCCTCAACAACCGTCCATACCGGTGTGATGAATACGATCCTCAACTGGATTGAACTGAATTAAACACTTTGAATGTTGCGATCGTATCTGACATATGATAGCAACCTGAGTCGTAACAAAGCACTGTTCGCCAGAGGAGAACTGGCCCCCCGACTAAGCCTGGTTTCTCCCAAGGTTTTTTCTCCATTTTAACACCTGTTTGCCACCTGATGTCACCTGTTGGAGTTTGGGTTCCTTGCCGCTGTCGCCTTTGGCTTGCTTAGTTGGGGACACTTGACAATTGACATTTGATATTCAACAGTGCTCTGATCTACCTGCATTGACACTATTCCTTAAGAGCTGCTGTGCAGCCAAAATAATGTACCAGTTATCACTGTAAAGCTGCTTTGACACAATCTACATTGTAAAAAGCGCTATATAAATAATGGTAAAAAAAACAAAAAAAAAACCTCAAAAATATTGCATTGTTAGAATGCACAAGAGCGACAATTAATAAAGCCAAACCAAAAACACTTAAGGCATGGGCAGAATTTATTAGGAAAATCTCCCATATAATATCTGATTAGAGCAGCTGTACTGTTCGCTCTATAAGTCCAGGAAGAAGGAACAGTTGGAATCTTAGATCCATGCTGGTGCTATCTACTCAGCTGGAGCTTCGGAGGGCTCACCTGACCAGGGAAACAGGGCCGGTTGGTAATTGAGTATGCACTGAAATGCTGTTAACCCTTTTAAACCGGTTGTGATGTTCGTTGTGAAGATTTTCTTTTTCCTGAAAAATATTAGTTAATGTTATCGCATTGGACTGAAACTTCGTGACTTTGTTCACACAGGGTATAACTACTTCTCGTATTATCACCAAATATTGGGATTCAATCTTTTTGTCAACTTGTTTTCTTTCATTTGGGACTGTTCTTTTTTCTTTTTTTCTTTTTTTTTTTGCATCTGATTAATCGTAGGCCTCATTTATCTGAGAGTAGGCACCTCAGTTTTTGAGTAAAAAAAGTGTTTTTTGTAGATAATTTTGTCAATTTTACAAAAAATATGAAACAAATTTGCATTGTTTATCACCTTCGTGTGCTTTAATTGTTAAGCAGGAAATGTTTTTTTTTTTAAATGTTTTTATTTTGGATTTTATTAATTATAAAAAGGCATAAAGTCACACTTGTGGTGTTCCTGGTCAAAAATTACTGGCCTACAAAAATACCTTATAAATCACTTGTTACGCTATTTTATCACCAGATATTGGATTCAGTCTTTTTGTCAACTTGTTTTCTTTAAATTAGGACAGGTTTTGTATTTATTTTTAAAACTGACTGATCGTAGGCCTCATTGATCTGAGCTGATATTGGTCAAAAATGACCGCCCATTGATAATGAATGGGGGAGTCACGAATGTGACAATATGAAATGATGATAATGAAATTACCTCCATTAAAGAAATTTTCATGATTTTTAAGATTTTATTAATTTATGACTTTTCCAGCTCTAAAAAAAATAAATAAATAAATAAATTCCATCATTTCAGTTCACACATACATCAAATCAGATCTAGTGTTTATTTGGTGTGCTGTCTGAAGGAGGGCTCCGATCTTGGAATTTGGCTTGAAACCAGAGTATTCCTCAGGTGGAGCATGCAATTGCGGTGCATTTCTGCCAGGAAGGCCTGTAAGGTCTTGGCCTGAGACTCTGTGGTAAGCCACCAAGGCTTATAGTGCCTCCGGACAGGCTGCCTCTGCGTTGCATGCTATGGCCCTCCTGCAAGTACACCAGTCCAAAGCACTAAAAGAGCTGCATGAAGGTACTGAATTCAGAACTCGGTACAAAACTCCATTCTGAACTCGGGTTAATGCAGGAACTGCGTACGGTGATGGACCTTTCCCTCAGACCAACAAAAGTCACCGTGTAGGCCCTTGGTCAGACGAGGTCCATCTTCGTGGTCCAGGATCGTCATCTCTGGCTGAACCTGACCGCGTTCAAGTGTAAACGGGCCTATGGATTTAAGCCAGAAACCAGACGAAGGACCAAGAAGCCCTATCAGTAAATACCCAGCCCAGATGGGACATTCTAAAGTGGTGGAAGAAAATCGGCACTATATGGAGGCAGTGGTTGAAAGTTTGCGCTACACGGCATGTCAGGCCATTGCTCAGTGAGGCCACAGAGAGGATGAGCAGTCAGCAAACAGGGGAAACTCTCAGTTATTGCAACATCGATGTCAACGGCTGCATTGGCCAGTGCTATGATGGAGCTGCAGTGATGTCAGGGTGCAGGAAAAGTTCAGAAAATAGGTGCACATAGACTTCATCTGGTTCTAGTGGACTGTGTACAAAATATCCAACCTGCTGCTGAGTTTTTCGAGATTGTGCCATTTTTTTTTCAGGTTCAGTGGTCCATGACATTTTCAAGAAAAAACAGAAGGAGCTTGAACCATCTGAACAGTCAGTCGAGTTGAAGAAACTTAGTGAAACATGTTGGGCATGTCAGCACTCACTCCCTGCCATTCTGGCCACTTTGCAGGATGTTCATGTACAAATGAATGCGAGGCAAAACATATTTCCCCGCTGCTATGAGTGCTTTGTGATGGCATCTTGTCCTTGACTGAAATTTTGTTCAATGAATAGGCCTATGCAAAATCTTTAAGAATATTTGATTGAATAATGAATTTTGTGCTTGTTTAATTTAGTAAAATTAAAACGTTAATTGTGATAAAATAATTGAATGTCAAAAATTGAGTGGCCACGTTTTGCTCATATTTATTAACAGTATTTATACATTTTATAATTGCGCAGCTCCCCGTCAATGATCTACAGCACCTCCTCAGTACCTGCGTTTATAATTCTGGTGCCGCCCCTGATTAGATGTAACTTGCAGCTAAACAATGAAATACAGTGTGCTTCCTCATTCATGGACATGATTTCTGCTCCCAATCAGGCTGATTCCTTCGGCTGGACAAGTGAAGATGACGACTCCACACTCCTTTACGGGATCATCAAGCTACAACGTTGTAGTGTTGAATAAGAGACCTCTGTGAGGAATTGTCTAATTTGTCTCTGTGTATTTAAGGAAAAGCATGTCACAATACTCTGATAAGTTTTAAGCCACAGAAGAGTTGCTAACTTAACACAGAATGTTGCAATATGATTGGATAGCATAAAGAGCATGAAAGTCTAAAACAACAGATAGCATTTACCCGAATAAACTTACCACAGCATGTGCTTATAGTATGCAGCAATGAAGCTTAGGTGATAAGAATTTTTTGATACATTTGCCTGTCATAGCACCTAGATAGCCTTGTTTCCATAGCAACTATAGCTTTAAGAACAGCGTGTTTCCATAGCAACTATAGCTTTAAGAACAGCGTGTTTCCATAGCAACTATAGCTTTAAGAACAGCGTGTTTCCAATAGCAACTATCGCTTTAAGAAGAGCGTGTTTCCATAGCAACTATAGCTTTAAGAACAGCGTGTTTCCAATAGCAACTATCGCTTTAAGAACAGCATGTTTCCATAGCAACTATAGCTTTAAGAACAGCGTGTTTCCATAGCAACTATAGCTTTAAGAACAGCGTGTTTCCATAGCAACTATAGCTTTGTTTTGAGAAGATGATTAACATGATTTGCAATTTGTGTGAAATGAATGAAAATGTACAATCTGTTTAGGACAATTACAAAGTGTTTATTTCTAGATTTTAACTGCATGCAGGAAACTGTTAAAAGAAAGAAGTGAAACTAACAGTAAAGAATATCCTATAAACTGTGTTCAGAGCAGATGTGTGTTGAGACACTGAAGAACGTTTCACAGCTGCTGTCGTGTCAAAGTCTGTGTGGAAACAGAATGACTGCAGGTTGAAACTCCCTGAGCTGTTACCATTGTGCTCTTGAACATCAACCATGAGTTGCTCTTCAGGAACTGTTCCTATTACAGTAGAAGTGTACTGTACATTACATTTAAACATCAATGAAAAACAAATCAACAGTTCTCCATTATGCATTGGCATCGTGTTGCTAAATAACAACTATATACCAGGATTTCAACAGATCAGAGGAAGTTCACAAACACAGGAGGAGCTGACAGTGTTTAAAGGAGGAGCTGTAACTATATAATGAAGAGAAAGACTGACAGAAACAGAAAATGGCTGATAAGTGTGATCTGTGTCTGCTGGGACTGATCATTCTCTCTTCACTTCTCACAGGTAAAGAAATCTGTATTTTCTCTAAAGACATTTAGTGGAATTAGTCTGGAAAGAGTTGATTTGAACATGCTCAGTTCCCTTTCAAGGGAACTCGCGTTGCGTCGAGAAATTGACGCTTTGGGAACGCAACGCGTGATGTCGTCATGAAGCACGTGTGAAATCAGTCCAATGGTGTGTTGAGACGTCAGAAGCGGGTGACGTCACGGCCAGGAAGCTATAAAGCACGCTCAAACAAAGCAACGCTAGCTTCTGTGTCTTCAGTTGCGCTCTGTGTCTCGTATGTCCTATTTGGTGTTGTTTGTCATTATTACCCGTTATTATGGCCGAGAAGCAATTCAGATCTTGTGTTCCTCCCTGCCCACGTTACATCACGGGTGGGGATACACATGATCTTTGTGTTGCCTGCTTGGGAGCGGAGCATGCCCGGTCAGCACTCGAGGGTGCTGGCTGTGAGCACTGCGACCGCCTTCCATTGCGGACGCTCCGCTCCCGCCTGGCGCTGTTTGATGAGGGCGCTCAGGCTCGCGTTCCCCAGGGTTCGGGTCTCGCTGCTGCCGAGGCACAGCGCCGATCCAGATCTTGGGGATCGCAAATGGATTTGTCAGAGGGGTTTGAGACGGGCCCCGCCCTATCTCAGCCCTCACCTGACAGATCCAGTGCTTTTTCTCAGTGCCTGGAAGCACGCTTTGCGGTTCCTTCCACACTTCTGTCCTCCTCCCTTCAGGACGTCAGACCAGGAATGCCTTAATTTGCTTTGCCCTGTTCGGGCCCTAGATGCTTACGTCCACAGAGCTGCCCTGTGGCGTAAGACTGAGCAATTGTTTATCCTCTTCGGGTCCCCCAATAAAGGGGCCCCGGCGTCTAAGCAGAGGATGAGTAAGTGGTTAGTTGAGGCTATCTCACTTGCTTACGAGTCGGCCGGACTGCCGTCACCTCTAGCAGTCCGAGCCCACTCTACCAGAAGTATGGCGGCCTCCAAAGCCCTTCTTTCGGGAGCCTCTCTACACGACGTCTGTGATGCGGCAGGCTGGTCCTCACCGCACACATTCGTCAGGTTTTATTCACTTGACCTCAGCTCCCCCGGGGCCCGGGTTCTCTCTGGCGACTGACGAGCCACACCAGACAGGCCCTTGTAACTATGGCGGCGTGGGTATTAACATTCCCAAAGCGTCAATTTCTCGACGCAACGCGAGTTCCCTTGAAAGGGAACGTCTCGGTTACGACTGTAACCTTAGTTCCCTGAAGAGGGAACGAGACGTTGCGTCGCCCTGCCATACTTCCGGCACGCCTGTCAGCACTTACTTCAGACACTTTAAGCTAGCGTTGCTTTGTTTGAGCGTGCTTTATAGCTTATATAAAGATGTTGGTATTTCTGTAATGGAGCGGGCAGCAGAAAAGACCAGACACACAAAAAGCAGATAAGGCCAATTGATTTATTGATACGAAAAGCCGAAGCCACTAGACAGTGTATGTGTGCGCTATAATACAATGCATTTTGAAGGAAATATAAATGAAGAAAGATGCAATAAACTAATGGGGAAAAGGAACTAGGGTGGCGCCAAGTTAAAGAAAAAAATAAAACAAAATAGAGGGTTTTGAGGAACTTAGCCTATGAACTAAGCTTGCTAACCAAAGAAAAATGTGAAAAGCAAAACCGAAATCTTCACCTTAACTAAACCTACCCTAAATAAGAACAAAAATACAAGGAGGGCTCTCACCTCTTACCTGATGTGTATAACACTTGATAACAGTATGTATATCGCGCGACCTGCTTACCTGTTCTCTTATTCCCCAAAAGTAATAAGTTACTCTTAACTCTCAACATGTCAACATAGTACAAAATCAAGTGTTGGATTGACACGCCAAATAACGAAAGAGATACAAAGTATGGTCAGGTTGTAACTGACAGAAAGACAACATCCAAACATCAACTTAATACTGTGTAATTTAAACTGTAATGGGGGTTCTGAGAGGACAGTCTTTGGAAAGAGTCGTGGTGAATGAAATCATGAGAACACAACTGAAGAGACTAGTCATCTCCTTAGCGTAAGAATCTCGCAAAGTAGTGTTATGATAACCTTCATTTATTTGGCATAAGTATTGATATAAACACCTTGGGACTGTTAATAAGCCTGACATGGCTGACTTGTTTTGATTTTAACGTTGTTAGCGTTATTTCCACCGAATCGAACGTACCTACTAACATCAGCTACCATTTTGCCAACAAATACAACTTTAGTTGAGCTCTACTATAGTATATTGTCATAACGTTATTAAATAGTTTGCTTTTACACACACAAGATGTTCTGTGCAATTTCATAAGGACAGGGTTTGAAATGAACACCTGTAAAATGCAGGTAAAAATCAACTGTGGAGGGTAAAGATGTCAGTTTGGCAGGTTATGTTTCACAAATTATGTTCACTGAATTTGCTGGCGAAGTTTATGTAATCTGCGCAGATTTAGCGCACATACTTAACTCATGAGTCAATATTATGAATATTAAATATAGCCGAATTGAGCAGCACCTGCACATTTCTGGCTTACTTCTCGCATCTTTCTCACCTTTTTCACCCCTGATGTGTTTGCATATTTTAGTAAAGGGATGCGCCTGATAGTGTTTAATGTCATTGTGTTTCACATTTAAGAGTTTCTGTTATTTTGAAGTTTGTGCTGTTTAATATGGTGCAGGAATGACTTATTTTTGTAGGCAAACCTGATTGTAAACACAACGAGGCTGTGAAAGCGGGCTACTGAGTAGATGAGTTAATCTGTTTAGTGTGATGATGCTCAATGTCCCAGACAACCTCTAGTCCCATTTAGACACTTGCTAAATGGACACGTTAAAGCTTTTAAAAAAAGTCACAAGAGGGTATTACTGTAATGTATTTGTAGAGGTATATATTTTATATACAATAAAACGTGAAAATATCTTGAACTTGTGGACTCTAATTCGCCAGAATGTGATCTTCAACGATCTTCAGACTTTGGCTGGACACAAGAAGTGAACATTCCTCGTACAGAGAATGAAGTTATCATGAAAACTGAGGAGAGCTCGATACTACTGTCAGTGAAACTGTAAGAGAAAGCAGCAGAATCAGAAAACCACCCAGGAGATATGGATATGATGAGTTTGCCTGGTGACTGTTGATCATTATGCTAATGTCTGTCGTGTTGCAGAACCAAGAACACTGAAGGAGGCAATGATGAGTCCTAACACAAAGGAAAGGCAGGAGACTGACCTGGAATATGAATCGCTGCTGGAAAATAAGACGTGGGATTTAGTGGAACTGAGGGATGGGAAGACTATAGGATCAAGATGGGTGTTCACAGATATTTCAGATATTATTGTGGGATTCAATAGATAATAGACGATCTTTGAAAACATATAAAATGTGGGTTTTCTGGTTGTAAGACAGCAGTTTGCAGCAGTTCTGTAGAATGGCCCATATAGCTAAAATGTGTCATCTAAAGCTTCATAAATATAAACACAGTGTCATTACACACCTGGACTTAAAAAATAATGAATAAATAATATGATTTAATGAAAAGTGATGAAGCGTTTATAGGTCCAAACACCATTTTTGCTCATGTCCCACACCTGTGGTTTCAATGCTGAGATGTGTAAAATTAGCTCATTCTTTTACAATATGACATCATTTCAAATGGATTAGTTTCTTACTGATACCACAGTATTTATAACTTTAGGTGTGGTCGACTTATTTCCATGGGAGTCAGGTGCTTAGACTCCTGAAACCTTGCAGAGTCCAACGATACCAGACTTGCCAGGTTTCGACTTATGTTTGTGCAACGTTGTGATTTAGCGCTTAAAAAACTTTTGTGAATGTCTTCGAAACCGTTAGTATAATCAAGACTAAACCAGCGTAGGAAACACAGAACCTAAGTTGATTAACTTAACAAAAGGGCCCAACTGTCAAAATTTTCATAGGAAGTGGCAAAAAAATCTAATCAAAGACGTTATTGGGTCATTTTTTATGCTCTCATATATATATATATAAGTATCTATAACTTAAAAACTAAATGAGATATTTTCACCATGCACGCATATGTATGGGTACACTCTGAGGACACCCCCAAAAAAGTGGTGGAGATTGGGCAATAGGTGGCTCTATAACTGCCGAGAAACCTTTAAAAACCATATTTTTCCTTACTAAATTGCCTGTACTGGCTGTAAATTGTCTTTTCCATCAATAATCTAAGTTTTTACATGCTTGCTAAATAAAATATAATACCTTTTTACGTGCTTAAAGGCCTTAAATGCTTGAACCCTGGTAAATGCTGCTTGCAGCTTTAATGAAACATTTTGCTGCACGGATAGCCAAACGAAACACCCAGTTGACGTTAATTTGTGTTAAATAAGAAGCGATCTGGCGCTGGAATGTGTTGTTTTTTTTTTAAAATCATGCTGCTGTTATCAGTGGAGGAACGTTCTCTTGTGGCTCGTGTTCAGTCTTCACACGGACGAGTGCGTCAATCTATCACTAAAGGTGTTGCGGCAACTCTTGCGGCAAACTTGATATATGCTCGAGTTCTTAAAGGCATACATACTATACAGCAATACATAAACAGTATACTCATTCATATTTTAGCTCTGACCTAGAACCAAACAAAACAAATTTAATTAAATTGAAATAAACCCATTACCTGTAGAATTTTGTTCTACTGGGTTACACACAGATACTTGATATTAAATCTTATTAGATGATTAGTTAACTGCATTTGATAGATTTTACATTCAATAAAACATTAGCAATGGGTTTGTAAAAGGTGTTTGGCCTGAGTTTTTATTGCATTTACACTGTTCTGACCAGCAGGGGTCGCCAGCGAGTGGTGTTTTGAACTCTTCCAAACAATAAATCAGCTTGAGGAGCAATTGGTTCAGTTGATTCAAAGCTTTAAAAAGCTTCATTTCTCCCATCACTATTAGCAACAACAGTAACATAACACAAGAGGCACAACAAACTGGAGAAACAAGAGGGAAAGAGCACATTATAAAGGGAGCAGAGGACATGAGGAACGGGTGAGCACACTCAGATAAACGAGGACTCAACAAGGACTAAACAAGGGTAATGGGAAACAAAGAGGCGGGACCAGAGGATCACATGACCAACACAAACAAAGAGACACTGAACAACAACACGACAGACAGAACTTTTTTTTTTTCTTTTTTTTTTTGCATCTGATTAATCGTAGGCCTCATTTATCTGAGAGTAGGCACCTCAGTTTTTGAGTGAAAAAAGTGTTTTTTGTAGATAATTTTGTCAATTTTACAAAAAATATGAAACAAATTTGCATTGTTTATCACCTTCATGTGCTTTAATGGTTAAGCAGGAAATGTTTTTTTTAAATGTTTTTATTTTGGATTTTATTAATTATAAAAAGGCATAAAGTCACATTTGCTATTTTATCACAAGATATTGGATTCAATCTTTTTGTCAACTTTTTTTTTTAAATTAGTGTTCAGGAGCGTGTTCATCATCTTCATGTTCACATATAATATAATTAGTCTGGTGCAACTTCACACATCCAACAAGGTGCATGGAAGAAAAGCAGTGTTATTTTTGAACAAAACCAGCAACACTTGTGGCGTGAAGGGATCAGAAATAAACATGTTCACATATATACATGTGGGTGAGCAAAAGTAAATGGGTGTGGATACATGCATACTCGTGCATCCGTGCACGTACACACACGTTCATGTACATAAACTATTTTGAGTTTTACAGGCTTTCTTTTGCACAGAGATGAACTTTATCCTCAAATCAGTGAGGCTGATTTTTGGTTACTTTCATTAAAACTGGGTTAAAATTGAGTGCATTAAACAGGCTGAACTTCTGCTATTGTTAACTGAAAAGATAGAGTTGAATGTAGTGCAGCACTAGAGAGGAAGTGACATCAGAATGATTCAGTCTAAACTGGTTCAGAGATGACCACTGCTCTATGTGTTTCTAAGGTTTCTAAACCTCAACAGTGAGATCACAGCTCTGAAAACACTAGAACTGCTATAAATAATTCACTATTTTAGTTACGGAAGTGTAGGATGACTATCAGCCATCTTAATATTGAAAGAAAGTCTTAACTCTGGAATAGATGGAAACGTCACTGTAAAACTTCATACAGACTCTGAGTTTGAATAAATGATTATTGAATAATCTGTATGATGATGACTCCATAATCACCATTATCATAATTGCAGAGATACAACAAACAAACAATCTGGTGCAGCAGCAGCCATTACCCAGGCCACAATGTCGAGCTGCCACAGGAAGGCAACACAGAGATGGAGGGAGCTGCTCTTCTGGAGATGGTGGGTGCACCGCTCTTTCCCCTGGAGGAGGGCATCTTCAGTCTTGATTTACAAAAGAGTTCATTTCTGAGCAGTTTCCTTAATCTCTGGGTCACAAGAGGTGTGGTTTCACAGTGCTACACTTCCTCACTCTCTCATCCCCCTCTTCTTTCACCACAGTGCAGGAGTTTGCAGCTACATCACAGTCACTGCCTCTGCTCCAGTACGCTATGCCACCCGGGTTGGGCCCTTTTTTTTGGCACAGAAATACTCCGTCAGCTCGTGTTTTGAAACTTTGGCCATGTTTAGCATGAGAATCCAACTCTTTAACAGTGTAAACAAGTCAGAATACATGAAATAGCATTATACCCCCCTTTAAGAGAGTTCTTTGATAAAAGAAATTGAAACCTTGTGGTGAGAGTAGTGTGTTTGAGTGAACCTGGGCTCGAGGACTGGAGAGTCAGTCCTAGAGCTCTTCATGGCTGATTATTGGTGAAAAATCAGATCTGTTGGAGACGTCCAACAGGTTATTTAGGCGCCGAGAGAGAACGACGAATGAAAGACAGCCAATATTGTGCTCTTGAACATCAACCATGAGTTGCTCTTCAGGAACTGTTCCTATTACAGTAGAAGTGTACTGTACATTACATTTAAACATCAATGAAAAACAAATCAACAGTTCTCCATTATGCATTGGCATCGTGTCACTAAATAACAACTATATACCAGGATTTCAACACTCAGTTCAGATCAGAGGAAGTTCTTTCTTTAGACACTACCAGCCCTTCCTGTGTGAAGAAAGAGCTGTAACTATATAATGAAGAGAAAGACTGACAGAAACAGAAAATGGCGGATAAGTGTGATCTGTGTCTGCTGGGACTGATCATTCTCTCTTCACTTCTCACAGGTAAAGAAATCTGTATTTTCTCTAAAGACATTTAGTGGAATTAGTCTGGAAAGAGTTGATTTGAACATGCTCAGTTTATTCTTGCACACATTCACGTTGTGATCTCAGAGTTGTGTATTGATACATACAGATCATACTGTATTATTCCTGATACTGGACATAGAGTCACTCAAACATCTGATGATCAACAATTATCTTCATATTAAGAGATTTCAACAGCTCTCTGATCAAGACAAATACTTTATTCTGGAGAGTGTGATGATTGTGTTCATGAGGAAATGTATTCAACACAGAAATTCAGTGTAAAACATGCCTCAATACCCAGTAGAATTAAAAGCCTGAGATAATAAATGAGTTTTAACCGAGTTTTAACACTAGATATAGTTCTAGATGTAGATATAGTAAAGATCTCACAGTCTAGATGAAGCTACAGAGAAGATCCGTCACCCCTGAGTTTAATCTAGAAACAATTAAAGCAGCTGATCAGAGGAACTAAGAGATCTAGTAGATGTATGATGTTTTAAAAGGTCTGTGAGGTGAGGTGGTGCCATTTAAAGATTAGAAAACAAACAACAAAAGCTTCACTTCTATTCAGAAATGATGAAGGGAAGATAAAATGAGGGTAAAATGCTCTTGTTTCCGTGTCCCTGTCAGCATCCTAGCAGCTGCAGACGTGACAACGCTGTCTGACTAACTCCTATATACAGAGAATCACAATAATCAAACCTTGAAAAATAAAGACTTTCTCAAGCTCCTTAAAAGAGAGAAACGTCTTGACTTTATCCAGAAGTCTGAAGTGGAAAAAGCTGGATTTGACAACAGCATTTATTTGCTTATTAACCTGTTAGTGCTCCACTGTACCGCCCGTGGTACACATAGCTTTAAAAAGAGACCAAAACCATACATAAACTCCAAATGGTTCAAGAACAGCATGCAATTTTCTTTGGGTATGCCTTTTTTAAGCATTTTAGGCAAATTTTAAAACGTGGTTAAATTTAAAAGCTTTGTCAAATAAAACACTTTGATTCTTTACCACCGTTTTATTATATGAGACCAGAGGACCAAGATTAAAAGACATCCAGCCTTTGATACAAAA
>CM074435.1:914500-977000 GCA_037101425.1 Elopichthys bambusa | reverse complement strand
CAGAGAGACATGAGAGACTGAGTCTGGGGTCTGACTGCTCTCTGAACATCAAGAACGTCACAGAAGAAGATTATGGATCTTACATCTGCAGACAATTTGTGAATGAACAACAACAAGGAACTGATGAACGTGTTATTCTGCATGTTCTTCATGGTAAGTTTATGATTATATGATCAATTTAAAAAGGACAAATTCTTCCTATAAACTCAGATGATGATTGAAGAGTCTGTGATTTGTGTCTTGTGTTCAGTTTCAGTGTCTCCATCATCATCATCATCATCATCATCCTCACAGACTGAGATCAGTCCAGGTCGCTCTGTGACTCTCTCCTGTCAGTTGTATTCATGTGATTTCTCCTGTGATGATTTGGTCCGTTATGAGGGACTTCAGCTGTCGTGGGTGAATCAGGCTGGTGTTGATCTGACGACAGACTCCAGATATCAGATATTATTAATCTCATCATATCACTGTATCATCACTCTGACTACAACACTCCTGAATGAAGATGACAACAGAGAGTGGAGATGTCAGCTTACTCTCAGAAATCAACTCCAGACCTCAGTCAGATACACTGTCAAGTATTCAGGTGAGAAACAACTATTACTACTGTAAAATATGATGTTAATGTCCTACAGATGAACATCTGAACATTCATCTTCTGATTCAACAACACTGATTCCAGTCAGCAGCTCAAACTCTGAGAAGAAATCAAGCCAAACTACAGCAGCAGCTCCTACACAAGGTTCATGATCACATGATCACTGTCACACATCATCAGTCTCTCACTTCACTGGTTCACACCGGCTTTAATTAATCCATCCTTTAATTTGTACAGAGAATCAGAAGTCATTAAATACCCCAAACTCTGAGAGGACAGCAGCTGCACAAACACCTGGATTTACTGAACAAGGTATTTATTCATGACTTTCTCATTTCTATTCTAACAGGAAGTCACATTAAAACCTATGGAGCTAGAAATATGACATAATGATCTGAATTTGAATTGTGTAAATTTGAATTAGTGCCATTTTATATAGATTTGAATTTGAATGTTTTAAACTTGAATCCTGGACATTTGATATTTAAACAAAATTGGTTTTTTTTTTTTTTTGATAGCATAATTTTCGACATATGTATTTTCAAACAGCGTATTTTTTGTTCTGAATTCTTAGACTGCGAATATTTACTTCTTAAAAATACAGCTTCAAGTTTTCAACATGAATAACAAATTCAAAACACCAAATTCAAATCTTCTAAAATTGAAAACGCAGAAATTCAGATCGTACTGAAACCAGGTCGGAGGTCCAACTTCCACAGGGAAGAGTAGAGGATCTTGGGAAAAGTTGAACGTTGTTACAGTTACAGAGCAGCACGTGAGACATTTATCTCTGGGGGTCTCTGCTATGGCTGTTTGTTTTAGTATAAAGTATATTTAGTATGGAAGTGATTAGCCTGCTTAACAGTAACTCTATAATTACTATATTTCTGTTATCAAAGTTGGATGTTTTCAGATCAAGGACGTCACAAATGATCATTCAGATATGTGTAACATAGCAGGCGCGATTACATGATTTATTTCCGCTCATGCAAACTGTAGGCTTATTAAGGCATTTAAAGGCTAATTCACACTCCAACAAACACCACAAACACAATTGGATGACTGTCGTGTTCACGCAGACAGTGCCATACCCCGCTAAATAAATAAATAAGTAAAAATAACTTATATTAACATCGAACCAACAATGACTGGGAGACTGATTTGGTCCGCTGCCCAGCTCACTTTCATTTATTTAACCTATTTAGAATCTTTGTTATTAATTTTATTATTACTATTATTATTACCTGCCCGATGTGCACAAGTGATTTCTGAATTTGCCATTCAATTTAGCCTACGCTATCATCTCCGGCGAACGACTTCTGCACGCAGAAGAAAAACTGTACATGAAGACGCAGTGAATGGGTGGCGTGATGGATCCTGATGGATCTTCGCTCTAAAGATGTGCGTCTCTGTGTCAGATAAACGACATTTTAGACGATTATGTTCCTACTCCGTCCACGCGATGTATGCACATATTGAACGAGTAACGTTTTTCTAGCATATTTACTTGAACTTTGCTAGCAGACTATATGATTTAACCTATTTCAGAGGCGGGAAATGGACTGAGTAAAGCTCTCTTGATTGAACCTCATCATTGTGTAAACACATATGGACTATAACTTTTGGTATAATGTTAAAAAAAATGTATTTGGGCTATTTTAGTTGCCATTTGCGATGATAGGTAATAGGCCTACCATATATGTTATGTAAGGGATAACGTACATCCAGCCGGTTGTTATCTCAGAATAAACCCGACAGGGTGATCAGGACCCCGACGCGAAGCTTAGGCTAACATTTGGTTGCTAAACTTTTACTTAGTAAACAAGATTTTGTACTTCACCCTTGTTCATAAAAAGCTAATGTAAAGAGTACATATACTAGAATAAATATACTCCTTCATCATATATATGTGAATGATAGAATTGAGGGTTTTGTTTTTTTAGTTCTGGACTACAGCAGCTGAAATAAAATCAGTCTCAGATTGTGAAAGAAATGTCTTGATGTGTTCATGCCTTCAAATATGATCTTTCTGTTTCCATTTTTCTTTCTAATCGTTGTAACGTCAACTACAGCAACAACACTGACTCCAGGTGTCACTCCAAACTCTCTGAATCCAGGTGTGTATGAACATCATCCTCATTTCAGTGCTTGTTTTCACACTCTGGAGTTTTTCTAGAATCAGGATCTAAATGAACTCATTGTAGTGAAAATGACCTCAGTGGACATCAGTATTAATATGACTGTAATATCGTCTCTCTCAGTGATTGTGATTGTGATTGTTGTCGCTTCATTCGCTGTTCTCCTTCCTGCTCTTATTCTCTGGATGATTCGTAGAAAAAGAGACGGTGAGTTTTTACAGTTTCTCATATTATGTAACAACAGACAAAATGACTAAAACAGACAGGATTCCTCTAAAAATCAATTTGATTCGAGACTGTATCATGTGTTTGATCATAAATATTCTCTTGACGTTATGTTTCAGATAACAGAAGAGGAACTGATGACTCTGAGGTGAGTATTGTAGGTCGATCCATGAGTTATTAGTGTTTATAAGCTCTGACCCTGAAATATGACACTCGTATTAGTCAGATTATATAATGACAGGTTAGTGTATTTGAACTGTTTCTGGTCTAAAACTCACAGATAAGAATAAATATGATGAACCAACGACACAATCAACATTTACATTCATCTACTGCCAGTGAACAATATGATTCATCTTCAATAATCTGTGTATATTTGACACTGTGGTAATTGTTCATATTTCCATTGATGTTTAGGAGCTGATATATGATGAGACGTACACTGAGGTCACTTATACTGAGGACTACAGTAAAAACAAGCCAGAAAGAAGAAGGTGAGAAACACTTCCTTGATGTTGTCCAGCTTCTCTCAACATGATAGTTTGTGTTTTCTTCTGAATGTGTGTCATGAATTGAGCTCAAACATCATGCTGTAATAATTGTGGCTTGAAACAATAACTGTGATGTTCATTCAGGTTCGCTGTGATGATAAAGTGACTTATGCTTCCATCAGAGGAGCAAAAGCTGGATCTCAGGAAAACTGCAGTGAACTTTATGCCTCTGTGAACAAGAACCATCACAAATCAGTCCAATAATGACACAAAAACCACATGAGCAGAAGAATATGAATCTAATATAACTGAGTCCTAATGGTGTCATTCAGTGCCATTATAAATACTTTCAATGTCTTTTACATGTTAACAAACAAACCCAAGTGATGCTCTGATTTATTTGTAGTTATTGGTTATTTTTCTCAGTTCAGCATGTTTTTTGTATAGTTTCTGTCTGCTTGTTGATCAGTTAATGCTAGTGTCTTTATTATTAATTCAGAGCTGCAGGTTTGTACAAAGTCTAGAAAATGAGGACAGTTTTACTCTCTTACATCATTCTCATTAAATGACAAATAAATGGTGAAATTATAACAGCATTAGCATTTTTAAAAGCTGTAACAGCATTTTTTTAAACTTCTGAATTAAAATCAGCTCTTTCAAATAAATATTCTTCAAAGTTTCACTTATTTTTAGATGTTTTGTTTTTCTCCTGCTGTCCACCTTCATAACTTCAATTATTACAATATCTGACACTTCAGTATAAATACAAACCTAAAAATGCTCAAAATACTAAAGCTTTACCCAAACATGTATTTTATAATGTATAAATATGTACCTGAATGCATACTGAAGAATAAAACTGAAACGGACTTTAGGACCCAGGGGAACAGTTGGTTTGCTCCATATAGAGCTAAAAGGCCATCTAGTGGCAAAAGTCATGAAATATCATATATACAATTATAAAAATATCTTCAAAAACTGCATTAAAAATAGAAAACAATGATATCAGGATGACAAAAGTATAATGTTCGGGATGAGTTCTGCTGACAATAATGTTGATCATATCAACTTAATACTGTGTGTAATTTAAACTGAAAATTAGGCAGTGCATTTCTAGTTCACAGAAGGTTTTGCACTGGATAGAGAGAATAAATGATGAAATGAGGTGTTATTTGATGTATATTTTAGTAAAGGGATGCGCCTGATAGTGTTTAATGTCATTGTGTTTCACATTTAAGAGTTTCTGTTATTTTGAAGTTTGTGCTGTTTAATATGGTGCAGGAATGACTTATTTTTGTAGGCAAACCTGGAAGTTACAGTAGCATCACCGTGGTTACCTCCACAACATCCGAATAGGATTTTTCCAATAAGGTTTTAGTTTACTTCAGAAAATAAGGTCTTTGTTTCTAACGCATTTTGTTCATCATGGTAATCTTCACAAATGAACACAACTTTAATGAATTGTGAAGCGTAAAAGCTGAACGTAGGGTATTAATGAACGCATGATCTCAACGTCACCATCGCTAAGCTTTTTTTGTTTGTTTGTTTGATTACTTTATTTCAAGCCGTAAAAAATAAAAGTATTGTACACAGAAAAATAAATATATTGTACATTATACATTATACCCACGCTGGGTAGAAAAATCAAACAAAAGAAACAATGGGAATAACTGTATCTATAAATATATTTCAGACATGTTCACAGTTTGTATATGATTATAGCTCAAAAAGGAGTGGGAAGAAGACAAACTTATTTAACCCCATCCCCTATTCATCCTAATGAATGGTTACTAATATAAATAACAACGTATTTATATTTATACAATATCTGACACATATCATACAATATACCTTAATAATTATAGTACATTACACACATATGCAATGTAGATGCTTAATTCTATGCTTATAATACTTGTTAATATAAATATTACTGTTATAACTCATTTTACCATCATATATCAATATATTAGTTAAGAATTATGAATAATACTTCCAATTATGTACAATATACTATAACTTACTATTTAAGCATGACAGTTGTATGAAATAATTATGATGGCTTAATGGTGTTGATGGTAATAATAATTAGTGTATTAATTGTGCATTAACGGAGGCCAGGTGTTCTTGTGAAGCTGCTGTCAGAGAGAAGCAGCCCCCTAACAACAGCACCACCCGTTGCCTGTTTGTCTATGCTGTGCATTAAAAGAGACAAGATTTTGGCGAGTCAGCTGCCAGAAGGGGGCGCTCTCCGAGCAACTGAGCCACCACTTGCCAGCCCTGATCTGAAAATTATGTTGTGTGCAATAGATTTAATTACTAAAATATTTATAAGTGTTTTTCCATGTAATTATCTCTATATTTATTACCATCAACACTATCACCACTGTCTTGAATTGATTCAGTTCACGCTCCTGACCACAATTTGATTGTTATATATTGTTACATTCGTGTGATCACAAAACCTTATGAATAATTCTTACTGCACGTTTTTGGAGTATAAAGAGGGGATGTAGTAAACTTTTATAGTTATTGCCCCACACTTCTATACAGTAAGTTAAATAGGGCAACACTAATACGCAATACAACATATACAATACAATGCATTGTATTGTAAAAAGTATTTCGTTTTATTAATAATTGAGACTCTTTTAGAAACTTTACTTTGTATGTGTCTGATATGTGGTTTCCAGCTTAGTTTACTATCAATAGTTATTCCTAAGAATTTAATTTCAGAGATCCTCAAGTACAAAAGTGTGCAGTTCTACTCTAGAGTGGAGCAGGTAAATGAAGAGTCAGAAAAGGGAATTCAAGTTGGTGGAAATATTTCCATGCCATTCACAAAGGCCCTACCTCCTACAAAATAGGCCCGCTTGTTATCTCACCGTGCTTGTTCTACGTGAGGCCATAGTTTCTTTCTATTTTCTCAGATCCTCTGCGACTTTTAAATTGTTGTTCCTGTAAGGATGGATTTTTACTAAGACTGAATTACTGAATTCAAGATTCCTATCCTGTAATAAAACAATAAAACTCTCTAATCTGAAGAGAGGATCTGCAAGAAAGAACTCAGGACAACACTTGGTTCAACCTCCTCTCTTCCCCCCCATGCTGAGTTCCTGACTCCTCACACCTTCTCCTTCCCTTCAGGCCATGCAAGTCTCACAAATCTGTTTGGCAAACCACTCATGGAAGCATCTGCATTTAGAACTTCCCGCACAATTGCTGTGTGTATCTCTCTATTTGCCAGGTATGCTGAATTGTAATATTTTGTTGTGAAATGTACTTTGCATTTTATGCTGATCAGTTGTGTGATGTATTCTTTTAATTTGTAATTCTTTTAATTGATGATTTATCCTGCTTGGCAAAAACAATAAATGTTAATCTTGATTTATCTTGGATTCCTCTAAAATCATTATGACTAGTAGATTATTAGAGTCCTTCCCTTCCGTAAATCTGCGTCAGGACAGGGCAAACTAGAGAGCCCCATGAAAGGAGCATGTAAGCACATCATGGGACTTTTTGAGTTTGTTTATTGTTGAATTAGCAAGTTGCGGTATCGTGACTAAGAAAACTGTATTTTTGTATGAACAAGCATGTGGCGGTTCAACTCAAATGCATTAGTAAACTCTGCACCCTCTGACTAAGAATCATAAACTGGCGAATTTATGTTGAGAGAACGCAGACGGCCGCTGCGAAATTCTCTATATGGTGATTTGGGCCGTAATGAACAAATAATTAACTTTATGAGGTATCCAGAAGGATCAAAGACCTAAATTAAAGCACAACTAATCTCATGATCAGCTGTTACATCGGAAAGAATGTGAAACTAAGATTCAGTTATAATTGGAGTCAGATAAAATTATTTACGAAGTCAGAACTGAATTAGAAACCAAAGTTGTATTAAATTAAGCTGAATTTTACAGAAGTGCCAGAGGACGTACACGCGAAATACCTTCGACCAGACCACTAGATGCCGTCGTTGGGCTAGTGGGTGGAACCTTACAAAGTGGTGACCCCGACGTGATCCTCCAGTCTCAAGTGAGTGACGTCATCTGGCGCAACAATTCAGATCCAAACGGAGCATGAGGTTTGAGACTATCCTTCTCAGTCTGCAGCTACTGTGGTAAGTCCATCTTTGTTTACCTTTTTAGAAACGTTTGAGGGAAAACCTAGACGCACCTCATATAGACACATTTGTAGAACGGGTCGGTATACCCAGGATAGACCGGAACCGAAAAAACCCGGTGGTGTTTGAGATTATTAGAGAAACAACATGGCTTATCAGGGAAATGGTAGTTTGAGTGTAGACAGGGATATAATGGAAACTTGCTTTGCAAATAAAAGATCTCCTTTATTGTCTGCGTAACAAGGGAGTAGATTTTGATTGGAACAATGACCAAATTCTAGCCTGGTACGTTACCGAAGGGCGAAAATTGGAAACTAAATCTTCCTATCGAAAATTACTGGTCGCGATTGTTTATATGCTTAGTCGAAATGATTTGGAAACTATTGCAGAAAACGAACGTGTGATAGCGAACATAAAAGAGCTAGAAGCAGCGCGATCAGATGAGCTGAAAAAGCTCAGAGCACAGGTTGAAGCATCTGTGTATGAAAAACAAACTTGGGCAAGACAGGGCGACGCGATGGAAACGCAAATTAAAAAGCTTAAAAAGAAGCTAAAATTGGATAAAAAATATACATCCGCTCTCGAGGAGTGTTGCGGGTCTGCTGGGTTTCCCGTAGTTGCAGTCAAAATAGCGGCGTGAAATTCTAAAAATGGAGGCTGGTTAGTTAACATCCTTATTGATAAAGAAATGCATTTCTGAACTGCCCCGACCTCATACTTTGAACTCGCTGCAAAAAGTGTTAAGTACAGCAAACTATTTACGAGATTTCATCCCTGATTTTGCAAATACTGCCGCACCATTGTATTCGCTTTTAAAAGGCAAAACTTGATGTCCTTGAATGGACTGATGAACACAAACGAGCGTTTACTGACATAAAACAACGATTATGCGCCGCGCCCGCCCTGGGTTTGCCCAGCCCATCAAAAGATTTTCATATTCAAGTAGACGCACATGAAATCACCTTAAGTGGAGTCTTAGCTCAAGAACATGGGGAAAAAACTGCGTCCAATCGCTTATTATAGCCGGAAAAAATCTTTGGTTGAACAAGGATTTGACCCATGTACACAGCAGGTACTCACGGTGCATTGGATGTTAAAAACAACAGAACCCATTGTCGGATTTCAACCTGTTGTTATACACACAATGCACACACCTGTACGAATGCTGTTACAAGGCCGGATAAAGGGAGTTTCCTCCCAAAGATTAGCGAGATGGTTAGCAGACATTCAAGCGCGTGAGATCACAATAAAAAACACACGAATCTTGCCACATCTGCTCGGGTATGTTGAGGGACATCCACACACATGCCAACCTAAACAGGTGGCACAAAGCCTCGTACATGACCAGCCACTACCAGGCCAAGTCCAGTTGTACATTGATGGTTCTCGATTCTGTCACAATGGTCATTTTTATACTGGCTGTGCAGTGTGGGCTCCTCATTTCCCCGATACAGATGCAAAACAGCAGTTGTTGTTTAAATTACTGGCTAACGTATCCGCACAGGAAGCTGAACTAATTGCATTGCTAGAAGCGATCAAGGCACACCCTGAACTGCTCTGCGTATATACGGACAGCCATTACACGTATGGCGTGATAACAGATTTTAATGCTCAGTGGCAATTGCGTTATTTCCTCACGTCTGCCGGAACACCAATAAAACATTTCAACACTATAATTGCAATTTGGCAAGAAATACAAGCGCGAGAAGCCCCTATCTCTGTTGTAAAAGTGCATGCACACATTAACAAAAATCCAGATGTGCATGAAAAAAAACAACAATAATATTGTTGACCAATTAGCTAAGCTGGCAGCAGTAAAAAGTTGAGCCTACCTTGTGCAAACTCAAGAAACAATATATTGGGATTAAATGTTCAGATGATGAAATGCTCAGATGGTGGGACATGAATCTAGAATGTTTTGTTCAGAGGCCACTGCTCAAGAAAGTGTGCCTATTTCAGTTCTTAAGGTGATGCAGCACCGTAATAGCGCAGAGCCATGTACCAGAACGCATGGTGTACAAGCATTAGAGAGTCATGAAAACCTCAAATTCCAGGAGAACACAGCAAACAACCCTGTGGCAAAGAGAACAGGTTTTGCAGTTCCTGTCAGAAAATAGGCCATACAGAGGAAAAATGCTGGTCACTGGGTAGGGGTAGACCTCCACCTTATTTTCAGAAAAATAGGAAACCACTTTCTAAGAACAAAGATCAACGCTCATTTGCAGCATTGTTCATGCAAGGCCTTAAACTATTAACTTCACTGGCTAGTGGATTAGCAGCCCAATAGCAATGATTCTGTGTGTATTTTCAAATTTGTAATTGTGCTAAACACTTTGTGCGCATAGAACACACATTAAAGTTGTTTGTGATGCTATATGTACACATAGACTAGCTGAGTTTATTCTTTAAAACACATGACTGCTTTACTGTAAGTGATGGTGACACACTTAGGTTTAAGGTTGTAGATGCTATGCATTCTAGACCATGTGTCTTGTGTAAGTTGGAATAACTAGTACTGAAATTGTACAGCATGTGTGTCTCTGTTGAATTTGTTTGCCTCCTAAGTGGAAAACTCAGCTATTTTCCATATAGCTGCAGTAAAACCATGTACAGGAGCACAGAATTGCCATGTGGCTACAATGTGATTCACAATTGCAATAACCATGAAAATGCTTTTCTCACAACAGGATTCAGTAACTCTGAACTTTGCACTTTATCATGCTCCTTAACAAAAACATTGGTGTTGAAAGATTTTGAGCCAGATCACACCTCATACTCACATCTTCAAGCTGGCTCCCTGTTACAACAACAGGACCAAATTTGCATCATAATTGTAAAACTCACCTTTTGTCTGGAGCATGATTACATCTACACATAGCCACAGCTAAATGCAGCCACATAGATTTGATCTTCACATACAAAGTCAAATCTACATCTACATATGCCTCACAAAATGTATGCATATACTATTATTAAGTCTTTATGTCAATCTTGTGATAACACATGTGACGCATAATATCTCTAATATTTTGTCTGCTTATGTAGAACATTGTAACCAGAATGATGAAACTTATACATGGCTACAGTCACGCATCAATGATTTAGTTTCTGATTAAAAAAACAGACTTGCAGTCCAAACTCCACCTGCTCGTACTAAACGAGACCTGTTTGGAAATATAGCAGGCCTTTTTGGGTCAGTTAATTCTATATCTAACACTTACAAAATAACAGGTCAATCTCAATTTTCAACATGGTTGGCAAATCAGGTGGCCACATCACCAATAGTAATGAGAATATAATTAAAGCGGTCAGATCTGAAGCGCAGGCGCTTCTGACGACCAGCCAAACAATTTTCAATCAGACCCGTACCATCGAGCATGACTTAGCCTGTAGATTGTATGCACAAGATTTGTTTACGGCAGCAAGACAAGAAATTTTAGATCTTCGTCTTCATAAGATACCTAGACATGTTTTAAATGATCTTATAGAAATTTTAGATTTGCATAGATGGCTTACATCAGAAAAAATTAAGAATATTAATTATTCTGAATTGTTGTCAACATTAATGCTGTATACTGGAAATGAATGTATTGGTTGTATTGGGTTTTTTGCCCAACTTTCCCTCTAATTCACCCAGATCAAATCTACCTAAATTCCACTACCATACGCTCTATTGGTGTAGTAGTGAAGGATCAGATCATTAAATGGGACCATCTTACGGGGTATATGACTTTGAAGGGCACTGAAACCTTATTTACCACTCGCACCTGTTGTCATGAAACATCTAGTTACATTCATTAATGTGCAGTCTTTGCATAGCCATTCCGATGCTGTCCAAGTATGAGCAGAGTACACAAGCTTTGGTCAACACGATGGACTTAGTGCAAGGGATTCTTTTGCAGACTGAATACCACCTCAACCAAGCACAAGTTGAAGCAAACCTGGCGAAAAGAACTGCAGAGATCCTGTCTAGCTCCTCTACCCGCTCAGCTTGGTATGCTTACACCTGGTGGGACTGGATGTTTCGCGGATGCGCCATCGCCAATGTGCTCATCTTCTTATTCACTCTCATCCAGTGCTGCTACTTCAGATGTCTTCTCCGTATAATGCGCACTTCAACCAATGTGGCCATCGCGCTCAGTCCACTACAGGTACCAGCCCTACAGAAGCTACAATCATAAGCAAGCTGCAAGAAATCCATGGAAAGTGGCCCCTCAGGGACTGCTCTGTATCTGCCCCAAGGGGCCAAGGGCGGAACTGTAAGGATGGATTTTTACTAAGACTGAATTACTGAATTCAAGATTCCTATCCTGTAATAAAACAATAAAACTCTCTAATCTGAAGAGAGGATCTGCGAGAAAGAACTCAGGACAACACTTGGTTCAACCTCCTCTCTTCCCCCCCCATGCTGAGTTCCTGACTCCTCACACCTTCTCCTTCCCTTCAGGCCATGCAAGTCTCACAAATCTGCTATCTTAGTTGTTTTAAGTGACATCAGTGAAAATACTTCTGGTGCGATTGGTAAGAGGGTTTCACTCCCACAACAATAGAACAGACAAGAATAAAGAAAACAAAACCTGTTCTCCTGGGGTGGGAGGTATCCCAATAAAAATTAACCATTTGCTCGGATCCCCAAAACCAGGCGTGTGACCCGTTGGGGCACGAGAAAAGGTCCAGTAAAAGCTGCATAAATATTTGGGTGCTAAATTTGTCATAACTTGGGGTATTTAAAGGGATTTGGCAAACCACTCAAGGAAGCATCTGCATTCAGAACTTCCCGCACAATTGCTGTGTGTATCTCTCTATTTGCCAGGTATGCTGAATTGTAATATTTTGTTGTGAAATGTACTTTGCATTTTATGCTGATCAGTTGTGTGATGTATTCTTTTAATTTGTAATTCTTTTAATTGATGATTTATCCTGCCTGGCAAAAACAATAAATGTTAATCTTGATTTATCTTGGATTCCTCTAAAATCATTATAACTAGTAGATTATTAGAGTCCTTCCCTTCCGTAAATCTGCGTCAGGACAGGGCAAACTAGAGAGCCCCATGAAAGGAGCATGTAAGCACATCATGGGACTTTTTGTTTATTTTTAAATTAGCAAATTGCAGTATCGTGACTAAGAAAACTGTATTTTTGTATGAACAAGCATGTGGCGGTTCAACTCAAATGCATTAGTAAACTCTGCACCCTCTGACTAAGAATCATAAACTGGTCAATTTATGTTGAGAGAACGCAGACGGCTGCTGCGAAATTCTCTATATGGTGATTCGGGCCATAATGAACGAATAATTGACTTTATGAGGTATCCAGAAGGATCAAAGACCTAAATTAAAGCACAACTAATCTCATGATCAGCTGTTACATCGGAAATAATGTGAAACTAAGATTCAGTTATAATTGGAGTCAGATAAAATTATTTACGAAGTCAGAACTGAATTAGAAACCAAAGTTGTATTAAATTAAGCTGAATTTTACAGAAGTGCCAGAGGACGTACACACGAAATACCTTCGACCAGACCACTAGATGCCGTCGTTGGGCTAGTCGGTGAAACCTTACATTCCTGAGAAATTGAGAGTCCTTCGCTGCTCGTCAAATTGCGTCACGATAGAAGCGTGAGGTAAACTGAACAATGATTCCCCTAGGTTTGTTGTTGCTCATCTGTTTACGACAGAGTCGATGTACAGTTTCAACAATGTATGAAAGTTTGTCTCTTGCTCCTGGTAAAAGCTGTTGGCATACCTGGATGACATTCTCCTGAACATCCTCCCTTTCCTTTTCGGGGATCCCGTAAACTCTCAAATTCCACCGACGTGTGTATCCTTCGAGTTGAGAAAGATGTTTCTCTTGCTCAGACGATTTCGTCTCAACATTTTTCACTTGTGATTTCATTGCACCGAGCTGGGTTTTAACATCATTAACTTCGGCACTCACAAACTCAACAGCTGTCTTCACATCGGTTATCTATTTGGTGTTTTCGGAGATGGTCTCTTTCATGCTTGCGATTGCTCGTGCATTCTCACCCACCATTCTTTCCAATGCATCAGATCGATTGTTAATTAGACGCAATTAGAGTTCTTTGAACTGTGAGAGAATATTGGCTGTATCAAGGCTTTCTATCTTCCGACGTTTAATTAAAGGAGACTCACAAGGAGTTTGAGGTAGATGAGGAAATATTACCTCAACAGGCATGATATCTGCAGAATCCATTTCTGACTTGAGGTAATCATGCAAATTTTCACTCAAAAGTTTGTTTGAGTCTTGTTGTGTCACTGGAGTAGCTTTATTAGCCGGATTAGCCTTAACTTGGGATGTGTTCTTGTTTTTCCTCTTCTCAGATTTTCCCATTCTCAATCATTCTAAACGTTACTACAATCACATTTGCACCGAAATATAACTGAGTGTTCTCTGTTACTGCACTACAAATTAAAATATTAGTTTGAATTTGCGGAGCTCTCTAAAGCACATCTTGTCAGAGCGCCATCTTGGGCCCCCCCCTTCGGAGCTCCGTTTTGAAGCTTGTGTTGTTTTAGTGAAATGACGTCACTGGTGACGCTCGAAGCCTCGTTTGAGTGCAGTGCTTCGAGAAGAGCTTCACTTTTGATGGAACAATGTGTTTTTTTCTTTTCTCGTGTTACACAAGCTCTTCCACTTCTCTCTGTCCAGTCCACCTTCATCACTTTCACCTTCTTTATCCAGTCTGAAGAACTGTTATATGTTCAAAAAAAGCACTGCCCAGTTACAAAATTATGAAACATTATGAAACTACATTTCAATGGTTCGCCGCTGGGGGCGATGATCTCTGTTAACCCATGAATCATGCTGATGTCACTATGGAATAATTCTCCTTTAGAAAGTTATTTGTAATAAAATCTGTATTTACATATGAATAACTTGAATAAACATCATGAATAAACTCCTTAGAATGAATAAAACTCTTGTGAAAGTAACAAAGAATTGAATTAAACAATAAAAAGGGTTAAAATGATCTCAAATGGTTCAGAATGTGAGTAATTCACACAATCACATTTCTATTAAATCTCCAATTAACACAATATTACACCAATAATGCAATATTTCAGGTGATGAAATTAATGAATTTGTTTCTGTCACACACACACTTGTGATTAATGCAGGGGCTTAGATTACGTAGATTACGATTAGATATCCTGCAATAAAGCAATAAAGCTCATCTGGAGAGAAGATCTGTCCTCACACGTGTTCAGGATGCAAATATTATATTTGGTTTATTCTGTATTATTCTTAATTCATTATTTCTAGTAGATTAAAGGGAAGATATTACCTCAAATCTGTGTTTAGGATTGATCATACGGAGGGCTTAATAGATGGAGCATAGGGCACGTCAATTAAGTCCATCTCGATTTCTGACGATTTCTGGCGACCGACTTAAACATTGGATGCAGGGTAAATATCTACCTTTAAGATCAGAACTGACGAGTTTGTGTCCGGGAAGAGCATTCAGTCGGCCGAAGTGACTCTTCTAAAGCGATACCGGGACCGCAGTGAAGGAATAATTGAAGATATAAGGTAATCAGAATAATCAAAAATCTAAATTAATGCATAACCAATGATTAATTTCTAATTGGAAACACAACCTAAGAGTAATCATGAAACTGGAGTCAGATTAAACGAGTGAAATTAAGTGAACTTCACAGGGGCGCTGAAAAGACATACATGCGTTAACCTTCGCCCAGGCCGTCGGATTTCGTTTTTGGGCCGATGGGCGGGTCCCTACAAAATGGTGACCCCGACGTGATCTCCCATATCCTGTTGGCAAATGGCTTTTCAGCGGAAAATTGGGATTTGCAACAAGCAAGAGGTTTGATCTTCCAGCTGTTGTGGTAAGTCCATTCTTATTTGCCTTTTAGAAGTGTTGAGGGAAACATAGCCACATCCTATATACACACATTTGTTGAATGGGTCGGCATACCCAGATTTAAGATCGGAGACCGAAATCCGGTGGGGCTGGAGAATTAGACAACCACATTTTATCAGGGACATGATAGCGACAGCGTAGATGAGGAATGATAACTTTAACCTTAAAGATGTCCTTGTTTGCCTACGCAACAAAAGATTAAACTTAAATTGGAATAACAGCATCCACATTTTATTCTGGTATTCAACAGAGGGCTGTAAATTAAAACCTGAATTCTGAGGTAAAGTATGCCCAGCAACATGTTTAATTGCATTGCTGCAACAACGTTGCAACACTGAAAATAAGCAAATGGTCACGTTAACTTGTGAAAAAAAATCTTGTGATTGGATAAACCAAAAGATAACAAGGATCTCTCACTGGAATCCTTTGTGTGAGTGTAATGCTGGACAAAACAGTGTTGTGAAAAAAAAAAAAAAAAAGATTTAGGTGTAATTCTGTCTCAGCCCTAGTGAACTGCTGCCATACAGAAGTCCTAGAGACTGTAATTGGGAAAATACACTAAATGTTAAAACTGATGATATGATGTCACATTGTAACCAAGCCTGAGGGTTTCACCCATTCAGAGGACATGCTTAGCTTGTCTTTGTTTCATAAAAGAAATTTAGCCAAAGAATAAGATGAATCACATCACTATACTTTGAAATTGTTCAAGAGGTGCTAAGAAGGTTTACAACTGATGTCATAAATGGTGTAAACAGCACTGGTTAAGGCTCAGTCTTATAAAACATATCTTTTACCTTGGTCTTATTTCAGACCTTAAAATTACTGCACTCTTGTTGTATGTTGTTCAGTTTCTCAAAAGAGACTGAAAAAACAAAAAGACCAAAAATTAATCTTTGTGCTCTCAATCAGACCTGTTTTTTTCCAGCCTTTCTTTTCATATCCAAATAGATTCTCAGAAGAATGTAATTGATAACATCTTAGCCCAAAAATAAGAAAATTGTGCCCAATTTTATATTGTAGTTGCAAAAATCTTAAAATTGAGCAAATTATTTGACCCAATATTCACAGCATCAAAGTCTATAACTGTTTCCAGTTTGGCCTGCTGCTGTGAACACAATGCCTTCTAAAAGATCAGTGAGATGATAAGTTATTCTGAACAAATTACTCAGACAAGATCCTCTTGATACCAGCAAATAAAATTATTTTTAATTTATACTATTTTAATATAATATAATTTATATTATGATCACATTATGACATATATTATGTTATAATGGCCAGGGATGGCCTTTAATCTCATGATGATTCAAGCAATGGTTTAGAAGAAGAAAGAACTTTGGAAGAAGAGCAGAAGGAATTAGAATGTAGTAAGATGGAACTAGAATGTGGACAGAAGCTGGAAGCACTATCAGTGCTGGAAGAATTATAAGGAATCAACGGAAGGGTTCAAATTTGTAATTGTGTTAGACACATTGTTCTCATAGAACACACATTCTAGTTGTTTGTGCTACTACATGTGCACCTAGACTAGTTGAGTTTATTCTTTAAAACACATGACTGCTTTACTGTAAGTGATTCGTGACACACTTAGGTTTAAGGTTGTAGATGCTATGCATTCTAGACCATGTGTCTTGTGTAAGTTGGAATAACTAGTACTGAAATTGTACAGCATGTGTGTCTATGTTGAATTTGTTTGACTCCTAAGTAGAACACTCAGCTATCTTCCATAGCTGCAGTTACACCAGGTACAGGAGCATAGAATTGCCATAAGGCTACAATGTGCTTTACAATTGCATTAAATAAATCGTTAGGAAAGAAAAATGGAGGGAAGAAATCAAATTAATGGAGAATGACTTCTTTATCTTCTGTCTGTGAAAGAATCTGTAATGAGAGAAATTATAATGCCCAGTATTTATCAACTAAAACAATCAACCTGATTGTCATATCTTGAATAGGCTAAATCCATTCAAGATCAAAACATGATTTAAAATTTTAGTCTATTGATCTGTAACCCAGTGACAAGGGGAGGTACGAGTTTTGATTTTCCTTTGCAACAAAACCACAAACAAAGTGGACAAGTGTTAGCAAACTCCTCTCTGGGAGCGCTAGATCATATGGGATCTGATCAGGGAAGTTATTTTACTGGACATGTAATTAAAGTTGTGTGCAATGTTAATATCAGGCAGCAGAGGTCCAAATGGTCAAGTATTTGAATGACACCATAAATACCAGTTGCTAAACAAACAGCACAACACCACAAATGGTGTTTTGGTGCCCTAATCACAGATCTGGCTAGTGTGAGATTCCACAAGGGTGCCATAATGCTCACAACACAACAGACTGTGTAAGCACAGCTGCAATAGCAACTCAAGGTGCAAGATTCTCTGACATCAGCAGTCAGATCTGACCACTAACATTCAGTTTTATCTGACCTTTTTCTTCGCAGAAACATAATCATAATAATGATCTATGTCTCTGTGAACTAAAACAGATTAAAGCCATCTGCAACAACTGTCTGGATAAGACCATCCAAGAAAATTAAGATGGCACCATCTATCTTAATGCAATTTGTTTGTTTCCCTTTCAGGATTGACAGCTGCCAATTTTAGGGCCAGATTCCACAAGGGTGTCTGGTCCGACCTGCATTGAGCCATGATACACAGCTTGACACGCAGCAGATGGGTGTGTAGAAACTTCTAGAGGCCATCCACACATCATAGCACTCATAGATACATGGCCTCCCAGTGTAGAACTGGAACTAAATTATGCAACACAAATTATGGTAGGATAGACACCACCCATCTTCTACACAAACATTCAGAACACACACACTACACACTCACAACATCTCTACCTGGCATAGATCATAAGACTATCTAGGCTAAAATTATTCACATAATGCAAATCTAGCATACATCATTCACCTTCATACATATAGAACAAGGGAAATTATGGTCATAATTTCTTTTCTTTTAATTGTGTCAATTTTGAGGTGTTATGGAAACACTGTAATGTGCAGGACATGTGCATGGCTTTAGTCACACATCAATTAACAGAATTTCTGATCATTCAAATTCCAAATCTAAATGTGACCTATTCAGTAACACAACTGATCTCTTTGGACAAAATGTTTATTATGTCCAGTCCTTGGCATTGTTGCAAACTAGGAGGGCCCCCTAGTTTCCAACATATGACTAATGACAAATTTAACTAAACAATTAGAACTGAAATGCAGACATTTCTGCCAGTCTATTTCCAGTCAGACCTGTATTCTTGAGTGTGACTTAGCCTTTACATCAAATGCACAGATGATGGTTGTAAAAGCTAAACTAGAGATTTTAAATCTCTGTTTCTGTAGATTCCATTCTCTAATTGACTTGATTGAAACAGTTTTATAATTGTAATTATGAAATTGTGTATTTCTATGTTTAAGTATGTGATATATTTGTATACTACTGGTAAATATACTAGTTATTTTGACTCTTTGCTACCTTTCCTTTAATTCATTCAGACCAAGTCTAAATTCCACTATCATATCACAGTGATAGTGAAGAATCTGGTGGTTAGAATGAGACCTGCTCACTAAAGATAGGACTCTGAAAAGGAGACCTTATTTACCACTCGCACTTATGACATGTTCATCATGTGTTATTTTGTGTTCTTGTGTTTGTCCAACCACCCTTTTTCTCATCTTACAATAACACCAAATTCATCGGTGTTCAAGTGTCAAATAGTCACTCAGGAGTTGTTCAGGTGTCCTGCACGCAATGGAGCATCATCACCTAAATGAATCCCTAACCCATGGAGAATTGACCTGCCCGGCAAATTAAACCTTCTACTTGGAGGTAACCGAGGACTTCTCACAGGATCATTTGAACCTGGGGTGGACACAGGTGTTTCCACAAAGTGTAATGAGACTTTCTGCTCATGCTGACCAACACAACAGACTTGGTACAACCAGTCATTCTACAGACAGAATACCACCACAGCCAAGTGCAAGTGGAAGCAAACCTGACCAAGAGGATCACAGACACCATGTCCAGCTGCTACAGCATCCAGTCAGCACAGTACACACCTAAGGGGACTGTGTGTCACAGAAATGCATTCTGCAGTACTTTTATCTTAATGTTCAACCTGCCTTGATGTTGTTATTTCAGGTGACAACGTGACTCCCACACCTATTGACTGGTGCTGCTAGGTGCCAACCTATGAACACTCTGAAAACAACACTCAACATATGGAAGCAGGAAATGTCCAAAAATGGCCCCTCAGGACTGATTTGAATTTGCCACAAGGGGCCAGGGGCAGAACTGTAAGACTTGATTTTCCTGCTAAATCGAGAACAAGCATCCTGCAATAAAGCAATAAAGCTCATCTGGAGAGAAGATCTGTCCTCACACGTCTTCAGGATGCAACCCCCCCACCACATACACACACAAACACACCCTCCTTCCTTTCCCCCTGACACAAGTCACTGAAAGTTCTTCATGATGTATAGGGTATCTGGTGTCCTTTCATGTTTGGTATCATTTAAATCTCTCAGTGCGATTGGTAAAATGGTCTCAATTTCATAACAGTCACTGGTATTATGAAGAAGATTGAAAACTAAGGGGAATTCTTTGAGCAACTGATGTTATGTACTTATGATTTCTGAATTGGCTTCTAATTGGTTATTTGTTGGCAATTATTCACAGTGAACGAATAATTGAAGATATAAGGTAATCAGAATAATCAAAAATCTAAATTAATGCATAACCAATGATTAATTTCTAATTGGAAACAGAACCTAAGAGTAATCATCATTTGAAACTGGAGTCAGATTAAATGAGTGAAATTAAGTGAACTTCACGGTGGCGCTAAAAAGACATAGTCACCAAGTCACCATTATTTATATAGCGCTTTTTACAATGTAGATTGTGTCAAAGCAGCTTTACAGTGATAACTGGTACATTATTTTGGCTGCACAGCAGCTCTTAAGGAATAGTGTCAATGCAGGTAGATCAAAGCACTGTTGAATATCAAATGTCAATTGTCAAGTGTCCCTAACTAAGCAAGCCAAAGGCGACAGCGGCAAGGAACCCAAACTCCAACAGGTGACATCAGGTGGCAAACAGGTGTTAAAATGGAGAAAAAACCTTGGGAGAAACCAGGCTTAGTCGGGGGGCCAGTTCTCCTCTGGCGAACAGTGCTTTGTTACGACTCAGGTTGCTATCATAAGTCAGATACGATCGAAACATTAAAAGTGTTTAATTCAGTTCCATCCAGTTGAGGATCGTATTCATCACACCGGTATGGACGGTTGTTGAGGAGATGTGCCACTGGTTGTCATGTTGATGAGGCCTTCATAGTGGATGATCTAGTTGACTCAATATCTGCTGATACTTCAGGGCTGTGTTGTGGTTGTGTCATGGCGCAGGTCCTCAATCTCACCCGGATACGGCCCGGATCCGGCTGACTACGGTAAACCTCGGGATAAACAGAAAGACTAATATTAGCATAGATGCCATTCTTCTTCTGATGTAACGAGTACATCTGGTGTTATTGGAAGTGTTCCCGGTTCCGGCTGACCTAATTTATGCAGCCTAATAATCCTTTAACGGATTTGAAAAAATAAATTGATAATGTGTTATGTGTATGCCAGGTTAAAGAGATATGTTTTTAGTTTAGATTTAAACTGACAGAGTGTGTCTGCTTCCCGAACAATGCTAGGAAGATTGTTCCAGAGTTTAGGTGCCAAATAGGAGAAGGATCTACCACCTGTGAATTGGTAAGTTTCGTCAGGGCGCGAAGAAATATAGAGCTGAGTATCATCAGCGTAACAGTGAAAACTAACGCCATGCTTCCTGATGATATCTCCTAAGGGTAGCATGTACAGAGTGAACAGCAACGGTCCTAGTACCGAGCCTTGCGGTACTCCATATTCAACTTGTGATCGATATGACCTCTCTTCATTTACTTCTACAAACTGATAACGGTCAGATAAGTATGATTTGAACCATGACAATGCAATTCCATTAATGCCAACATAATTTTCGAGTCTATTTAAAAGAATATTGTGATCAATAGTGTCAAATGCAGCACTAAGATCCAGTAACACTAATAGAGAGATACAACCACGATCTGATGATAAGAGCAAATCATTAGTAACTCTAATGAGAGCAGTTTCAGTACTATGGTATGGTCTAAATGACTGGACTGGAAATCCTCATAGATACTATTTCTTTCTAAAAAGGAACATAGTTGTGATGATACTGCCTTTTCAAGTATTTTTGACAGAAAAGTGAGATTTGAGATTGGCCTGTAATTGACTAATTCTCTAGGATCAAGTTGTGGTTTTTTAATAAGAGGTTTAATAATAAATAAAAGTTATAAATAATAATAATAATAAAAATAAAAATAATAAAAGTTTTTGGTACATATCCTAGTGATAAAGATGAATTAACGATATTAAGAAGTGGATCTATGACCTCTGGAAGCATCTCTTTCAATAGCTTAGTTGGTATAGGGTCTAACATACATGTTGTCGATTTTGACGATTTAACAAGTTTAGACAATTCTTCCTCTCTTAAAGGAGTAAATGAATTGAATTTTTCCTCAGGGATACTACAATGCACCGTCTGACGCAATACTGTAGTAGACGGTTGCGCGGTTATAATTTTTTTTCTAATATTATCAATCTTGCAAGTAAAGAAGTTCATAAAGTCATCACTGCTGTGCTCTTTGGAAACATCAGAAGTTGAAGCTTTATTTCTTGTTAATTTAGCCACTGTATCAAATAAATACCTAGGGTTTTGTTTATTTTCTTCTAAAAGTTTTGAAAAATAGGCAGATCTAGCAGATTTTAAGGCCTTTCTGTACTCAACCATTCTCTCCCTCCACAAAATGCGAAATACTTCTAGTTTTGTTTTCTTCCAGCTGCGTTCCATTTTTCTGGCTGCTACCTTTAGGGCCTGAGTGTGCTCGTTGTACCACGGCGTTGGATTAATTTCCTTAATCTTTTTTAAACGCAAAGGAGCAACTGCGTCTAATGTGCTGGAAAAGACAGAGGCAATAGTTTCCGTTGCAACATCGAGGTCTTCTAAGCTGTCTGGCATGCTAAGGCGATGAAACTGATCAGGAAGATTATTTATAAAGCGTTCTTTAGTGGTAGAAGTGATGGTTCTACCAAATTTATGGCAGGGAGGCAGTTTAGCTGTTTTGACTAAATGTAGTATACACGAGACTAGGTAATGATATGAGATGTCGTCACTCTGCTGCAGAATTTCAACGGCATCAATATCAATTCCATATGACAATATTAGATCTAAGGTATGGTTACGACAATGAGTGGGTCCTGACACGTGTTGTCTAACACCAATAGAGTTTAGAATATCTGCAAATGCCAATCCCAATGAGTCTTTTTCATTATCTACATGGATATTAAAGTCACCAACAACAAGGACTTTATCTGCAGCTAGTACTAACTCCAAAAGAAAATCAGCAAATTCTTTGAAAAAGTCTGTATGGTGTCCTGGTGGCCTGTATACAGTAGCCAACACAAATGTCAACTTACATAATGTTACGTAAAGTACCATCACTTCGAAGGAATTATATTTGAGAGACTTTTGACTAATACTATAAATATTACTATAAATTACAGCAACACCTCCCCCTTTGCCTTTCTGACGAGGATTGTGTCGATAATCATAACCTTGAGGGCTAGACTCATTTAAAGTAATGTAATCGTCCGGTTTTAGCCAAGTTTCTGTCAAACACAGCATATCTAGATTATTGTCTGTGATAATATCATTTACAATAAGTGATTTTGATGAAAGGGATCTAATATTTAGCAACACAAGCTTTATCATTTGTTTATCATTACTATCTCTATTTTTTATTTGTTGAACATCAATTAAATTTTTACAATTAAATGGGTTTGGAAGTTTTTTGTTTTTACTAATTCGGGGTACAGACACAGTCTCTATGTGATAATATCTAGGTGTAAGAGTTTCTATGTGTTGGGAATTATTTGACTTCTGTAACGTGAGGCAGCTAGCAGACGGTCGGTTTAGCCGGTCTGTCTGCTTCCTGACCTGGGCCCCAGTTTGTCACGTTTCAGCTCTAAGACTATGTGCCATATTACTAGAGAGAAGAGCAGCACCATCCCGAGAGGGATTAATACCATCTCTTTTCAACAGGTCAGGTCTGCCCCAAAAACTTTTCCAATTGTCTATAAAACCTATATTAATTTGCGGACACCACTTAGACAGCCAGCCATTGAGTGATGACAATCTGCTAACTATCTCATCACTCCGACGAACAGGAAGGGGACCAGAGCAAATTACTTCTCCTGACATTGTATTTGCGAGTTCACACACCTCTTTAATGTTAATTTTAGTGATCTCCGACTGGCGAAGTCGAACATCATTAGTGCCGACGTGAATAATAATTTTAGACTATTTACGATTAGCATTAGCCAGCACTTTTAAATTTGCTTTGATGTCAGGTGCTCTGGCTCCCGGCAAACATGTGACTATGGTGGCTGGTGTCTCTGTTTTCACGTTCCGTGTAATAGAATCGCCAATAACTAGGGCACTTTCAACAGGATTCTCAGTGGGTGCGTCACTGAGTGGGGAGAACCTGTTTGATGTTATTATTGGAACGGAAGAGTGGTGTTTTCCGCGGCTAGGCCGCCTCATCGTTACCCAATTGCCCTGCTGCACTGGCTCTACAGCCGGAACCGAACAATGTACAGAGTTCACTAAGCTAATCGCATCCAAAACAGTATCTGAAGCCCTTGCGTTCTTACTATCCTCGATTAAAGTTTGGATGCATGTCTCTAATTCTGAGATTCTCTCTGTCAGCCTGACTATTTCCCTACATTTATGACATGTAAATCCCTCGTCGCTGACAGAGAGAGCTATACTGAACATGTGGCAAATGGAACATGTGACAATGCTAGGAGAGGATGACATGTCTCACCGTGTTTGTAGACTGATCCGAGTTACCACAGCTGTTTGATGAGCGCGTTGAAAAAGGAGCGTGCGAGAGACTGATGACAAGTTAACAAGCTAGCGAGATGCAAACGCGTTGTAACAGCGATTTAGATTCAAAGATTTCAAGCTAGCGACGTCAGATTAATGTGGTAGGCAATATTAAATATAAGGTACTAATAATATAAGCAACAATGAATACAAGTAAGAGATTCAAATCGAAGCTATACGGAGTTACAGACGCAAACCACTCTGAGCAGCGAGGCAGACAGGAGCAATCAAAAACACACACACACACACAGTTTCTCAAGTTTCTTAGTTGTGGGTGTAGGAGCCAAATGTGTTTAAAAAGGTGATGTGTTATTTTCATTTTGACCATCGAGTGGCGCTGTGAACACTACAGAGATTTCAGCAGCTGTGTCCCAATAGAGGGTGTGCACGTGACGTCACCGTCGACCGTTATGACTGCGGTTACGCCCATTGAGTGGCAAAAGAGAGTAAACCGAGAGTCAGCGAGAAGCTGATTTGATTGGCTACAAGAAGAAGGACCCGCCCTCCTCCTCACGCTTGCAAAGCTCAGTGAGAGAGAGAATCGTGCCAAAACTGTAAGCGCAGCTAAAAGAAGGACAGAACTGTACAAATCGGGTTATTTCGGGACCTTTTTGCCATACGTACACAACAAGTCATTTAGACGTTTGCAACAGTTTGTTTTTTACACATACAGATCCGTTCTGCAGTTCTTTAAACTGTTGTTTTCGCTTGTTCGCAGGCTTGCAATGCTTTTGGCAGATCATATTTATTTTGCTTTAGCATAAAGCTGCAGTTTCACAATTCATGAACAGCATTATGAATAGCAGTAAAATGCTGCAAATCATTTGTTTCCTTACGCTTGAAATGCGATTTACACCTTTACAAATCTTTTCTTGCGCATGCAAATTTAATTTACGCTTACAATCTTGTGTACACTTCCACAAATATTACTTTGCGCATGCGATTCTTTATGGCATCATTTTACCTTCAAACAAATGCATATACAATAAGCTCAGCTGCAAAGATAACTGTGTCCACACCTTTTCAGCGCTAATTTCTCACTGTGTGTCTTTAGTAAATCCTGACAGTCGATTTTTAACGCCAAAAGAGGGTTTGTGCTGGTGCAAGCTGTTAGTAAATCTGACCACAACTGCCCCTGATATAACATAATGATCACTCAAATATACTGTGTTTCAGGTACCAGTGGAGTGGATGATGCTCATGTGTTCATCAGTTCTGGTGAAAATGTCCGTCTGCCCTGTAATAATGCTCTTTCTGACTGTAACTCAACTACATGGATCTACAGTAACAGATTCACACATTCAGAGACAGTTTCACTGATTGATCGAGGGATAAAGAAGAAAGACACAGAGAGACATGAGAGACTGAGTCTGGGGTCTGACTGCTCTCTGAACATCAAGAACGTCACAGAAGAAGATTATGGATCTTACACCTGCAGACAATTTGTGAATGAACAACAACAAGGAACTGATGAACGTGTTTATCTGCATGTTCTTCATGGTAAGTTTATGATTATGTGATCAATTTAAAAAGGACAGATTCTTCCTATAAACTCAGATGATGATTGAAGAGTCTGTGATTTGTGTCTTGTGTTCAGTTTCAGTGTCTCAATCATCATCATCATCATCATCATCATCACAGACTGAGATCAGTCCAGGTCGCTCTGTGACTCTCTCCTGTCAGTTGTATTCTAGATTCTCCTGTGATGATTTGGTCCGTTATGAGGGACTTCAGCTGTCGTGGGTGAATCAGACTGGTGTTGATCTGACGACAGACTCCAGATATCAGATATTATTCTCATCAGATCACTGTATCATCACTCTGACTACAACACTCCTGAATGAAGATGACAACAGAGAGTGGAGATGTCAGCTTACTCTCAGAAATCAACTCCAGACCTCAGTCAGATACACTGTCAAGTATTCAGGTGAGAAACAACTATTACTACTGTAAAATATGATGTTAATGTCCTACAGATGAACATCTGAACATTCATCTTCTGATTCAACAACACTGATTCCAGTCAGCAGCTCAAACTCTGAGAAGAAATCAAGCCAAACTACAGCAGCAGCTCCTACACAAGGTTCATGATCACATGATCACTGTCACACATCATCAGTCTCTCACTTCACTGGTTCACACCGGCTTTAATTAATCCATCCTTTAATTTGTACAGAGAATCAGAAGTCATTAAATACCCCAAACTCTGAGAGGACAGCAGCTGCACAAACACCTGGATTTACTGAACAAGGTATTTATTCATGACTTTCTCATTTCTATTCTAACAGGAAGTCACATTAAAACCTATGGAGCTAGAAATATGACATAATGATCTGAATTTGAATTGTGTAAATTTGAATTAGTGCCATTTTATATAGATTTGAATTTGAATGTTTTAAACTTGAATCCTGGACATTTGATATTTAAACAAAATTGGTTTTTTTTTTTTTTTGATAGCATAATTTTCGACATATGTATTTTCAAACAGCGTATTTTTTGTTCTGAATTCTTAGACTGCGAATATTTACTTCTTAAAAATACAGCTTCAAGTTTTCAACATGAATAACAAATTCAAAACACCAAATTCAAATCTTCTAAAATTGAAAACGCAGAAATTCAGATCGTACTGAAACCAGGTCGGAGGTCCAACTTCCACAGGGAAGAGTAGAGGATCTTGGGAAAAGTTGAACGTTGTTACAGTTACAGAGCAGCACGTGAGACATTTATCTCTGGGGGTCTCTGCTATGGCTGTTTGTTTTAGTATAAAGTATATTTAGTATGGAAGTGATTAGCCTGCTTAACAGTAACTCTATAATTACTATATTTCTGTTATCAAAGTTGGATGTTTTCAGATCAAGGACGTCACAAATGATCATTCAGATATGTGTAACATACCAGGCGCGATTACATGATTTATTTCCGCTCATGCAAACTGTAGGCTTATTAAGGCATTTAAAGGCTAATTCACACTCCAACAAACACCACAAACACAATTGGATGACTGTCGTGTTCACGCAGACAGTGCCATACCCCGCTAAATAAATAAATAAGTAAAAATAACTTATATTAACATCGAACCAACAATGACTGGGAGACTGATTTGGTCCGCTGCCCAGCTCACTTTCATTTATTTAACCTATTTAGAATCTTTGTTATTAATTTTATTATTACTATTATTATTACCTGCCCGATGTGCACAAGTGATTTCTGAATTTGCCATTCAATTTAGCCTACGCTATCATCTCCGGCGAACGACTTCTGCACGCAGAAGAAAAACTGTACATGAAGACGCAGTGAATGGGTGGCGTGATGGATCCTGATGGATCTTCGCTCTAAAGATGTGCGTCTCTGTGTCAGATAAACGACATTTTAGACGATTATGTTCCTACTCCGTCCACGCGATGTATGCACATATTGAACGAGTAACGTTTTTCTAGCATATTTACTTGAACTTCGCTAGCAGGCTATATGATTTAACCTATTTCAGAGGCGGGAAATGGACTGAGTAAAGCTCTCTTGATTGAACCTCATCATTGTGTAAACATATATGGACTATAACTTTTGGTATAATGTTAAAAAAATGTATTTGGGCTATTTTAGTTGCCATTTGCGATGATAGGTAATAGGCCTACCATATATGTTATGTAAGGGATAACGTACATCCAGCCGGTTGTTATCTCAGAATAAACCCGACAGGGTGATCAGGACCCCGACGCGAAGCTTAGGCTAACATTTGGTTGCTAAACTTTTACTTAGTAAACAAGATTTTGTACTTCACCCTTGTTCATAAAAAGCTAATGTAAAGAGTACATATACTAGAATAAATATACTCCTTCATCATATATATGTGAATGATAGAATTGAGGGTTTTGTTTTTTTAGCTCTGGACTACAGCAGCTGAAATAAAATCAGTCTCAGATTGTGAAAGAAATATCTTGATGTGTTCATGCCTTCAAATATGATTTTGTTTTTAGTCGTTGTAACGTCAACTACAGCAACAACACTGACTCCAGGTGTCACTCCAAACTCTCTGAATCCAGGTGTGTATGAACATCATCCTCATTTCAGTGCTTGTTTTCACACTCTGGAGTTTTTCTAGAATCAGGATCTAAATGAACTCATTGTAGTGAAAATGACCTCAGTGGACATCAGTATTAATATGACTGTAATATCGTCTCTCTCAGTGATTGTGATTGTGATTGTTGTCGCTTCATTCGCTGTTCTCCTTCCTGCTCTTATTCTCTGGATGATTCGTAGAAAAAGAGACGGTGAGTTTTTACAGTTTCTCATATTATGTAACAACAGACAAAATGACTAAAACAGACAGGATTCCTCTAAAAATCAATTTGATTCGAGACTGTATCATGTGTTTGATCATAAATATTCTCTTGACGTTATGTTTCAGATAACAGAAGAGGAACTGATGACTCTGAGGTGAGTATTGTAGGTCGATCCATGAGTTATTAGTGTTTATAAGCTCTGACCCTGAAATATGACACTCGTATTAGTCAGATTATATAATGACAGGTTAGTGTATTTGAACTGTTTCTGGTCTAAAACTCACAGATAAGAATAAATATGATGAACCAACGACACAATCAACATTTACATTCATCTACTGCCAGTGAACAATATGATTCATCTTCAATAATCTGTGTATATTTGACACTGTGGTAATTGTTCATATTTCCATTGATGTTTAGGAGCAGATATATGATGAGACGTACACTGAGGTCACTTATACTGAGGACTACAGTAAAAACAAGCCAGAAAGAAGAAGGTGAGAAACACTTCCTTGATGTTGTCCAGCTTCTCTCAACATGATAGTTTGTGTTTTCTTCTGAATGTGTGTCATGAATTGAGCTCAAACATCATGCTGTAATAATTGTGGCTTGAAACAATAACTGTGATGTTCATTCAGGTTCGCTGTGATGATAAAGTGACTTATGCTTCCATCAGAGGAGCAAAAGCTGGATCTCAGGAAAACTGCAGTGAACTTTATGCCTCTGTGAACAAGAACCATCACAAATCAGTCCAATAATGACACAAAAACCACATGAGCAGAAGAATATGAATCTAATATAACTGAGTCCTAATGGTGTCATTCAGTGCCATTATAAATACTTTCAATGTCTTTTACATGTTAACAAACAAACCCAAGTGATGCTCTGATTTATTTGTAGTTATTGGTTATTTTTCTCAGTTCAGCATGTTTTTTGTATAGTTTCTGTCTGCTTGTTGATCAGTTAATGCTAGTGTCTTTATTATTAATTCAGAGCTGCAGGTTTGTACAAAGTCTAGAAAATGAGGACAGTTTTACTCTCTTACATCATTCTCATTAAATGACAAATAAATGGTGAAATTATAACAGCATTAGCATTTTTAAAAGCTGTAACAGCATTTTTTTAAACTTCTGAATTAAAATCAGCTCTTTCAAATAAATATTCTTCAAAGTTTCACTTATTTTTAGATGTTTTGTTTTTCTCCTGCTGTCCACCTTCATAACTTCAATTATTACAATATCTGACACTTCAGTATAAATACAAACCTAAAAATGCTCAAAATACTAAAGCTTTACCCAAACATGTATTTTATAATGTATAAATATGTACCTGAATGCATACTGAAGAATAAAACTGAAACGGACTTTAGGACCCAGGGGAACAGTTGGTTTGCTCCATATAGAGCTAAAAGGCCATCTAGTGGCAAAAGTCATGAAATATCATATATACAATTATAAAAATATCTTCAAAAACTGCATTAAAAATAGAAAACAATGATATCAGGATGACAAAAGTATAATGTTCGGGATGAGTTCTGCTGACAATAATGTTGATCATATCAACTTAATACTGTGTGTAATTTAAACTGAAAATTAGGCAGTGCATTTCTAGTTCACAGAAGGTTTTGCACTGGATAGAGAGAATAAATGATGAAATGAGGTGTTATTTGATGTATATTTTAGTAAAGGGATGCGCCTGATAGTGTTTAATGTCATTGTGTTTCACATTTAAGAGTTTCTGTTATTTTGAAGTTTGTGCTGTTTAATATGGTGCAGGAATGACTTATTTTTGTAGGCAAACCTGGAAGTTACAGTAGCATCACCGTGGTTACCTCCACAACATCCGAATAGGATTTTTCCAATAAGGTTTTAGTTTACTTCAGAAAATAAGGTCTTTGTTTCTAACGCATTTTGTTCATCATGGTAATCTTCACAAATGAACACAACTTTAATGAATTGTGAAGCGTAAAAGCTGAACGTAGGGTATTAATGAACGCATGATCTCAACGTCACCATCGCTAAGCTTTTTTTGTTTGTTTGTTTGATTACTTTATTTCAAGCCGTAAAAAATAAAAGTATTGTACACAGAAAAATAAATATATTGTACATTATACATTATACCCACGCTGGGTAGAAAAATCAAACAAAAGAAACAATGGGAATAACTGTATCTATAAATATATTTCAGACATGTTCACAGTTTGTATATGATTATAGCTCAAAAAGGAGTGGGAAGAAGACAAACTTATTTAACCCCATCCCCTATTCATCCTAATGAATGGTTACTAATATAAATAACAATGTATTTATATTTATACAATATCTGACACATATCATACAATATACCTTAATAATTATAGTACATTACACACATATGCAATGTAGATGCTTAATTCTATGCTTATAATACTTGTTAATATAAATATTACTGTTATAACTCATTTTACCATCATATATCAATATATTAGTTAAGAATTATGAATAATACTTCCAATTATGTACAATATACTATAACTTACTATTTAAGCATGACAGTTGTATGAAATAATTATGATGGCTTAATGGTGTTGATGGTAATAATAATTAGTGTATTAATTGTGCATTAACGGAGGCCAGGTGTTCTTGTGAAGCTGCTGTCAGAGAGAAGCAGCCCCCTAACAACAGCACCACCCGTTGCCTGTTTGTCTATGCTGTGCATTAAAAGAGACAAGATTTTGGCGAGTCAGCTGCCAGAAGGGGGCGCTCTCCGAGCAACTGAGCCACCACTTGCCAGCCCTGATCTGAAAATTATGTTGTGTGCAATAGATTTAATTACTAAAATATTTATAAGTGTTTTTCCATGTAATTATCTCTATATTTATTACCATCAACACTATCACCACTGTCTTGAATTGATTCAGTTCACGCTCCTGACCACAATTTGATTGTTATATATTGTTACATTCGTGTGATCACAAAACCTTATGAATAATTCTTACTGCACGTTTTTGGAGTATAAAGAGGGGATGTAGTAAACTTTTATAGTTATTGCCCCACACTTCTATACAGTAAGTTAAATAGGGCAACACTAATACGCAATACAACATATACAATACAATGCATTGTATTGTAAAAAGTATTTCGTTTTATTAATAATTGAGACTCTTTTAGAAACTTTACTTTGTATGTGTCTGATATGTGGTTTCCAGCTTAGTTTACTATCAATAGTTATTCCTAAGAATTTAATTTCAGAGATCCTCAAGTACAAAAGTGTGCAGTTCTACTCTAGAGTGGAGCAGGTAAATGAAGAGTCAGAAAAGGGAATTCAAGTTGGTGGAAATATTTCCATGCCATTCACAAAGGCCCTACCTCCTACAAAATAGGCCCGCTTGTTATCTCGCCGTGCTTGTTCTACGTGAGGCCATAGTTTCTTTCTATTTTCTCAGATCCTCTGCGACTTTTAAATTGTTGTTCCTGTAAGGATGGATTTTTACTAAGACTGAATTACTGAATTCAAGATTCCTATCCTGTAATAAAACAATAAAACTCTCTAATCTGAAGAGAGGATCTGCAAGAAAGAACTCAGGACAACACTTGGTTCAACCTCCTCTCTTCCCCCCCATGCTGAGTTCCTGACTCCTCACACCTTCTCCTTCCCTTCAGGCCATGCAAGTCTCACAAATCTGTTTGGCAAACCACTCATGGAAGCATCTGCATTTAGAACTTCCCGCACAATTGCTGTGTGTATCTCTCTATTTCGCCAGGTATGCTGAATTGTAATATTTTGTTGTGAAATGTACTTTGCATTTTATGCTGATCAGTTGTGTGATGTATTCTTTTAATTTGTAATTCTTTTAATTGATGATTTATCCTGCTTGGCAAAAACAATAAATGTTAATCTTGATTTATCTTGGATTCCTCTAAAATCATTATGACTAGTAGATTATTAGAGTCCTTCCCTTCCGTAAATCTGCGTCAGGACAGGGCAAACTAGAGAGCCCCATGAAAGGAGCATGTAAGCACATCATGGGACTTTTTGAGTTTGTTTATTGTTGAATTAGCAAGTTGCGGTATCGTGACTAAGAAAACTGTATTTTTGTATGAACAAGCATGTGGCGGTTCAACTCAAATGCATTAGTAAACTCTGCACCCTCTGACTAAGAATCATAAACTGGCGAATTTATGTTGAGAGAACGCAGACGGCCGCTGCGAAATTCTCTATATGGTGATTTGGGCCGTAATGAACAAATAATTAACTTTATGAGGTATCCAGAAGGATCAAAGACCTAAATTAAAGCACAACTAATCTCATGATCAGCTGTTACATCGGAAAGAATGTGAAACTAAGATTCAGTTATAATTGGAGTCAGATAAAATTATTTACGAAGTCAGAACTGAATTAGAAACCAAAGTTGTATTAAATTAAGCTGAATTTTACAGAAGTGCCAGAGGACGTACACGCGAAATACCTTCGACCAGACCACTAGATGCCGTCGTTGGGCTAGTGGGTGGAACCTTACAAAGTGGTGACCCTGACATGATCCTCCAGTCTCAAGTGAGTGACGTCATCTGGCGCAACAATTCAGATCCAAACGGAGCATGAGGTTTGAGACTATCCTTCTCAGTCTGCAGCTACTGTGGTAAGTCCATCTTTGTTTACCTTTTTAGAAACGTTTGAGGGAAAACCTAGACGCACCTCATATAGACACATTTGTAGAACGGGTCGGTATACCCAGGATAGACCGGAACCGAAAAAACCCGGTGGTGTTTGAGATTATTAGAGAAACAACATGGCTTATCAGGGAAATGGTAGTTTGAGTGTAGACAGGGATATAATGGAAACTTGCTTTGCAAATAAAAGATCTCCTTTATTGTCTGCGTAACAAGGGAGTAGATTTTGATTGGAACAATGACCAAATTCTAGCCTGGTACGTTACCGAAGGGCGAAAATTGGAAACTAAATCTTCCTATCGAAAATTACTGGTCGCGATTGTTTATATGCTTAGTCGAAATGATTTGGAAACTATTGCAGAAAACGAACGTGTGATAGCGAACATAAAAGAGCTAGAAGCAGCGCGATCAGATGAGCTGAAAAAGCTCAGAGCACAGGTTGAAGCATCTGTGTATGAAAAACAAACTTGGGCAAGACAGGGCGACGCGATGGAAACGCAAATTAAAAAGCTTAAAAAGAAGCTAAAATTGGATAAAAAATATACATCCGCTCTCGAGGAGTGTTGCGGGTCTGCTGGGTTTCCCGTAGTTGCAGTCAAAATAGCGGTGTGAAATTCTAAAAATGGAGGCTGGTTAGTTAACATCCTTATTGATAAAGAAATGCATTTCTGAACTGCCCCGACCTCATACTTTGAACTCGCTGCAAAAAGTGTTAAGTACAGCAAACTATTTACGAGATTTCATCCCTGATTTTGCAAATACTGCCGCACCATTGTATTCGCTTTTAAAAGGCAAAACTTGATGTCCTTGAATGGACTGATGAACACAAACGAGCGTTTACCGACATAAAACAACGATTATGCGCCGCGCCCGCCCTGGGTTTGCCCAGCCTATCAAAAGATTTTCATATTCAAGTAGACGCACATGAAATCACCTTAAGTGGAGTCTTAGCTCAAGAACATGGGGAAAAAACTGCGTCCAATCGCTTATTATAGCCGGAAAAAATCTTTGGTTGAACAAGGATTTGACCCATGTACACAGCAGGTACTCACGGTGCATTGGATGTTAAAAACAACAGAACCCATTGTCGGATTTCAACCTGTTGTTATACACACAATGCACACACCTGTACGAATGCTGTTACAAGGCCGGATAAAGGGAGTTTCCTCCCAAAGATTAGCGAGATGGTTAGCAGACATTCAAGCGCGTGAGATCACAATAAAAAACACACGAATCTTGCCACATCTGCTCGGGTATGTTGAGGGACATCCACACACATGCCAACCTAAACAGGTGGCACAAAGCCTCGTACATGACCAGCCACTACCAGGCCAAGTCCAGTTGTACATTGATGGTTCTCGATTCTGTCAAAATGGTCATTTTTATACTGGCTGTGCAGTGTGGGCTCCTCATTTCCCCGATACAGATGCAAAACAGCAGTTGTTGTTTAAATTACTGGCTAACGTATCCGCACAGGAAGCTGAACTAATTGCATTGCTAGAAGCGATCAAGGCACACCCTGAACTGCTCTGCGTATATACGGACAGCCATTACACGTATGGCGTGATAACAGATTTTAATGCTCAGTGGCAATTGCGTTATTTCCTCACGTCTGCCGGAACACCAATAAAACATTTCAACACTATAATTGCAATTTGGCAAGAAATACAAGCGCGAGAAGCCCCTATCTCTGTTGTAAAAGTGCATGCACACATTAACAAAAATCCAGATGTGCATGAAAAAAAACAACAATAATATTGTTGACCAATTAGCTAAGCTGGCAGCAGTAAAAAGTTGAGCCTTGTGCAAACTCAAGAAACAATATATTGGGATTAAATGTTCAGATGATGAAATGCTCAGATGGTGGGACATGAATCTAGAATGTTTTGTTCAGAGGCCACTGCTCAAGAAAGTGTGCCTATTTCAGTTCTTAAGGTGATGCAGCACCGTAATAGCGCAGAGCCATGTACCAGAACGCATGGTGTACAAGCATTAGAGAGTCATGAAAACCTCAAATTCCAGGAGAACACAGCAAACAACCCTGTGGCAAAGAGAACAGGTTTTGCAGTTCCTGTCAGAAAATAGGCCATACAGAGGAAAAATGCTGGTCACTGGGTAGGGGTAGACCTCCACCTTATTTTCAGAAAAATAGGAAACCACTTTCTAAGAACAAAGATCGTCTTAGGTTACGAATGTAACCAGGGTTCCCTGAGAACAGGGAACGAGACTCTGCGTTTGCAACGCTATGGGGAAACGTCACGTGACTCGGTGTTCGAAAGCCAAATATCCAATAACTCCAAATCCTATTGGCCGGCGACAGCCTATGACGTCATACAGGCGCGACCCGGAAGTATAAAAGGGGCGCCTGGGGAAGCAGTCATTATCCATCGTCTTGAGGGACTGTTCAGCAGGCAGCCCGATGTATGGCAAGGAAACGCAGAGTCTCGTTCCCTGTTCTCAGGGAACCCTGGTTACATTCGTAACCTGAGACGTTCCCTTTCGAAAGGGAACTTCTACTCTGCGTTTGCAACGCTATGGGGAACGATATACCCACGCCGCCATGCTTGAGGAGAATGCCTGCCAAGAAAAATGGCTGAGACAAAGGCTCCAGAGCAGTAGAAACTGCTTGGCAACTCTCCCTCGGGTCACACCAGGCTGTCAGTGACAGCATTCCCTTCGGCCAACAGCCCAAGCTAAACTCCATGAAGGACCTCCTCAAAGGCCCTACAGAAGGTGCTAAAGCGTCTGGAACCCACTTTTCCATAAGAAACAGTGGTCCCTTCAAGGGAATGTGGCCAGGGAACCGAAGGGAACCCCGGCCAGCCACTAGAGGGGAACGAAGTCACCCTCAATGCCACCAGGGAGGCCGACCTTGTCTGACCTGAGACAAACTCAGTCTGGGCCAACCCTGTCTGAATACAGAGCCTCCTAACACGCATTCTTCACAGAAGATAGTAAGTAAGAGTGACTGCAAAGAGGCAGAAACAAACTCAAACCCACGCGTAGAGACGGGCATCCTGGAGAGCAGAACTCAGCTAAGTGCTATGAACCCTCGTATTGAGGGGAGTATAATCCACTCATCCTAGGATCTACCCAGTGCTTAATTAACGCACTGAGGAGGCCGTGCGCTACAGAACCCTGATGCAGGGGAGCACAAACCAGCCTGATGCTGGATCCTTAAGAGGAGGCCTGATTAAGGCCTACCCCATGACCAGCTTAGGGAGCTAAGCACTATTACAAACATAACCCTAAAAGGGAAGTACGAAACTCACCTAACAGGTAGACCATGCGATGGGCACATACTCATGGAGGCCGAAAGAGGCCTACAGCATGATAGAGTTAAGTGAATAACAGAAGTCAAACAGAAAGTGGCCCGGCTTTCTTTCCGGGGTAGAAAGATGACTTCAATGGCAGCCTAAGAGGCTGCAAAGTGCCCACATGACAATCCACCCAACACGATCCACCGAGCAGTGTACTCAGTAAAAACACCTTTTACTCTCTAAAGCAAGAGGAGTACAGCGTACGCCAGCACGCATTAAGGAAGGCCTGGAGGGGCCTATAACCTCAACAGACACGTGGCATCAGCTCGTGGCAGTGTTTAGGCCCAAAGGACGATAAACAACCAGACAAAAGGAGGTTGGTTTATCACTTAGGCCTCTGGCCAACAGAAGTGTATAAAGATAACTCTCAAAGAGAAATACACCCAAACATACTCCAGTGTGTTAAAACTAGGCGGCCCGTAGGCCTAGCAACCTCTAATACACACGGCGTAGTCTTGTGGCCGTTTCTAGGAGCACAAAAGATCCACCCTAGGCGCTAGGTGGCCCTTAGCTCAACTAGAATAGGACTCAGGGAGGCAGATATAGGTAAAAAACAACCTTCAGTAAGGTTTTGCTGCCAAACCAACCTGAGGGGCTAGCCACTCGAAATACTCGGTAAAAAGCACCTTGTCACCCTCACAGCGAGAGGAGTATATAACTGAACTCCACATATTACACCGGAGGCCGAAGTAGGCCTGCCTTAGTAAACACGTGGCATCAGCAAGTGGCTACCATAACCATACCACCCAGAGGCCATGTATTAACAGTGTCATGATTAACACATGAAAAACACTGCCAAACACCGAGAACAGGCCTGTTAGGGCCTATCCGTCAGTGATGGGGTGTGGCCGATGGTGGCATGGTTTCCCAGGCATCCTGCCAACAAGTCGACTAGAAAAAGGAGGCCTAAAGGGGCCTCCATTCCAGTAACAGGTGGCGATCAGCCTACTCACAGGTTAAAACACAAATTGTGCCAAACGTAAACTAAAAAGGAGGCCTGAAGGGGCCTGCCAATTCAATAACACGTGGCTACAGCTCGTGAATTAAAGTGCTGCCAAACCAACCTGAGGGGCTAGCCACTCGAAATACTCGGTAAAAAGCACCTTGTCACCCTCACAGCGAGAGGAGTATATAACTGAACTCCACATATTACACCGGAGGCCGAAGTAGGCCTGCCTTAGTAAACACGTGGCATCAGCAAGTGGCTACCATAACCATACCACCCAGAGGCCATGTATTAACAGTGTCATGATTAACACATGAAAAACACTGCCAAACACCGAGAACAGGCCTGTTAGGGCCTATCCGTCAGTGATGGGGTGTGGCCGACGGTGGCATGGTTTCCCAGGCATCCTGCCAACAAGTCGACTAGAAAAAGGAGGCCTAAAGGGGCCTCCATTCCAGTAACAGGTGGCGATCAGCCTACTCACAGGTTAAAACACAAATTGTGCCAAACGTAAACTAAAAAGGAGGCCTGAAGGGGCCTGCCAATTCAATAACACGTGGCTACAGCTCGTGAATTAAAGTGAACCAAGCTACAGGGAACCAGCTGTAACCCAAAAAGCTATGGGAAGCTAACTGCAACCTGCGCTAGGCTACACATTCCAACAGGCAATGTACCCTAAATACACATTTTGACTAAAGGGAACCAAACAAAGCCAACATGGTCTAAGGAAGGCTAATATAAGCCTACTACCTCAGACAGACACGCGGCATGGCCTGTGGCAGCGTAAACCTGTGAAAATATGTGAGCACATTATGATCAGTTAAACAGTATAGTAGAACAACCGCTAACTAGAAGGAGGCCGAATATCATAAGGCCTACAATCCGAGTTATAAGCAGTATAACCGTTAACCAGACCACTAAAAAAGGGAGCTAATAGATACCAGTTTTCTTCAACAAAGTGGCACTAACTACCCTGAATATGCAATCCAACAGGTGATGCACCCAGTGACAAGGACCTCAGACTGGAGAGTACAAGTCACCAAATACTCAAAACAAAGGCCTACTTTCACAACAAAGGGCCTACTGTTATGAGAGCAGGTGCCAACCTGTGGCAGCATAGGCTCACATACAGTGTAGGGCAAAAGTCTAGAACCCAAAGTAACACAAACTTTGATCTACATGCTGTTTTGAAAAGAAAAACACTTCCCACACAGATCCTCAAATCTGATCTAAGCCCCAGAGGACAGGAGCTAAAAAACTAGCAATGTCAACTCAAACTTGATAAAACAAATTATCAAGTGGCTCAGAAGAAAATTCCTTTTAGCATGAAAGTTCTAGAAAGTGGGGCCAAGCACACACCTGCACAACTTATCTACGCAAAGATAAGGGCCTACCACCTGAGGAACAGCATAAGGGAGTCAGAAAACAGTCTACAACCTAGCTGTAAAACTCAAATTGCACCTACACCAGCAAGGGGATAATTGGGCGTACAGCCTAACAACTCCCTCGGGAGGAAAACCAGAACTAGGAAACAAATCCTGAAAGGATAGTGAATACATATGGGGTTACTTCATATATCACATCACCTAGCTCTAGCCTGGCTGCCAAGTTATAGGCCTATTTTCTTTATTATATACAACAGGCACCATAACAAACAGCCTGATCTCCACTTCTAAATCTCATGATGAGAAAAATAAAGTGAAGCTCAAAGCTGAAAAGTCAGGCGGCCGGTTAGGGCCGCCGTAGACATACAAACTGAAGCAATGAGTGCCAACTCAAACTATACTGAAAATAGGCGAGAGGCTACTCAACATAGAGAGAAAACTAAGCAGCAGCCATTCTGTGACCTGCTTAGTCAGTCTCAACATTCCAGTTTTGCCCAAAAAACCCCTTCAAATTCTATATCTCAATGTACATTCACTGTGACATGTTCAGAAAATATACAGGAACGACACAAAGTCAACATTTAAGAAATGAAATCTGACTCTGTCTTACCTTCCTGTGGCTCGAAGACCAAAGACTGCTCCTTTACAAACATGGGAAGGAAAACATCCATGGTTCTAGAAGCCCAAAGAACCCTTTCACTATCAAGCCAGAAGGCGGGCCTCCAGAAAAAAAATCATCATAAGCCCAGCCGTCAGCCTGACTGTTCAAAGGTGTCACCTGAACATACAGTAGTAATTAAAAAACGGATCTGAGTGGAATGCAACTCTTAAAAGCTGCTGAGCGCGCCCTCGCCTTCAGCAGATCAGCCTGGTATGCCTGCAACACTGCCATAGTGTGAAAGCCGCACCAGCCTGACCCGCAGCAGCATATGCTCTGCCGTTCAGACGAGATGTCTGTTTAAGGGGTCTGGACGGCAAAACTGGAGCTTTTAGTGTCGGTGCTCTGCCCATGACGAGATAGCTGTTTTTCTTTGCAAACATCTTGTCAATGGGCGGCAGCGACACATACCCATGCTGGCCCAATCCATCCACATCAGCGAGATTCCCTCGCCGATGCGGATGAACTCTGGCCGAGCATGGGTTCTTCCATGCCTTCCCGATCTCAACGTGGAGATCCGGAAAGAATGGAAGGCTCACTGGAGTCACGGGGTTGTGGTCGGAAAGAAAAATGTTCGTCAAGTCTGCCGCGAACAGGGTTTTTTTTTTTTTTTTCTCTCACGCGCCCACGCGGCAGCTGCAGTCTGCCAGCAGCGCGTTCCACAACCTCCAGTAACTCTGCATATGCTGGGCCAGGAGACTTGGAGAAAGAAGAAAAGCCACTTCTTCCTTCTCCATTGCCTCCTGCCCACGGGGGCTATCAGCCAGAAGAACACTCGCTCCCGGATCCGATGATGTCAAAGATAAGACATCATCATCATCCAGGAGCTCATCCCCGCCAGCCGCCACCGGAGGCTGAGAGACCATAACACCTCTCTCAAACTCGGCAGCGAGCTCCATCTGCGAGCCCCATGAGTGCAGCCGCCGCTCTGCCTCAGCACGAGCAGGGCCGGACCGACCAGGCGCAGATGTTGACGCCTCATCCCTCGAGGAGAGGGCCAGACGAGAATGGAGCGTTCTCATAGGAAGACGCTCACAATTCACACAGACAGCGCCCTCAAGCACCATCCGTGCGTGTTCTTCTCCCAAACAATAGACGCATAGGGTGTGCGAACCCTCCATTAAAAACCTCGGGCATGGATCCACACACTTCCTGAAATGTTTCTCTTTGCCCTCAGACATAAAAGAGACATACTCTATGAAGAGTATATTCGATAATGGCAGTCGACACAAACAGTCCCGAAAGACGATGAGATAATGACTGCTTCCCCAGGCGCCCCTTTTATACTTCCGGGTCGCGCCTGTATGACGTCATAGGCTGTCGCCGGCCAATAGGATTTGGAGTTATTGGATATTTGGCTTTCGAACACCGAGTCACGTGACGTTTCCCCATAGCGTTGCAAACGCAGAGTAGAAGTTCCCTTTCGAAAGGGAACAACGCTCATTTGCAGCATTGTTCATGCAAGGCCTTAAACTATTAACTTCACTGGCTAGTGGATTAGCAGCCCAATAGCAATGATTCTGTGTGTATTTTCAAATTTGTAATTGTGCTAAACACTTTGTGCGCATAGAACACACATTAAAGTTGTTTGTGATGCTATATGTACACATAGACTAGCTGAGTTTATTCTTTAAAACACATGACTGCTTTACTGTAAGTGATGGTGACACACTTAGGTTTAAGGTTGTAGATGCTATGCATTCTAGACCATGTGTCTTGTGTAAGTTGGAATAACTAGTACTGAAATTGTACAGCATGTGTGTCTCTGTTGAATTTGTTTGCCTCCTAAGTGGAAAACTCAGCTATTTTCCATATAGCTGCAGTAAAACCATGTACAGGAGCACAGAATTGCCATGTGGCTACAATGTGATTCACAATTGCAATAACCATGAAAATGCTTTTCTCACAACAGGATTCAGTAACTCTGAACTTTGCACTTTATCATGCTCCTTAACAAAAACATTGGTGTTGAAAGATTTTGAGCCAGATCACACCTCATACTCACATCTTCAAGCTGGCTCCCTGTTACAACAACAGGACCAAATTTGCATCATAATTGTAAAACTCACCTTTTGTCTGGAGCATGATTACATCTACACATAGCCACAGCTAAATGCAGCCACATAGATTTGATCTTCACATACAAAGTCAAATCTACATCTACATATGCCTCACAAAATGTATGCATATACTATTATTAAGTCTTTATGTCAATCTTGTGATAACACATGTGACGCATAATATCTCTAATATTTTGTCTGCTTATGTAGAACATTGTAACCAGAATGATGAAACTTATACATGGCTACAATCACGCATCAATGATTTAGTTTCTGATTAAAAAAACAGACTTGCAGTCCAAACTCCACCTGCTCGTACTAAACGAGACCTGTTTGGAAATATAGCAGGCCTTTTTGGGTCAGTTAATTCTATATCTAACACTTACAAAATAACAGGTCAATCTCAATTTTCAACATGGTTGGCAAATCAGGTGGCCACATCACCAATAGTAATGAGAATATAATTAAAGCGGTCAGATCTGAAGCGCAGGCGCTTCTGACGACCAGCCAAACAATTTTCAATCAGACCCGTACCATCGAGCATGACTTAGCCTGTAGATTGTATGCACAAGATTTGTTTACGGCAGCAAGACAAGAAATTTTAGATCTTCGTCTTCATAAGATACGTAGACATGTTTTAAATGATCTTATAGAAATTTTAGATTTGCATAGATGGCTTACATCAGAAAAAATTAAGAATATTAATTATTCTGAATTGTTGTCAACATTAATGCTGTATACTGGAAATGAATGTATTGGTTGTATTGGGTTTTTTGCCCAACTTTCCCTCTAATTCACCCAGATCAAATCTACCTAAATTCCACTACCATACGCTCTATTGGTGTAGTAGTGAAGGATCAGATCATTAAATGGGACCATCTTACGGGGTATATGACTTTGAAGGGCACTGAAACCTTATTTACCACTCGCACCTGTTGTCATGAAACATCTAGTTACATTCATTAATGTGCAGTCTTTGCATAGCCATTCCGATGCTGTCCAAGTATGAGCAGAGTACACAAGCTTTGGTCAACACGATGGACTTAGTGCAAGGGATTCTTTTGCAGACTGAATACCACCTCAACCAAGCACAAGTTGAAGCAAACCTGGCGAAAAGAACTGCAGAGATCCTGTCTAGCTCCTCTACCCGCTCAGCTTGGTATGCTTACACCTGGTGGGACTGGATGTTTCGCGGATGCGCCATCGCCAATGTGCTCATCTTCTTATTCACTCTCATCCAGTGCTGCTACTTCAGATGTCTTCTCCGTATAATGCGCACTTCAACCAATGTGGCCATCGCGCTCAGTCCACTACAGGTACCAGCCCTACAGAAGCTACAATCATAAGCAAGCTGCAAGAAATCCATGGAAAGTGGCCCCTCAGGGACTGCTCTGTATCTGCCCCAAGGGGCCAAGGGCGGAACTGTAAGGATGGATTTTTACTAAGACTGAATTACTGAATTCAAGATTCCTATCCTGTAATAAAACAATAAAACTCTCTAATCTGAAGAGAGGATCTGCGAGAAAGAACTCAGGACAACACTTGGTTCAACCTCCTCTCTTCCCCCCCCATGCTGAGTTCCTGACTCCTCACACCTTCTCCTTCCCTTCAGGCCATGCAAGTCTCACAAATCTGCTATCTTAGTTGTTTTAAGTGACATCAGTGAAAATACTTCTGGTGCGATTGGTAAGAGGGTTTCACTCCCACAACAATAGAACAGACAAGAATAAAGAAAACAAAACCTGTTCTCCTGGGGTGGGAGGTATCCCAATAAAAATTAACCATTTGCTCGGATCCCCAAAACCAGGCGTGTGACCCGTTGGGGCACGAGAAAAGGTCCAGTAAAAGCTGCATAAATATTTGGGTGCTAAATTTGTCATAACTTGGGGTATTTAAAGGGATTTGGCAAACCACTCAAGGAAGCATCTGCATTCAGAACTTCCCGCACAATTGCTGTGTGTATCTCTCTATTTGCCAGGTATGCTGAATTGTAATATTTTGTTGTGAAATGTACTTTGCATTTTATGCTGATCAGTTGTGTGATGTATTCTTTTAATTGATGATTTATCCTGCCTGGCAAAAACAATAAATGTTAATCTTGATTTATCTTGGATTCCTCTAAAATCATTATGACTAGTAGATTATTAGAGTCCTTCCCTTCCGTAAATCTGCGTCAGGACAGGGCAAACTAGAGAGCCCCATGAAAGGAGCATGTAAGCACATCATGGGACTTTTTGAGTTTGTTTATTTTTGAATTAGCAAATTGCAGTATCGTGACTAAGAAAACTGTATTTTTGTATGAACAAGCATGTGGCGGTTCAACTCAAATGCATTAGTAAACTCTGCACCCTCTGACTAAGAATCATAAACTGGTCAATTTATGTTGAGAGAACGCAGACGGCTGCTGCGAAATTCTCTATATGGTGATTCAGGCCATAATGAACGAATAATTGACTTTATGAGGTATCCAGAAGGATCAAAGACCTAAATTAAAGCACAACTAATCTCATGATCAGCTGTTACATCGGAAAGAATGTGAAACTAAGATTCAGTTATAATTGGAGTCAGATAAAATTATTTACGAAGTCAGAACTGAATTAGAAACCAAAGTTGTATTAAATTAAGCTGAATTTTACAGAAGTGCCAGAGGACATACACACGAAATACCTTCGACCAGACCACTAGATGCCGTCGTTGGGCTAGTCGGTGAAACCTTACATTCCTGAGAAATTGAGAGTCCTTCGCTGCTCGTCAAATTGCGTCACGATAGAAGCGTGAGGTAAACTGAACAATGATTCCCCTAGGTTTGTTGTTGCTCATCTGTTTACGACAGAGTCGATGTACAGTTTCAACAATGTATGAAAGTTTGTCTCTTGCTCCTGGTAAAAGCTGTTGGCATACCTGGATGACATTCTCCTGAACATCCTCCCTTTCCTTTTCGGGGATCCCGTAAACTCTCAAATTCCACCGACGTGTGTATCCTTCGAGTTGAGAAAGATGTTTCTCTTGCTCAGACGATTTCGTCTCAACATTTTTCACTTGTGATTTCATTGCACCGAGCTGGATTTTAACATCATTAACTTCGGCACTCACAAACTCAACAGCTGTCTTCACATCGGTTATCTATTTGGTGTTTTCGGAGATGGTCTCTTTCATGCTTGCGATTGCTCGTGCATTCTCACCCACCATTCTTTCCAATGCATCAGATCGATTGTTAATTAGACGCAATTAGAGTTCTTTGAACTGTGAGAGAATATTGGCTGTATCAAGGCTTTCTATCTTCCGACGTTTAATTAAAGGAGACTCACAAGGAGTTTGAGGTAGATGAGGAAATATTACCTCAACAGGCATGATATCTGCAGAATCCATTTCTGACTTGAGGTAATCATGCAAATTTTCACTCAAAAGTTTGTTTGAGTCTTGTTGTGTCACTGGAGTAGCTTTATTAGCCGGATTAGCCTTAACTTGGCATGTGTTCTTGTTTTTCCTCTTCTCAGATTTTCCCATTCTCAATCATTCTAAACGTTACTACAATCACATTTGCACCGAAATATAACTGAGTGTTCTCTGTTACTGCACTACAAATTAAAATATTAGTTTGAATTTGCGGAGCTCTCTAAAGCACATCTTGTCAGAGCGCCATCTTGGGCCCCCCCCTTCGGAGCTCCGTTTTGAGGCTTGTGTTGTTTTAGTGAAATGACGTCACTGGTGACGCTCGAAGCCTCGTTTGAGTGCAGTGCTTCGAGAAGAGCTTCACTTTTGATGGAACGATGTGTTTTTTTCTTTTCTCGTGTTACACAAGCTCTTCCACTTCTCTCTGTCCAGTCCACCTTCATCACTTTCACCTTCTTTATCCAGTCTGAAGAACTGTTATATGTTCAAAAAAAGCACTGCCCAGTTACAAAATTATGAAACATTATGAAACTACATTTCAATGGTTCGCCGCTGGGGGCGATGATCTCTGTTAACCCATGAATCATGCTGATGTCACTATGGAATAATTCTCCTTTAGAAAGTTATTTGTAATAAAATCTGTATTTACATATGAATAACTTGAATAAACATCATGAATAAACTCCTTAGAATGAATAAAACTCTTGTGAAAGTAACAAAGAATTGAATTAAACAATAAAAAGGGTTAAAATGATCTCAAATGGTTCAGAATGTGAGTAATTCACACAATCACATTTCTATTAAATCTCCAATTAACACAATATTACACCAATAATGCAATATTTCAGGTGATGAAATTAATGAATTTGTTTCTGTCACACACACACTTGTGATTAATGCAGGGGCTTAGATTACGTAGATTACGATTAGATATCCTGCAATAAAGCAATAAAGCTCATCTGGAGAGAAGATCTGTCCTCACACGTGTTCAGGATGCAAATATTATATTTGGTTTATTCTGTATTATTCTTAATTCATTATTTCTAGTAGATTAAAGGGAAGATATTACCTCAAATCTGTGTTTAGGATTGATCATACGGAGGGCTTAATAGATGGAGCATAGGGCACGTCAATTAAGTCCATCTCGATTTCTGACGATTTCTGGCGACCGACTTAAACATTGGATGCAGGGTAAATATCTACCTTTAAGATCAGAACTGACGAGTTTGTGTCCGGGAAGAGCATTCAGTCGGCCGAAGTGACTCTTCTAAAGCGATACCGGGACCGCAGTGAAGGAATAATTGAAGATATAAGGTAATCAGAATAATCAAAAATCGAAATTAATGCATAACCAATGATTAATTTCTAATTGGAAACACAACCTAAGAGTAATCATGAAACTGGAGTCAGATTAAACGAGTGAAATTAAGTGAACTTCACAGGGGCGCTGAAAAGACATACATGCGTTAACCTTCGCCCAGGCCGTCGGATTTCGTTTTTGGGCCGATGGGCGGGTCCCTACAAAATGGTGACCCCGACGTGATCTCCCATATCCTGTTGGCAAATGGCTTTTCAGCGGAAAATTGGGATTTGCAACAAGCAAGAGGTTTGATCTTCCAGCTGTTGTGGTAAGTCCATTCTTATTTGCCTTTTAGAAGTGTTGAGGGAAACATAGCCACATCCTATATACACACATTTGTTGAATGGGTCGGCATACCCAGATTTAAGATCGGAGACCGAAATCCGGTGGGGCTGGAGAATTAGACAACCACATTTTATCAGGGACATGATAGCGACAGCGTAGATGAGGAATGATAACTTTAACCTTAAAGATGTCCTTGTTTGCCTACGCAACAAGAGATTAAACTTAAATTGGAATAACAGCATCCACATTTTATTCTGGTATTCAACAGAGGGCTGTAAATTAAAACCTGAATTCTGAGGTAAAGTATGCCCAGCAACATGTTTAATTGCATTGCTGCAACAACGTTGCAACACTGAAAATAAGCAAATGGTCACGTTAACTTGTGAAAAAAAATCTTGTGATTGGATAAACCAAAAGATAACAAGGATCTCTCACTGGAATCCTTTGTGTGAGTGTAATGCTGGACAAAACAGTGTTGTGAAAATAATAAAAAAAAAGATTTAGGTGTAATTCTGTCTCAGCCCTAGTGAACTGCTGCCATACAGAAGTCCTAGAGACTGTAATTGGGAAAATACACTAAATGTTAAAACTGATGATATGATGTCACATTGTAACCAAGCCTGAGGGTTTCACCCATTCAGAGGACATGCTTAGCTTGTCTTTGTTTCATAAAAGAAATTTAGCCAAAGAATAAGATGAATCACATCACTATACTTTGAAATTGTTCAAGAGGTGCTAAGAAGGTTTATGACTGATGTCATAAATGGTGTAAACAGCACTGGTTAAGGCTCAGTCTTATAAAACATATCTTTTACCTTGGTCTTATTTCAGACCTTAAAATTACTGCACTCTTGTTGTATGTTGTTCAGTTTCTCAAAAGAGACTGAAAAAACAAAAAGACCAAAAATTAATCTTTGTGCTCTCAATCAGACCTGTTTTTTTCCAGCCTTTCTTTTCATATCCAAATAGATTCTCAGAAGAATGTAATTGATAACATCTTAGCCCAAAAATAAGAAAATTGTGCCCAATTTTATATTGTAGTTGCAAAAATCTTAAAATTGAGCAAATTATTTGACCCAATATTCACAGCATCAAAGTCTATAACTGTTTCCAGTTTGGCCTGCTGCTGTGAACACAATGCCTTCTAAAAGATCAGTGAGATGATAAGTTATTCTGAACAAATTACTCAGACAAGATCCTCTTGATACCAGCAAATAAAATTATTTTTAATTTATACTATTTTAATATAATATAATTTATATTATGATCACATTATGACATATATTATGTTATAATGGCCAGGGATGGCCTTTAATCTCATGATGATTCAAGCAATGGTTTAGAAGAAGAAAGAACTTTGGAAGAAGAGCAGAAGGAATTAGAATGTAGTAAGATGGAACTAGAATGTGGACAGAAGCTGGAAGCACTATCAGTGCTGGAAGAATTATAAGGAATCAACGGAAGGGTTCAAATTTGTAATTGTGTTAGACACATTGTTCTCATAGAACACACATTCTAGTTGTTTGTGCTACTACATGTGCACCTAGACTAGTTGAGTTTATTCTTTAAAACACATGACTGCTTTACTGTAAGTGATTCGTGACACACTTAGGTTTAAGGTTGTAGATGCTATGCATTCTAGACCATGTGTCTTGTGTAAGTTGGAATAACTAGTACTGAAATTGTACAGCATGTGTGTCTATGTTGAATTTGTTTGACTCCTAAGTAGAACACTCAGCTATCTTCCATAGCTGCAGTTACACCAGGTACAGGAGCATAGAATTGCCATAAGGCTACAATGTGCTTTACAATTGCATTAAATAAATCGTTAGGAAAGAAAAATGGAGGGAAGAAATCAAATTAATGGAGAATGACTTCTTTATCTTCTGTCTGTGAAAGAATCTGTAATGAGAGAAATTACAATGCCCAGTATTTATCAACTAAAACAATCAACCTGATTGTCATATCTTGAATAGGCTAAATCCATTCAAGATCAAAACATGATTTAAAATTTTAGTCTATTGATCTGTAACCCAGTGACAAGGGGAGGTACGAGTTTTGATTTTCCTTTGCAACAAAACCACAAACAAAGTGGACAAGTGTTAGCAAACTCCTCTCTGGGAGCGCTAGATCATATGGGATCTGATCAGGGAAGTTATTTTACTGGACATGTAATTAAAGTTGTGTGCAATGTTAATATCAGGCAGCAGAGGTCCAAATGGTCAAGTATTTGAATGACACCATAAATACCAGTTGCTAAACAAACAGCACAACACCACAAATGGTGTTTTGGTGCCCTAATCACAGATCTGGCTAGTGTGAGATTCCACAAGGGTGCCATAATGCTCACAACACAACAGACTGTGTAAGCACAGCTGCAATAGCAACTCAAGGTGCAAGATTCTCTGACATCAGCAGTCAGATCTGACCACTAACATTCAGTTTTATCTGACCTTTTTCTTCGCAGAAACATAATCATAATAATGATCTATGTCTCTGTGAACTAAAACAGATTAAAGCCATCTGCAACAACTGTCTGGATAAGACCATCCAAGAAAATTAAGATGGCACCATCTATCTTAATGCAATTTGTTTGTTTCCCTTTCAGGATTGACAGCTGCCAATTTTAGGGCCAGATTCCACAAGGGTGTCTGGTCCGACCTGCATTGAGCCATGATACACAGCTTGACACGCAGCAGATGGGTGTGTAGAAACTTCTAGAGGCCATCCACACATCATAGCACTCATAGATACATGGCCTCCCAGTGTAGAACTGGAACTAAATTATGCAACACAAATTATGGTAGGATAGACACCACCCATCTTCTACACAAACATTCAGAACACACACACTACACACTCACAACATCTCTACCTGGCATAGATCATAAGACTATCTAGGCTAAAATTATTCACATAATGCAAATCTAGCATACATCATTCACCTTCATAAATATAGAACAAGGGAAATTATGGTCATAATTTATTTTCTTTTAATTGTGTCAATTTTGAGGTGTTATGGAAACACTGTAATGTGCAGGACATGTGCATGGCTTTAGTCACACATCACTTAACAGAATTTCTGATCATTCAAATTCCAAATTCCAAATCTAAATAACACAACTGATCTCTTTGGACAAAATGTTTATTATGTCCAGTCCTTGGCATTGTTGCAAACTAGGAGGGCCCCCTAGTTTCCAACATATGACTAATGACAAATTTAACTAAACAATTAGAACTGAAATGCAGACATTTCTGCCAGTCTATTACATCATTTCCAGTCAGACCTGTATTCTTGAGTGTGACTTAGCCTTTACATCAAATGCACAGATGATGGTTGTAAAAGCTAAACTAGAGATTTTAAATCTCTGTTTCTGTAGATTCCATTCTCTAATTGACTTGATTGAAACAGTTTTTTAATTGTAATTATGAAATTGTGTATTTCTATGTTTAAGTATGTGATATATTTGTATACTACTGGTAAATATACTAGTTATTTTGACTCTTTGCTACCTTTCCTTTAATTCATTCAGACCAAGTCTAAATTCCACTATCATATCACAGTGATAGTGAAGAATCTGGTGGTTAGAATGAGACCTGCTCACTAAAGATAGGACTCTGAAAAGGAGACCTTATTTACCACTCGCACTTATGACATGTTCATCATGTGTTATTTTGTGTTCTTGTGTTTGTCCAACCACCCTTTTTCTCATCTTACAATAACACCAAATTCATCGGTGTTCAAGTGTCAAATAGTCACTCAGGAGTTGTTCAGGTGTCCTGCACGCAATGGAGCATCATCACCTAAATGAATCCCTAACCCATGGAGAATTGACCTGCCCGGCAAATTAAACCTTCTACTTGGAGGTAACCGAGGACTTCTCACAGGATCATTTGAACCTGGGGTGGACACAGGTGTTTCCACAAAGTGTAATGAGACTTTCCTGACACGTTCTGCTCATGCTGACCAACACAACAGACTTGGTACAACCAGTCATTCTACAGACAGAATACCACCACAGCCAAGTGCAAGTGGAAGCAAACCTGACCAAGAGGATCACAGACACCATGTCCAGCTGCTACAGCATCCAGTCAGCACAGTACACACCTAAGGGGACTGTGTGTCACAGAAATGCATTCTGCAGTACTTTTATCTTAATGTTCAACCTGCCTTGATGTTGTTATTTCAGGTGACAACGTGACTCCCACACCTATTGACTGGTGCTGCTAGGTGCCAACCTATGAACACTCTGAAAACAACACTCAACATATGGAAGCAGGAAATGTCCAAAAATGGCCCCTCAGGACTGATTTGAATTTGCCACAAGGGGCCAGGGGCAGAACTGTAAGACTTGATTTTCCTGCTAAATCGAGAACAAGCATCCTGCAATAAAGCAATAAAGCTCATCTGGAGAGAAGATCTGTCCTCACACGTCTTCAGGATGCAACCCCCCCACCACATACACACACAAACACACCCTCTTTCCTTTCCCCCTGACACAAGTCACTGAAAGTTCTTCATGATGTATAGGGTATCTGGTGTCCTTTCATGTTTGGTATCATTTAAATGTCTCAGTGCGATTGGTAAAATGGTCTCAATTTCACAGCAGTCACTGGTATTATGAAGAAGATTGAAAACTAAGGGGAATTCTTTGAGCAACTGATGTTATGTACTCATGATTTCTGAATTGGCTTCTAATTGGTTATTTGTTGGCAATTATTCACAGTGAACGAATAATTGAAGATATAAGGTAATCAGAATAATCAAAAATCGAAATTAATGCATAACCAATGATTAATTTCTAATTGGAAACAGAACCTAAGAGTAATCATCATTTGAAACTGGAGTCAGATTAAATGAGTGAAATTAAGTGAACTTCACGGTGGCGCTAAAAGGACATAGTCACCAAGTCACCATTATTTATATAGCGCTTTTTACAATGTAGATTGTGTCAAAGCAGCTTTACAGTGATAACTGGTACATTATTTTGGCTGCACAGCAGCTCTTAAGGAATAGTGTCAATGCAGGTAGATCAAAGCACTGTTGAATATCAAATGTCAATTGTCAAGTGTCCCCAACTAAGCAAGCCAAAGGCGACAGCGGCAAGGAACCCAAACTCCAACAGGTGACATAAGGTGGCAAACAGGTGTTAAAATGGAGAAAAAACCTTGGGAGAAACCAGGCTTAGTCGGGGGGCCAGTTCTCCTCTGGCGAACAGTGCTTTGTTACGACTCAGGTTGCTATCATAAGTCAGATACGATCGAAACATTAAAAGTGTTTAATTCAGTTCCATCCAGTTGAGGATCGTATTCATCACACCGGTATGGACGGTTGTTGAGGAGATGTGCCACTGGTTGTCATGTTGATGAGGCCTTCATAGTGGATGATCTAGTTGACTCAATATCTGCTGATACTTCAGGGCTGTGTTGTGGTTGTGTCATGGCGCAGGTCCTCAATCTCACCCGGATACGGCCCGGATCCGGCTGACTACGGTAAACCTCGGGATAAACAGAAAGACTAATATTAGCGTAGATGCCATTCTTCTTCTGATGTAACGAGTACATCTGGTGTTATTGGAAGTGTTCCCGGTTCCGGCTGACCTAATTTATGCAGCCTAATAATCCTTTAACGGATTTGAAAAAATAAATTGATAATGTGTTATGTGTATGCCAGGTTAAAGAGATATGTTTTTAGTTTAGATTTAAACTGACAGAGTGTGTCTGCTTCCCGAACAATGCTAGGAAGATTGTTCCAGAGTTTAGGTGCCAAATAGGAGAAGGATCTACCACCTGCAGTTGATTTTGATATTCTAGGTATTATTAGCTGGCCTGAATTCTGAGATCGTAATAGACGCGAAGGACTATAATGCATTAAGAGCTCACTCAGGTACTGGGGAGCTAAACCATTTAGTGCTTTGTAGGTAATTAGCAAGATTTTAAAATCTATACGATGTTTAACAGGAAGCCAATGCAGTGTTGACAGAACCGGGCTGATATGGTCATACTTCCTAGATCTAGTAAGAACTCTAGCTGCTGCATTTTGTACGAGCTGTAGTTTATTTATCAGGCGAGCAGAACAACCACCTAGTAGAGCGTTACAGTAATCTAGCCTTGAGGTCATGAACGCATGAACTAACTGTTCCGCATTTGTCATCGAGAGCATATGTCGTAATTTAGATATATTTTTAAGATGGAAGAATGCGGTTTTACAGATTCTAGAAACATGGCCTTCAAATGAAAGATTGGTATCAAAGAGCACACCCAGGTTCCTAACTGACGACGAAGACTTAACAGAGCAGCCATCAAGTGTTAGACAGTATTCTAGGTTATTACGTGAGGAAGTTTTTGGTCCAAAAATTAGAATATCTGTTTTTTCTGAATTTAGTAGTAGGAAATTACTGGTCATCCAATTTTTTATATCAGCTATGCATTCCGTTAATTTTGTGAATTGGTAAGTTTCGTCAGGGCGCGAAGAAATATAGAGCTGAGTATCATCAGCGTAACAGTGAAAACTAACGCCATGCTTCCTGATGATATCTCCTAAGGGTAGCATGTACAGAGTGAACAGCAACGGTCCTAGTACCGAGCCTTGCGGTACTCCATATTCAACTTGTGATCGATATGACCTCTCTTCATTTACTTCTACAAACTGATAACGGTCAGATAAGTATGATTTGAACCATGACAATGCAATTCCATTAATGCCAACATAATTTTCGAGTCTATTTAAAAGAATATTGTGATCAATAGTGTCAAATGCAGCACTAAGATCCAGTAACACTAATAGAGAGATACAACCACGATCTGATGATAAGAGCAAATCATTAGTAACTCTAATGAGAGCAGTTTCAGTACTATGGTATGGTCTAAATGACTGGACTGGAAATCCTCATAGATACTATTTCTTTCTAAAAAGGAACATAGTTGTGATGATACTGCCTTTTCAAGTATTTTTGACAGAAAAGTGAGATTTGAGATTGGCCTGTAATTGACTAATTCTCTAGGATCAAGTTGTGGTTTTTTAATAAGAGGTTTAATAATAAATAAAAGTTATAAATAATAATAATAATAAAAATAAAAATAATAAAAGTTTTTGGTACATATCCTAGTGATAAAGATGAATTAACGATATTAAGAAGTGGATCTATGACCTCTGGAAGCATCTCTTTCAATAGCTTAGATGGTATAGGGTCTAACATACATGTTGTCGATTTTGACGATTTAACAAGTTTAGACAATTCTTCCTCTCTTAAAGGAGTAAATGAATTGAATTTTTCCTCAGGGATACTACAATGCACCGTCTGACGCAATACTGTAGTAGACGGTTGCGCGGTTATAATTTTTTTTCTAATATTATCAATCTTGCAAGTAAAGAAGTTCATAAAGTCATCACTGCTGTGCTCTTTGGAAACATCAGAAGTTGAAGCTTTATTTCTTGTTAATTTAGCCACTGTATCAAATAAATACCTAGGGTTTTGTTTATTTTCTTCTAAAAGTTTTGAAAAATAGGCAGATCTAGCAGATTTTAAGGCCTTTCTGTACTCAACCATTCTCTCCCTCCACAAAATGCGAAATACTTCTAGTTTTGTTTTCTTCCAGCTGCGTTCCATTTTTCTGGCTGCTACCTTTAGGGCCTGAGTGTGCTCGTTGTACCACGGCGTTGGATTAATTTCCTTAATCTTTTTTAAACGCAAAGGAGCAACTGCGTCTAATGTGCTTGAAAAGACAGAGGCAATAGTTTCCGTTGCAACATCGAGGTCTTCTAAGCTGTCTGGCATGCTAAGGCGATGAAACTGATCAGGAAGATTATTTATAAAGCGTTCTTTAGTGGTAGAAGTGATGGTTCTACCAAATTTATGGCAGGGAGGCAGTTTAGCTGTTTTGACTAAATGTAGTATACACGAGACTAGGTAATGATATGAGATGTCGTCACTCTGCTGCAGAATTTCAACGGCATCAATATCAATTCCATATGACAATATTAGATCTAAGGTATGGTTACGACAATGAGTGGGTCCTGACACGTGTTGTCTAACACCAATAGAGTTTAGAATATCTGCAAATGCCAATCCCAATGAGTCTTTTTCATTATCTACATGGATATTAAAGTCACCAACAACAAGGACTTTATCTGCAGCTAGTACTAACTCCGATAGAAAATCAGCAAATTCTTTGAAAAAGTCTGTATGGTGTCCTGGTGGCCTGTATACAGTAGCCAACACAAATGTCAACTTACATAATGTTACGTAAAGTACCATCACTTCGAAGGAATTATATTTGAGAGACTTTTGACTAATACTATAAATATTACTATAAATTACAGCAACACCTCCCCCTTTGCCTTTCTGACGAGGATTGTGTCGATAATCATAACCTTGAGGGCTAGACTCATTTAAAGTAATGTAATCGTCCGGTTTTAGCCAAGTTTCTGTCAAACACAGCATATCTAGATTATTGTCTGTGATAATATAATTTACAATAAGTGATTTTGATGAAAGGGATCTAATATTTAGCAACACAAGCTTTATCATTTGTTTATCATTACTATCTCTATTTTTTATTTGTTGAACATCAATTAAATTTTTACCATTAAATGGGTTTGGAAGTTTTTTGTTTTTACTAATTCGGGGTACAGACACAGTCTCTATGTGATAATATCTAGGTGTAAGAGTTTCTATGTGTTGGGAATTATTTGACTTCTGTAACGTGAGGCAGCTAGCAGACGGTCGGTTTAGCCGGTCTGTCTGCTTCCTGACCTGGGCCCCAGTTTGTCATGTTTCAGCTCTAAGACTATGTGCCATATTACTAGAGAGAAGAGCAGCACCATCCCGAGAGGGATTAATACCATCTCTTTTCAACAGGTCAGGTCTGCCCCAAAAACTTTTCCAATTGTCTATAAAACCTATATTAATTTGCGGACACCACTTAGACAGCCAGCCATTGAGTGATGACAATCTGCTAACTATCTCATCACTCCGACGAACAGGAAGGGGACCAGAGCAAATTACTTCTCCTGACATTGTATTTGCGAGTTCACACACCTCTTTAATGTTAATTTTAGTGATCTCCGACTGGCGAAGTCGAACATCATTAGTGCCGACGTGAATAATCATTTTAGAGTATTTACGATTAGCATTAGCCAGCACTTTTAAATTTGCTTTGATGTCAGGTGCTCTGGCTCCCGGCAAACATGTGACTATGGTGGCTGGTGTCTCTGTTTTCACGTTCCGTGTAATAGAATCGCCAATAACTAGGGCACTTTCAACAGGATTCTCAGTGGGTGCGTCACTGAGTGGGGAGAACCTGTTTGATGTTATTATTGGAACGGAAGAGTGGTGTTTTCCGCGGCTAGGCCGCCTCATCGTTACCCAATTGCCCTGCTGCACTGGCTCTACAGCCGGAACCAAACAATGTACAGAGTTCACTAAGCTAATCGCATCCAAAACAGTATCTGAAGCCCTTGCGTTCTTACTATCCTCGATTAAAGTTTGGATGCGTGTCTCTAATTCTGAGATTCTCTCTGTCAGCCTGACTATTTCCCTACATTTATGACATGTAAATCCCTCGTTGCTGACAGAGAGCGCTATACTGAACATGTGGCAAATGGAACAGGTGACAATGCTAGGAGAGGATGACATGTCTCACCGTGTTTGTAGACTGATCCGAGTTACCACAGCTGTTTGATGAGCGCGTTGAAAAAGGAGCGTGCGAGAGACTGATGACAAGTTAACAAGCTAGCGAGATGCAAACGCGTTGTAACAGCGATTTAGATTCAAAGATTTCAAGCTAGCGACGTCAGATTAATGTAGTAGGCAATATTAAATATAAGGTACTAATAATATAAGCAACAATGAATAAAAGTAAGAGATTCAAATCGAAGCTATACGGAGTTACAGACGCAAACCACTCTGAGCAGCGAGGCAGACACGCGTTAACCTTCGCCCAGGCCGTCGGATTCCGGTTCCCTGCAATTGTAATACTATTTCACAATATTACTGTATTTTCTGCCTTATTCTGTGATTTTTAAAATCCATGAGGACTTAATGCACAAGTGTTTGTAGTACATAAACCAATCATAAAATTGTCATAAAATATAAGAAAAAATAATAGATATTGGTTATTGTTCAGCAGTGTATTTGATTTTTTATTAAAAGCAAATTGATTTCGAATTTAAAGCAAGAGATCTATCAAAAAAAAAAAAAAAATCTATCAATTAGACAAAGGTCGGATAAAAACAGGTGTTACACCCAAAATGTCTGTCCCCCTCACTTCTGAAATGATGGCTATGCCCCTGGATGAATGGACAAAATAACTCACAGTATCAAAAAGTCACTCTGAAAACACATCACAGTTTTAAGTGAATAACCATATAAATCAATAGGAAATGCTGTGGGCCCACACACACACACACACCCCTCCGTTGCTGGAGTACGTGGTGGCCTCAGAAACAGCAAATTGGCCTCTTCACTCTCCTGAGTGGGAAAAAACAAAACTCACACAAAGTTACCTGAATTCCGCTGTGGAATAACCAGTGACTCCGCTGCACTGTAGAAATCTCTGGGAAAACTTCCTCCGGTGCGCGGCTGAAGACGAGCCACAGACCCCTCACTGCAGCCAGCGAACTCTCACGTTAACTGGGAACTATGTTGTCAACAAGTAAAGTGCGTGTCTATTAGTGTTTGTGTCCGTAGAATAACTTGAAACACAGTCTGTATTAACGATTGGTCCTGCTAAAGAATGAAGAAAGTCTGCAATGTTGAGCGAACATACACGGAGAACTCAGTTACAAACAAAATAACACAAACTCAAAACTTGTGTGTCTTAATCACGATAATATACACAATTCAATGTATTAATACAATGAATAATCTATTAAAACAACTCCTTATCTTTACTGCAATCTATCTGCTTCTCTTTTCGATCCTCTGCACTTGTACGGTGTACATATCAGGACATTCTCACACCTCCGTCATACAACGAAAAGGCGTCATGCCTCAGACTGAAAGGATTCAGACACTGGACAAAACGGCATGGCGCCTCAGACTGAAAGGCCACGGCCACCCCCTGTATACCAGTGGGGGCGCCACTGCTCAGGAAAAACGATGTCAGGTGGCGTACAATTAGGCATCGGATGAAACAGCCTCAGACCAAAAGGCATCAGACAAAACAGACTCAGACAAAAAAATTTCTAACTGTTAAATGTTTTGTTTTATAAAACATGTCCCACTGAGATTCTTTTATAAACTTGTATTAGTCTATTCGATAGTTTTATTTGCATGTTTAAAAGGTTAGCTAAATAACACACTGCAACTAGCTTGTATGTTACAAACTATTGTGACCCTTACGAAAATGAACCATTACAGTATTACAGTAAAAGTGTGGTAACTATGTTTTTTTTTTTGGCGGGTTTATTGTATTTGTATAACAACAGTTTTACAACAAATGCCATAAACTATAGTTAAAACCATGTTTAATTTGTGGTTACCATAGTTAACTACAATAATGTTTTTGGTTTTATTTGTAGTAAAACCATGGTTCATTTTCATAAGGGAAGTAAAAAATCTTTTGAGCCGCGTTGTTATAAGCACAAAAGTGCTTTGTGTACAGAGGTTACCAGGGAAACAGCTTTATTTCTGCTGTACCAGCGCCACCTACTGTCAGAGAGTCGATTACATTTTCATTCAGCCAGTTGCTGTTTTTCTGCAGACAAATGTTAAATAGTAATGTTCTTTTCTGTATATAACCTAACCAGTGTAATATTTAATTAAAGCTGTAAGAATAAAATTTCAGGTAGCCTCCAGCGTACTTTCAGCCCTTCTCTCGCGCTCTCTGTTTTTTTTTTGTTGTTTTTTTTATTTGTTTTTAATGCTCGAATAACATTAACAAAAAGAACATTGCTCAGGGATTACATAAATAGCCAACAACACGACAGACAGAACTTTTTTTTTTTTTTGCATCTGATTAATCGTAGGCCTCATTTATCTGAGAGTAGGCACCTCAGTTTTTGAGTGAAAAAAGTGTTTTTTGTAGATAATTTTGTCAATTTTACAAAAAATGTGAAACAAATTTGCATTGTTCATCACCTTCGTGTGCTTTAATGGTTAAGCAGGAAATGTTTTTTTAAATGTTTTTATTTTGTTTTTTATTTATTATAAAAAGGCATAAAGTCACATTTGCTATTTTATCACAAGATATTGGATTCAATCTTTTTGTCAACTTTTTTTTTTTTAAATTAGGACAGGTTTTGTATTTATTTTTGAAACTGACTGATCGTAGGCCTCATTGATCTGAGCTGATATTGGTCAAAAATGACCGCCCATTGAAAATGAATGGGGGAGTTGAAAATCAGAGAAACAATTAGTGTTCAGGAGCGTGTTCATCATCTTCATGTTCACATATAATATAATTAGTCTGGTGCAACTTCACACATCCAACAAGGTGCATGGAATAAAAGCAGTGTTATTTTTGAACAAAACCAGCAACACTTGTGGCGTGAAGGGATCAAAAATAAACATGTTCACATATATACATGTGGGTGAGCAAAAGTAAATGGGTGTGGATACATGCATACTCGTGCATCCGTGCACGTACACACACGTTCATGTACATAAACTATTTTGAGTTTTACAGGCTTTCTTTTGCACAGAGATGAACTTTATCCTCAAATCAGTGAGGCTGATTTTTGGTTACTTTCATTAAAACTGGGTTAAAATTGAGTGCATTAAACAGGCTGAACTTATGCTATTGTTAACTGAAAAGATAGAGTTGAATGTAGTGCAGCACTAGAGAGGAAGTGACATCAGAATGATTCAGTCTAAACTGGTTCAGAGATGACCACTGCTCTATGTGTTTCTAAGGTTTCTAAACCTCAACAGTGAGATCACAGCTCTGAAAACACTAGAACTGCTATAAATAATGCACTATTTTAGTTACGGAAGTGTAGGATGACTATCAGCCATCTTAATATTGAAAGAAAGTCTTGACTCTGGAATAGATGAAAACGTCACTGTAAAACTTCATACAGACTCTGAGTTTGAATAAATGATTATTGAATAATCTGTATGATGATGACTCCATAATCACCATTATCATAATTGCAGAGATACAACAAACAAACAATCTGGTGCAGCAGCAGCCATTACCCAGGCCGCAATGTCGAGCTGCCACAGGAAGGCAACACAGAGATGGAGGGAGCTGCTCTTCTGGAGATGGTGGGTGCACCGCTCTTTCCCCTGGAGGAGGGAATCTTCAGTTTTGATTTACAAAAGAGTTCATTTCTGTTCATTTCTGAGCAGTTTCCTTAATCCCTGGGTCACAAGAGGTGTGGTTTCACAGTGCTATGCTTCCTCACTCTCTCATCCCCCTATTCTTTCACCACAATGCAGGAGTTTGCAGCTACATCACAGTCACTGCCTCTGCTCCAGGACGCTATGCCACTCGGGTTGGGCCCTTGTGTTCCACCTCGCTGCCCCTCTGCAGGGGCGTCTGGAGTTGTCTGGAGGTGTCTCGTTGGCTTGTTCTGGCGATGGACACAATAGGGCCGGTCCCTCCAGCCAAGATGAGGTAGGGGATGGTCTAGCTGATTTAAAGACATTTTGGAGACACGCAGGTAGACCTGCTAGCATCTCTTGCATCTTCCTACTGCCAGATGTTTTATTCCCTGACCAGGGGGACCCTTGGCACAGATGCACAGGCACACAGCTGACCCGGGGCCTACGCAAATATGCGTTTCCCCAGTGAGTCTGCTCATGGATGCAACCGCACATGTGACCCTCAACCCTTTAAAATCATCTGTCATAGATTTAATTCACCCAGAGGTTCATAGGGTAACATCGGTATTCAAAATAAGCTGTCAAAGGTCATATCGGTCCCCGGAGGATAACCACCAATGTCAGAGGTCATTGGGGTGATACAACGGTCAACCATGGGTGGATGGGGAAACTTCCTGGGTGGCCCGTGGGGGAGGGGAACAGCGTGGGTGGCCCTGTAGAGGTCAAGACGTCAAAGGGGTCCAAGGTCATGATCGATCATCTTGACAGAAGCACCCTATACTACTACTCAAGTTATTTTGAGTTTTTTTTGGCGCACTACGCTGACTACATCCCTGGGAGAATTGGGAAGTAAGCCTTTGTGCTGTTAGCCCTGGTGGCATCAAATATCTCTGATAAGAGACAAATTAAAAATTACATAGAAAATTATGCTAAAGATTTGCGAAAAAGGGATAAACCACAGTGGTTGAGACAGCTCTGTGGTAAGCCAGTGTGGTTATGTTAATCTTGAGTACCTATAGAGTAGTAGTGCATCCTTCTTAACACGAGATATTCTCCATTCATTTTAACCAATAAAAAAGTGATTGCAACTATCAGTTCCTATGGTTATTTTAATAACAAATGTCGAGAGCGCATCAATGTATTGTGTGAGAACAAGACTCCCAGTTCCACTTAACGCTGGGTTCATTGGGAAGCAAGGTTATCTTTCCCTCACAACCAAAAACACACTTCTTTGGTGACACTGCTGATTTCGTGAAGTCCTGTGACCTGTGCAGCGCTGCCGACGACTTCCGTAAACCCGAACGCGCGTTGATGAGCGTGCTCTTGCTCTCTCACCCTGGTCGACGTGTGCGCGCGCACTTCCGGGAGAAGTGCCCGTACAAGGAATTTCACCCCTGTTTACGTCACTCATGCCCATACTCGAAAAAAAAGATCCCAAATCCTTTGAGGATTTGGAAGAGAATTTTTGGCACAGAAATACTCCGTCAGCTCATGTTTTGAAACTTTGGCCATGTTTAGCATGAGAATCCAACTCTTTAACAGTGTAAACAAGTCAGAATACATGAAATAGCATTATACCCCCCTTTAAGAGAGTTCTTTGATAAAAGAAATTGAAACCTTGTGGTGAGAGTAGTGTGTTTGAGTGAACCTGGGCTCGAGGACTGGAGAGTCAGTCCTAGAGCTCTTCCTGGCTGATTATTGGTGAAAAATCAGATCTGTTGGAGACGTCCAACAGGTTATTTAGGCGCCGAGAGAGAACGACGAATGAAAGACAGCCAATATTGTGCTCTTGAACATCAACCATGAGTTGCTCTTCAGGAACTGTTCCTATTACAGTAGAAGTGTACTGTACATTACATTTAAACATCAATGAAAAACAAATCAACAGTTCTTCATTATGCATTGGCATCGTGTTGCTAAATAACAACTATATACCAGGATTTCAACACTCAGTTCAGATCAGAGGAAGTTCTTTCTTTAGACACTACCAGCCCTTCCTGTGTGAAGAAAGAGCTGTAACTATATAATGAAGAGAAAGACTGACAGAAACAGAAAATGGCGGATAAGTGTGATCTGTGTCTGCTGGGACTGATCATTCTCTCTTCACTTCTCACAGGTAAAGAAATCTGTATTTTCTCTAAAGACATTTAGTGGAATTAGTCTGGAAAGAGTTGATTTGAACATGCTCAGTTTATTCTTGCACACATTCACGTTGTGATCTCAGAGTTGTGTATTGATACATACAGATCATACTGTATTATTCCTGATACTGGACATAGAGTCACTCAAACATCTGATGATCAACAATTATCTTCATATTAAGAGATTTCAACAGCTCTCTGATCAAGACAAATACTTTATTCTGGAGAGTGTGATGATTGTGTT
>CM074435.1:702000-909500 GCA_037101425.1 Elopichthys bambusa | reverse complement strand
CTTTCATTTATTTAACCTATTTAGAATCTTTGTTATTAATTTTATTATTACTATTATTATTACCTGCCCGATGTGCACAAGTGATTTCTGAATTTGCCATTCAATTTAGCCTACGCTATCATCTCCGGCGAACGACTTCTGCACGCAGAAGAAAAACTGTACATGAAGACGCAGTGAATGGGTGGCGTGATGGATCCTGATGGATCTTCGCTCTAAAGATGTGCGTCTCTGTGTCAGATAAACGACATTTTAGACGATTATGTTCCTACTCCGTCCACGCGATGTATGCACATATTGAACGAGTAACGTTTTTCTAGCATATTTACTTGAACTTCGCTAGCAGGCTATATGATTTAACCTATTTCAGAGGCGGGAAATGGACTGAGTAAAGCTCTCTTGATTGAACCTCATCATTGTGTAAACATATATGGACTATAACTTTTGGTATAATGTTAAAAAAATGTATTTGGGCTATTTTAGTTGCCATTTGCGATGATAGGTAATAGGCCTACCATATATGTTATGTAAGGGATAACGTACATCCAGCCGGTTGTTATCTCAGAATAAACCCGACAGGGTGATCAGGACCCCGACGCGAAGCTTAGGCTAACATTTGGTTGCTAAACTTTTACTTAGTAAACAAGATTTTGTACTTCACCCTTGTTCATAAAAAGCTAATGTAAAGAGTACATATACTAGAGTAAATATACTCCTTCATCATATATATGTGAATGATAGAATTGAGGGTTTTGTTTTTTTAGTTCTGGACTACAGCAGCTGAAATAAAATCAGTCTCAGATTGTGAAAGAAATGTCTTGATGTGTTCATGCCTTCAAATATGATCTTTCTGTTTCCATTTTTCTTTCTAATCGTTGTAACGTCAACTACAGCAACAACACTGACTCCAGGTGTCACTCCAAACTCTCTGAATCCAGGTGTGTATGAACATCATCCTCATTTCAGTGCTTGTTTTCACACTCTGGAGTTTTTCTAGAATCAGGATCTAAATGAACTCATTGTAGTGAAAATGACCTCAGTGGACATCAGTATTAATATGACTGTAATATCGTCTCTCTCAGTGATTGTGATTGTGATTGTTGTCGCTTCATTCGCTGTTCTCCTTCCTGCTCTTATTCTCTGGATGATTCGTAGAAAAAGAGACGGTGAGTTTTTACAGTTTCTCATATTATGTAACAACAGACAAAATGACTAAAACAGACAGGATTCCTCTAAAAATCAATTTGATTCGAGACTGTATCATGTGTTTGATCATAAATATTCTCTTGACGTTATGTTTCAGATAACAGAAGAGGAACTGATGACTCTGAGGTGAGTATTGTAGGTCGATCCATGAGTTATTAGTGTTTATAAGCTCTGACCCTGAAATATGACACTCGTATTAGTCAGATTATATAATGACAGGTTAGTGTATTTGAACTGTTTCTGGTCTAAAACTCACAGATAAGAATAAATATGATGAACCAACGACACAATCAACATTTACATTCATCTACTGCCAGTGAACAATATGATTCATCTTCAATAATCTGTGTATATTTGACACTGTGGTAATTGTTCATATTTCCATTGATGTTTAGGAGCAGATATATGATGAGACGTACACTGAGGTCACTTATACTGAGGACTACAGTAAAAACAAGCCAGAAAGAAGAAGGTGAGAAACACTTCCTTGATGTTGTCCAGCTTCTCTCAACATGATAGTTTGTGTTTTCTTCTGAATGTGTGTCATGAATTGAGCTCAAACATCATGCTGTAATAATTGTGGCTTGAAACAATAACTGTGATGTTCATTCAGGTTCGCTGTGATGATAAAGTGACTTATGCTTCCATCAGAGGAGCAAAAGCTGGATCTCAGGAAAACTGCAGTGAACTTTATGCCTCTGTGAACAAGAACCATCACAAATCAGTCCAATAATGACACAAAAACCACATGAGCAGAAGAATATGAATCTAATATAACTGAGTCCTAATGGTGTCATTCAGTGCCATTATAAATACTTTCAATGTCTTTTACATGTTAACAAACAAACCCAAGTGATGCTCTGATTTATTTGTAGTTATTGGTTATTTTTCTCAGTTCAGCATGTTTTTTGTATAGTTTCTGTCTGCTTGTTGATCAGTTAATGCTAGTGTCTTTATTATTAATTCAGAGCTGCAGGTTTGTACAAAGTCTAGAAAATGAGGACAGTTTTACTCTCTTACATCATTCTCATTAAATGACAAATAAATGGTGAAATTATAACAGCATTAGCATTTTTAAAAGCTGTAACAGCATTTTTTTAAACTTCTGAATTAAAATCAGCTCTTTCAAATAAATATTCTTCAAAGTTTCACTTATTTTTAGATGTTTTGTTTTTCTCCTGCTGTCCACCTTCATAACTTCAATTATTACAATATCTGACACTTCAGTATAAATACAAACCTAAAAATGCTCAAAATACTAAAGCTTTACCCAAACATGTATTTTATAATGTATAAATATGTACCTGAATGCATACTGAAGAATAAAACTGAAACGGACTTTAGGACCCAGGGGAACAGTTGGTTTGCTCCATATAGAGCTAAAAGGCCATCTAGTGGCAAAAGTCATGAAATATCATATATACAATTATAAAAATATCTTCAAAAACTGCATTAAAAATAGAAAACAATGATATCAGGATGACAAAAGTATAATGTTCGGGATGAGTTCTGCTGACAATAATGTTGATCATATCAACTTAATACTGTGTGTAATTTAAACTGAAAATTAGGCAGTGCATTTCTAGTTCACAGAAGGTTTTGCACTGGATAGAGAGAATAAATGATGAAATGAGGTGTTATTTGATGTATATTTTAGTAAAGGGATGCGCCTGATAGTGTTTAATGTCATTGTGTTTCACATTTAAGAGTTTCTGTTATTTTGAAGTTTGTGCTGTTTAATATGGTGCAGGAATGACTTATTTTTGTAGGCAAACCTGGAAGTTACAGTAGCATCACCGTGGTTACCTCCACAACATCCGAATAGGATTTTTCCAATAAGGTTTTAGTTTACTTCAGAAAATAAGGTCTTTGTTTCTAACGCATTTTGTTCATCATGGTAATCTTCACAAATGAACACAACTTTAATGAATTGTGAAGCGTAAAAGCTGAACGTAGGGTATTAATGAACGCATGATCTCAACGTCACCATCGCTAAGCTTTTTTTGTTTGTTTGTTTGATTACTTTATTTCAAGCCGTAAAAAATAAAAGTATTGTACACAGAAAAATAAATATATTGTACATTATACATTATACCCACGCTGGGTAGAAAAATCAAACAAAAGAAACAATGGGAATAACTGTATCTATAAATATATTTCAGACATGTTCACAGTTTGTATATGATTATAGCTCAAAAAGGAGTGGGAAGAAGACAAACTTATTTAACCCCATCCCCTATTCATCCTAATGAATGGTTACTAATATAAATAACAACGTATTTATATTTATACAATATCTGACACATATCATACAATATACCTTAATAATTATAGTACATTACACACATATGCAATGTAGATGCTTAATTCTATGCTTATAATACTTGTTAATATAAATATTACTGTTATAACTCATTTTACCATCATATATCAATATATTAGTTAAGAATTATGAATAATACTTCCAATTATGTACAATATACTATAACTTACTATTTAAGCATGACAGTTGTATGAAATAATTATGATGGCTTAATGGTGTTGATGGTAATAATAATTAGTGTATTAATTGTGCATTAACGGAGGCCAGGTGTTCTTGTGAAGCTGCTGTCAGAGAGAAGCAGCCCCCTAACAACAGCACCACCCGTTGCCTGTTTGTCTATGCTGTGCATTAAAAGAGACAAGATTTTGGCGAGTCAGCTGCCAGAAGGGGGCGCTCTCCGAGCAACTGAGCCACCACTTGCCAGCCCTGATCTGAAAATTATGTTGTGTGCAATAGATTTAATTACTAAAATATTTATAAGTGTTTTTCCATGTAATTATCTCTATATTTATTACCATCAACACTATCACCACTGTCTTGAATTGATTCAGTTCACGCTCCTGACCACAATTTGATTGTTATATATTGTTACATTCGTGTGATCACAAAACCTTATGAATAATTCTTACTGCACGTTTTTGGAGTATAAAGAGGGGATGTAGTAAACTTTTATAGTTATTGCCCCACACTTCTATACAGTAAGTTAAATAGGGCAACACTAATACGCAATACAACATATACAATACAATGCATTGTATTGTAAAAAGTATTTCGTTTTATTAATAATTGAGACTCTTTTAGAAACTTTACTTTGTATGTGTCTGATATGTGGTTTCCAGCTTAGTTTACTATCAATAGTTATTCCTAAGAATTTAATTTCAGAGATCCTCAAGTACAAAAGTGTGCAGTTCTACTCTAGAGTGGAGCAGGTAAATGAAGAGTCAGAAAAGGGAATTCAAGTTGGTGGAAATATTTCCATGCCATTCACAAAGGCCCTACCTCCTACAAAATAGGCCCGCTTGTTATCTCGCCGTGCTTGTTCTACGTGAGGCCATAGTTTCTTTCTATTTTCTCAGATCCTCTGCGACTTTTAAATTGTTGTTCCTGTAAGGATGGATTTTTACTAAGACTGAATTACTGAATTCAAGATTCCTATCCTGTAATAAAACAATAAAACTCTCTAATCTGAAGAGAGGATCTGCAAGAAAGAACTCAGGACAACACTTGGTTCAACCTCCTCTCTTCCCCCCCATGCTGAGTTCCTGACTCCTCACACCTTCTCCTTCCCTTCAGGCCATGCAAGTCTCACAAATCTGTTTGGCAAACCACTCATGGAAGCATCTGCATTTAGAACTTCCCGCACAATTGCTGTGTGTATCTCTCTATTTCGCCAGGTATGCTGAATTGTAATATTTTGTTGTGAAATGTACTTTGCATTTTATGCTGATCAGTTGTGTGATGTATTCTTTTAATTTGTAATTCTTTTAATTGATGATTTATCCTGCTTGGCAAAAACAATAAATGTTAATCTTGATTTATCTTGGATTCCTCTAAAATCATTATGACTAGTAGATTATTAGAGTCCTTCCCTTCCGTAAATCTGCGTCAGGACAGGGCAAACTAGAGAGCCCCATGAAAGGAGCATGTAAGCACATCATGGGACTTTTTGAGTTTGTTTATTGTTGAATTAGCAAGTTGCGGTATCGTGACTAAGAAAACTGTATTTTTGTATGAACAAGCATGTGGCGGTTCAACTCAAATGCATTAGTAAACTCTGCACCCTCTGACTAAGAATCATAAACTGGCGAATTTATGTTGAGAGAACGCAGACGGCCGCTGCGAAATTCTCTATATGGTGATTTGGGCCGTAATGAACAAATAATTAACTTTATGAGGTATCCAGAAGGATCAAAGACCTAAATTAAAGCACAACTAATCTCATGATCAGCTGTTACATCGGAAAGAATGTGAAACTAAGATTCAGTTATAATTGGAGTCAGATAAAATTATTTACGAAGTCAGAACTGAATTAGAAACCAAAGTTGTATTAAATTAAGCTGAATTTTACAGAAGTGCCAGAGGACGTACACGCGAAATACCTTCGACCAGACCACTAGATGCCGTCGTTGGGCTAGTGGGTGGAACCTTACAAAGTGGTGACCCTGACATGATCCTCCAGTCTCAAGTGAGTGACGTCATCTGGCGCAACAATTCAGATCCAAACGGAGCATGAGGTTTGAGACTATCCTTCTCAGTCTGCAGCTACTGTGGTAAGTCCATCTTTGTTTACCTTTTTAGAAACGTTTGAGGGAAAACCTAGACGCACCTCATATAGACACATTTGTAGAACGGGTCGGTATACCCAGGATAGACCGGAACCGAAAAAACCCGGTGGTGTTTGAGATTATTAGAGAAACAACATGGCTTATCAGGGAAATGGTAGTTTGAGTGTAGACAGGGATATAATGGAAACTTGCTTTGCAAATAAAAGATCTCCTTTATTGTCTGCGTAACAAGGGAGTAGATTTTGATTGGAACAATGACCAAATTCTAGCCTGGTACGTTACCGAAGGGCGAAAATTGGAAACTAAATCTTCCTATCGAAAATTACTGGTCGCGATTGTTTATATGCTTAGTCGAAATGATTTGGAAACTATTGCAGAAAACGAACGTGTGATAGCGAACATAAAAGAGCTAGAAGCAGCGCGATCAGATGAGCTGAAAAAGCTCAGAGCACAGGTTGAAGCATCTGTGTATGAAAAACAAACTTGGGCAAGACAGGGCGACGCGATGGAAACGCAAATTAAAAAGCTTAAAAAGAAGCTAAAATTGGATAAAAAATATACATCCGCTCTCGAGGAGTGTTGCGGGTCTGCTGGGTTTCCCGTAGTTGCAGTCAAAATAGCGGTGTGAAATTCTAAAAATGGAGGCTGGTTAGTTAACATCCTTATTGATAAAGAAATGCATTTCTGAACTGCCCCGACCTCATACTTTGAACTCGCTGCAAAAAGTGTTAAGTACAGCAAACTATTTACGAGATTTCATCCCTGATTTTGCAAATACTGCCGCACCATTGTATTCGCTTTTAAAAGGCAAAACTTGATGTCCTTGAATGGACTGATGAACACAAACGAGCGTTTACCGACATAAAACAACGATTATGCGCCGCGCCCGCCCTGGGTTTGCCCAGCCTATCAAAAGATTTTCATATTCAAGTAGACGCACATGAAATCACCTTAAGTGGAGTCTTAGCTCAAGAACATGGGGAAAAAACTGCGTCCAATCGCTTATTATAGCCGGAAAAAATCTTTGGTTGAACAAGGATTTGACCCATGTACACAGCAGGTACTCACGGTGCATTGGATGTTAAAAACAACAGAACCCATTGTCGGATTTCAACCTGTTGTTATACACACAATGCACACACCTGTACGAATGCTGTTACAAGGCCGGATAAAGGGAGTTTCCTCCCAAAGATTAGCGAGATGGTTAGCAGACATTCAAGCGCGTGAGATCACAATAAAAAACACACGAATCTTGCCACATCTGCTCGGGTATGTTGAGGGACATCCACACACATGCCAACCTAAACAGGTGGCACAAAGCCTCGTACATGACCAGCCACTACCAGGCCAAGTCCAGTTGTACATTGATGGTTCTCGATTCTGTCAAAATGGTCATTTTTATACTGGCTGTGCAGTGTGGGCTCCTCATTTCCCCGATACAGATGCAAAACAGCAGTTGTTGTTTAAATTACTGGCTAACGTATCCGCACAGGAAGCTGAACTAATTGCATTGCTAGAAGCGATCAAGGCACACCCTGAACTGCTCTGCGTATATACGGACAGCCATTACACGTATGGCGTGATAACAGATTTTAATGCTCAGTGGCAATTGCGTTATTTCCTCACGTCTGCCGGAACACCAATAAAACATTTCAACACTATAATTGCAATTTGGCAAGAAATACAAGCGCGAGAAGCCCCTATCTCTGTTGTAAAAGTGCATGCACACATTAACAAAAATCCAGATGTGCATGAAAAAAAACAACAATAATATTGTTGACCAATTAGCTAAGCTGGCAGCAGTAAAAAGTTGAGCCTACCTTGTGCAAACTCAAGAAACAATATATTGGGATTAAATGTTCAGATGATGAAATGCTCAGATGGTGGGACATGAATCTAGAATGTTTTGTTCAGAGGCCACTGCTCAAGAAAGTGTGCCTATTTCAGTTCTTAAGGTGATGCAGCACCGTAATAGCGCAGAGCCATGTACCAGAACGCATGGTGTACAAGCATTAGAGAGTCATGAAAACCTCAAATTCCAGGAGAACACAGCAAACAACCCTGTGGCAAAGAGAACAGGTTTTGCAGTTCCTGTCAGAAAATAGGCCATACAGAGGAAAAATGCTGGTCACTGGGTAGGGGTAGACCTCCACCTTATTTTCAGAAAAATAGGAAACCACTTTCTAAGAACAAAGATCGTCTTAGGTTACGAATGTAACCAGGGTTCCCTGAGAACAGGGAACGAGACTCTGCGTTTGCAACGCTATGGGGAAACGTCACGTGACTCGGTGTTCGAAAGCCAAATATCCAATAACTCCAAATCCTATTGGCCGGCGACAGCCTATGACGTCATACAGGCGCGACCCGGAAGTATAAAAGGGGCGCCTGGGGAAGCAGTCATTATCCATCGTCTTGAGGGACTGTTCAGCAGGCAGCCCGATGTATGGCAAGGAAACGCAGAGTCTCGTTCCCTGTTCTCAGGGAACCCTGGTTACATTCGTAACCTGAGACGTTCCCTTTCGAAAGGGAACTTCTACTCTGCGTTTGCAACGCTATGGGGAACGATATACCCACGCCGCCATGCTTGAGGAGAATGCCTGCCAAGAAAAATGGCTGAGACAAAGGCTCCAGAGCAGTAGAAACTGCTTGGCAACTCTCCCTCGGGTCACACCAGGCTGTCAGTGACAGCATTCCCTTCGGCCAACAGCCCAAGCTAAACTCCATGAAGGACCTCCTCAAAGGCCCTACAGAAGGTGCTAAAGCGTCTGGAACCCACTTTTCCATAAGAAACAGTGGTCCCTTCAAGGGAATGTGGCCAGGGAACCGAAGGGAACCCCGGCCAGCCACTAGAGGGGAACGAAGTCACCCTCAATGCCACCAGGGAGGCCGACCTTGTCTGACCTGAGACAAACTCAGTCTGGGCCAACCCTGTCTGAATACAGAGCCTCCTAACACGCATTCTTCACAGAAGATAGTAAGTAAGAGTGACTGCAAAGAGGCAGAAACAAACTCAAACCCACGCGTAGAGACGGGCATCCTGGAGAGCAGAACTCAGCTAAGTGCTATGAACCCTCGTATTGAGGGGAGTATAATCCACTCATCCTAGGATCTACCCAGTGCTTAATTAACGCACTGAGGAGGCCGTGCGCTACAGAACCCTGATGCAGGGGAGCACAAACCAGCCTGATGCTGGATCCTTAAGAGGAGGCCTGATTAAGGCCTACCCCATGACCAGCTTAGGGAGCTAAGCACTATTACAAACATAACCCTAAAAGGGAAGTACGAAACTCACCTAACAGGTAGACCATGCGATGGGCACATACTCATGGAGGCCGAAAGAGGCCTACAGCATGATAGAGTTAAGTGAATAACAGAAGTCAAACAGAAAGTGGCCCGGCTTTCTTTCCGGGGTAGAAAGATGACTTCAATGGCAGCCTAAGAGGCTGCAAAGTGCCCACATGACAATCCACCCAACACGATCCACCGAGCAGTGTACTCAGTAAAAACACCTTTTACTCTCTAAAGCAAGAGGAGTACAGCGTACGCCAGCACGCATTAAGGAAGGCCTGGAGGGGCCTATAACCTCAACAGACACGTGGCATCAGCTCGTGGCAGTGTTTAGGCCCAAAGGACGATAAACAACCAGACAAAAGGAGGTTGGTTTATCACTTAGGCCTCTGGCCAACAGAAGTGTATAAAGATAACTCTCAAAGAGAAATACACCCAAACATACTCCAGTGTGTTAAAACTAGGCGGCCCGTAGGCCTAGCAACCTCTAATACACACGGCGTAGTCTTGTGGCCGTTTCTAGGAGCACAAAAGATCCACCCTAGGCGCTAGGTGGCCCTTAGCTCAACTAGAATAGGACTCAGGGAGGCAGATATAGGTAAAAAACAACCTTCAGTAAGGTTTTGCTGCCAAACCAACCTGAGGGGCTAGCCACTCGAAATACTCGGTAAAAAGCACCTTGTCACCCTCACAGCGAGAGGAGTATATAACTGAACTCCACATATTACACCGGAGGCCGAAGTAGGCCTGCCTTAGTAAACACGTGGCATCAGCAAGTGGCTACCATAACCATACCACCCAGAGGCCATGTATTAACAGTGTCATGATTAACACATGAAAAACACTGCCAAACACCGAGAACAGGCCTGTTAGGGCCTATCCGTCAGTGATGGGGTGTGGCCGATGGTGGCATGGTTTCCCAGGCATCCTGCCAACAAGTCGACTAGAAAAAGGAGGCCTAAAGGGGCCTCCATTCCAGTAACAGGTGGCGATCAGCCTACTCACAGGTTAAAACACAAATTGTGCCAAACGTAAACTAAAAAGGAGGCCTGAAGGGGCCTGCCAATTCAATAACACGTGGCTACAGCTCGTGAATTAAAGTGCTGCCAAACCAACCTGAGGGGCTAGCCACTCGAAATACTCGGTAAAAAGCACCTTGTCACCCTCACAGCGAGAGGAGTATATAACTGAACTCCACATATTACACCGGAGGCCGAAGTAGGCCTGCCTTAGTAAACACGTGGCATCAGCAAGTGGCTACCATAACCATACCACCCAGAGGCCATGTATTAACAGTGTCATGATTAACACATGAAAAACACTGCCAAACACCGAGAACAGGCCTGTTAGGGCCTATCCGTCAGTGATGGGGTGTGGCCGACGGTGGCATGGTTTCCCAGGCATCCTGCCAACAAGTCGACTAGAAAAAGGAGGCCTAAAGGGGCCTCCATTCCAGTAACAGGTGGCGATCAGCCTACTCACAGGTTAAAACACAAATTGTGCCAAACGTAAACTAAAAAGGAGGCCTGAAGGGGCCTGCCAATTCAATAACACGTGGCTACAGCTCGTGAATTAAAGTGAACCAAGCTACAGGGAACCAGCTGTAACCCAAAAAGCTATGGGAAGCTAACTGCAACCTGCGCTAGGCTACACATTCCAACAGGCAATGTACCCTAAATACACATTTTGACTAAAGGGAACCAAACAAAGCCAACATGGTCTAAGGAAGGCTAATATAAGCCTACTACCTCAGACAGACACGCGGCATGGCCTGTGGCAGCGTAAACCTGTGAAAATATGTGAGCACATTATGATCAGTTAAACAGTATAGTAGAACAACCGCTAACTAGAAGGAGGCCGAATATCATAAGGCCTACAATCCGAGTTATAAGCAGTATAACCGTTAACCAGACCACTAAAAAAGGGAGCTAATAGATACCAGTTTTCTTCAACAAAGTGGCACTAACTACCCTGAATATGCAATCCAACAGGTGATGCACCCAGTGACAAGGACCTCAGACTGGAGAGTACAAGTCACCAAATACTCAAAACAAAGGCCTACTTTCACAACAAAGGGCCTACTGTTATGAGAGCAGGTGCCAACCTGTGGCAGCATAGGCTCACATACAGTGTAGGGCAAAAGTCTAGAACCCAAAGTAACACAAACTTTGATCTACATGCTGTTTTGAAAAGAAAAACACTTCCCACACAGATCCTCAAATCTGATCTAAGCCCCAGAGGACAGGAGCTAAAAAACTAGCAATGTCAACTCAAACTTGATAAAACAAATTATCAAGTGGCTCAGAAGAAAATTCCTTTTAGCATGAAAGTTCTAGAAAGTGGGGCCAAGCACACACCTGCACAACTTATCTACGCAAAGATAAGGGCCTACCACCTGAGGAACAGCATAAGGGAGTCAGAAAACAGTCTACAACCTAGCTGTAAAACTCAAATTGCACCTACACCAGCAAGGGGATAATTGGGCGTACAGCCTAACAACTCCCTCGGGAGGAAAACCAGAACTAGGAAACAAATCCTGAAAGGATAGTGAATACATATGGGGTTACTTCATATATCACATCACCTAGCTCTAGCCTGGCTGCCAAGTTATAGGCCTATTTTCTTTATTATATACAACAGGCACCATAACAAACAGCCTGATCTCCACTTCTAAATCTCATGATGAGAAAAATAAAGTGAAGCTCAAAGCTGAAAAGTCAGGCGGCCGGTTAGGGCCGCCGTAGACATACAAACTGAAGCAATGAGTGCCAACTCAAACTATACTGAAAATAGGCGAGAGGCTACTCAACATAGAGAGAAAACTAAGCAGCAGCCATTCTGTGACCTGCTTAGTCAGTCTCAACATTCCAGTTTTGCCCAAAAAACCCCTTCAAATTCTATATCTCAATGTACATTCACTGTGACATGTTCAGAAAATATACAGGAACGACACAAAGTCAACATTTAAGAAATGAAATCTGACTCTGTCTTACCTTCCTGTGGCTCGAAGACCAAAGACTGCTCCTTTACAAACATGGGAAGGAAAACATCCATGGTTCTAGAAGCCCAAAGAACCCTTTCACTATCAAGCCAGAAGGCGGGCCTCCAGAAAAAAAATCATCATAAGCCCAGCCGTCAGCCTGACTGTTCAAAGGTGTCACCTGAACATACAGTAGTAATTAAAAAACGGATCTGAGTGGAATGCAACTCTTAAAAGCTGCTGAGCGCGCCCTCGCCTTCAGCAGATCAGCCTGGTATGCCTGCAACACTGCCATAGTGTGAAAGCCGCACCAGCCTGACCCGCAGCAGCATATGCTCTGCCGTTCAGACGAGATGTCTGTTTAAGGGGTCTGGACGGCAAAACTGGAGCTTTTAGTGTCGGTGCTCTGCCCATGACGAGATAGCTGTTTTTCTTTGCAAACATCTTGTCAATGGGCGGCAGCGACACATACCCATGCTGGCCCAATCCATCCACATCAGCGAGATTCCCTCGCCGATGCGGATGAACTCTGGCCGAGCATGGGTTCTTCCATGCCTTCCCGATCTCAACGTGGAGATCCGGAAAGAATGGAAGGCTCACTGGAGTCACGGGGTTGTGGTCGGAAAGAAAAATGTTCGTCAAGTCTGCCGCGAACAGGGTTTTTTTTTTTTTTTTTCTCTCACGCGCCCACGCGGCAGCTGCAGTCTGCCAGCAGCGCGTTCCACAACCTCCAGTAACTCTGCATATGCTGGGCCAGGAGACTTGGAGAAAGAAGAAAAGCCACTTCTTCCTTCTCCATTGCCTCCTGCCCACGGGGGCTATCAGCCAGAAGAACACTCGCTCCCGGATCCGATGATGTCAAAGATAAGACATCATCATCATCCAGGAGCTCATCCCCGCCAGCCGCCACCGGAGGCTGAGAGACCATAACACCTCTCTCAAACTCGGCAGCGAGCTCCATCTGCGAGCCCCATGAGTGCAGCCGCCGCTCTGCCTCAGCACGAGCAGGGCCGGACCGACCAGGCGCAGATGTTGACGCCTCATCCCTCGAGGAGAGGGCCAGACGAGAATGGAGCGTTCTCATAGGAAGACGCTCACAATTCACACAGACAGCGCCCTCAAGCACCATCCGTGCGTGTTCTTCTCCCAAACAATAGACGCATAGGGTGTGCGAACCCTCCATTAAAAACCTCGGGCATGGATCCACACACTTCCTGAAATGTTTCTCTTTGCCCTCAGACATAAAAGAGACATACTCTATGAAGAGTATATTCGATAATGGCAGTCGACACAAACAGTCCCGAAAGACGATGAGATAATGACTGCTTCCCCAGGCGCCCCTTTTATACTTCCGGGTCGCGCCTGTATGACGTCATAGGCTGTCGCCGGCCAATAGGATTTGGAGTTATTGGATATTTGGCTTTCGAACACCGAGTCACGTGACGTTTCCCCATAGCGTTGCAAACGCAGAGTAGAAGTTCCCTTTCGAAAGGGAACAACGCTCATTTGCAGCATTGTTCATGCAAGGCCTTAAACTATTAACTTCACTGGCTAGTGGATTAGCAGCCCAATAGCAATGATTCTGTGTGTATTTTCAAATTTGTAATTGTGCTAAACACTTTGTGCGCATAGAACACACATTAAAGTTGTTTGTGATGCTATATGTACACATAGACTAGCTGAGTTTATTCTTTAAAACACATGACTGCTTTACTGTAAGTGATGGTGACACACTTAGGTTTAAGGTTGTAGATGCTATGCATTCTAGACCATGTGTCTTGTGTAAGTTGGAATAACTAGTACTGAAATTGTACAGCATGTGTGTCTCTGTTGAATTTGTTTGCCTCCTAAGTGGAAAACTCAGCTATTTTCCATATAGCTGCAGTAAAACCATGTACAGGAGCACAGAATTGCCATGTGGCTACAATGTGATTCACAATTGCAATAACCATGAAAATGCTTTTCTCACAACAGGATTCAGTAACTCTGAACTTTGCACTTTATCATGCTCCTTAACAAAAACATTGGTGTTGAAAGATTTTGAGCCAGATCACACCTCATACTCACATCTTCAAGCTGGCTCCCTGTTACAACAACAGGACCAAATTTGCATCATAATTGTAAAACTCACCTTTTGTCTGGAGCATGATTACATCTACACATAGCCACAGCTAAATGCAGCCACATAGATTTGATCTTCACATACAAAGTCAAATCTACATCTACATATGCCTCACAAAATGTATGCATATACTATTATTAAGTCTTTATGTCAATCTTGTGATAACACATGTGACGCATAATATCTCTAATATTTTGTCTGCTTATGTAGAACATTGTAACCAGAATGATGAAACTTATACATGGCTACAATCACGCATCAATGATTTAGTTTCTGATTAAAAAAACAGACTTGCAGTCCAAACTCCACCTGCTCGTACTAAACGAGACCTGTTTGGAAATATAGCAGGCCTTTTTGGGTCAGTTAATTCTATATCTAACACTTACAAAATAACAGGTCAATCTCAATTTTCAACATGGTTGGCAAATCAGGTGGCCACATCACCAATAGTAATGAGAATATAATTAAAGCGGTCAGATCTGAAGCGCAGGCGCTTCTGACGACCAGCCAAACAATTTTCAATCAGACCCGTACCATCGAGCATGACTTAGCCTGTAGATTGTATGCACAAGATTTGTTTACGGCAGCAAGACAAGAAATTTTAGATCTTCGTCTTCATAAGATACGTAGACATGTTTTAAATGATCTTATAGAAATTTTAGATTTGCATAGATGGCTTACATCAGAAAAAATTAAGAATATTAATTATTCTGAATTGTTGTCAACATTAATGCTGTATACTGGAAATGAATGTATTGGTTGTATTGGGTTTTTTGCCCAACTTTCCCTCTAATTCACCCAGATCAAATCTACCTAAATTCCACTACCATACGCTCTATTGGTGTAGTAGTGAAGGATCAGATCATTAAATGGGACCATCTTACGGGGTATATGACTTTGAAGGGCACTGAAACCTTATTTACCACTCGCACCTGTTGTCATGAAACATCTAGTTACATTCATTAATGTGCAGTCTTTGCATAGCCATTCCGATGCTGTCCAAGTATGAGCAGAGTACACAAGCTTTGGTCAACACGATGGACTTAGTGCAAGGGATTCTTTTGCAGACTGAATACCACCTCAACCAAGCACAAGTTGAAGCAAACCTGGCGAAAAGAACTGCAGAGATCCTGTCTAGCTCCTCTACCCGCTCAGCTTGGTATGCTTACACCTGGTGGGACTGGATGTTTCGCGGATGCGCCATCGCCAATGTGCTCATCTTCTTATTCACTCTCATCCAGTGCTGCTACTTCAGATGTCTTCTCCGTATAATGCGCACTTCAACCAATGTGGCCATCGCGCTCAGTCCACTACAGGTACCAGCCCTACAGAAGCTACAATCATAAGCAAGCTGCAAGAAATCCATGGAAAGTGGCCCCTCAGGGACTGCTCTGTATCTGCCCCAAGGGGCCAAGGGCGGAACTGTAAGGATGGATTTTTACTAAGACTGAATTACTGAATTCAAGATTCCTATCCTGTAATAAAACAATAAAACTCTCTAATCTGAAGAGAGGATCTGCGAGAAAGAACTCAGGACAACACTTGGTTCAACCTCCTCTCTTCCCCCCCCATGCTGAGTTCCTGACTCCTCACACCTTCTCCTTCCCTTCAGGCCATGCAAGTCTCACAAATCTGCTATCTTAGTTGTTTTAAGTGACATCAGTGAAAATACTTCTGGTGCGATTGGTAAGAGGGTTTCACTCCCACAACAATAGAACAGACAAGAATAAAGAAAACAAAACCTGTTCTCCTGGGGTGGGAGGTATCCCAATAAAAATTAACCATTTGCTCGGATCCCCAAAACCAGGCGTGTGACCCGTTGGGGCACGAGAAAAGGTCCAGTAAAAGCTGCATAAATATTTGGGTGCTAAATTTGTCATAACTTGGGGTATTTAAAGGGATTTGGCAAACCACTCAAGGAAGCATCTGCATTCAGAACTTCCCGCACAATTGCTGTGTGTATCTCTCTATTTGCCAGGTATGCTGAATTGTAATATTTTGTTGTGAAATGTACTTTGCATTTTATGCTGATCAGTTGTGTGATGTATTCTTTTAATTTGTAATTCTTTTAATTGATGATTTATCCTGCCTGGCAAAAACAATAAATGTTAATCTTGATTTATCTTGGATTCCTCTAAAATCATTATAACTAGTAGATTATTAGAGTCCTTCCCTTCCGTAAATCTGCGTCAGGACAGGGCAAACTAGAGAGCCCCATGAAAGGAGCATGTAAGCACATCATGGGACTTTTTGTTTATTTTTAAATTAGCAAATTGCAGTATCGTGACTAAGAAAACTGTATTTTTGTATGAACAAGCATGTGGCGGTTCAACTCAAATGCATTAGTAAACTCTGCACCCTCTGACTAAGAATCATAAACTGGTCAATTTATGTTGAGAGAACGCAGACGGCTGCTGCGAAATTCTCTATATGGTGATTCGGGCCATAATGAACGAATAATTGACTTTATGAGGTATCCAGAAGGATCAAAGACCTAAATTAAAGCACAACTAATCTCATGATCAGCTGTTACATCGGAAATAATGTGAAACTAAGATTCAGTTATAATTGGAGTCAGATAAAATTATTTACGAAGTCAGAACTGAATTAGAAACCAAAGTTGTATTAAATTAAGCTGAATTTTACAGAAGTGCCAGAGGACGTACACACGAAATACCTTCGACCAGACCACTAGATGCCGTCGTTGGGCTAGTCGGTGAAACCTTACATTCCTGAGAAATTGAGAGTCCTTCGCTGCTCGTCAAATTGCGTCACGATAGAAGCGTGAGGTAAACTGAACAATGATTCCCCTAGGTTTGTTGTTGCTCATCTGTTTACGACAGAGTCGATGTACAGTTTCAACAATGTATGAAAGTTTGTCTCTTGCTCCTGGTAAAAGCTGTTGGCATACCTGGATGACATTCTCCTGAACATCCTCCCTTTCCTTTTCGGGGATCCCGTAAACTCTCAAATTCCACCGACGTGTGTATCCTTCGAGTTGAGAAAGATGTTTCTCTTGCTCAGACGATTTCGTCTCAACATTTTTCACTTGTGATTTCATTGCACCGAGCTGGGTTTTAACATCATTAACTTCGGCACTCACAAACTCAACAGCTGTCTTCACATCGGTTATCTATTTGGTGTTTTCGGAGATGGTCTCTTTCATGCTTGCGATTGCTCGTGCATTCTCACCCACCATTCTTTCCAATGCATCAGATCGATTGTTAATTAGACGCAATTAGAGTTCTTTGAACTGTGAGAGAATATTGGCTGTATCAAGGCTTTCTATCTTCCGACGTTTAATTAAAGGAGACTCACAAGGAGTTTGAGGTAGATGAGGAAATATTACCTCAACAGGCATGATATCTGCAGAATCCATTTCTGACTTGAGGTAATCATGCAAATTTTCACTCAAAAGTTTGTTTGAGTCTTGTTGTGTCACTGGAGTAGCTTTATTAGCCGGATTAGCCTTAACTTGGGATGTGTTCTTGTTTTTCCTCTTCTCAGATTTTCCCATTCTCAATCATTCTAAACGTTACTACAATCACATTTGCACCGAAATATAACTGAGTGTTCTCTGTTACTGCACTACAAATTAAAATATTAGTTTGAATTTGCGGAGCTCTCTAAAGCACATCTTGTCAGAGCGCCATCTTGGGCCCCCCCCTTCGGAGCTCCGTTTTGAAGCTTGTGTTGTTTTAGTGAAATGACGTCACTGGTGACGCTCGAAGCCTCGTTTGAGTGCAGTGCTTCGAGAAGAGCTTCACTTTTGATGGAACGATGTGTTTTTTTCTTTTCTCGTGTTACACAAGCTCTTCCACTTCTCTCTGTCCAGTCCACCTTCATCACTTTCACCTTCTTTATCCAGTCTGAAGAACTGTTATATGTTCAAAAAAAGCACTGCCCAGTTACAAAATTATGAAACATTATGAAACTACATTTCAATGGTTCGCCGCTGGGGGCGATGATCTCTGTTAACCCATGAATCATGCTGATGTCACTATGGAATAATTCTCCTTTAGAAAGTTATTTGTAATAAAATCTGTATTTACATATGAATAACTTGAATAAACATCATGAATAAACTCCTTAGAATGAATAAAACTCTTGTGAAAGTAACAAAGAATTGAATTAAACAATAAAAAGGGTTAAAATGATCTCAAATGGTTCAGAATGTGAGTAATTCACACAATCACATTTCTATTAAATCTCCAATTAACACAATATTACACCAATAATGCAATATTTCAGGTGATGAAATTAATGAATTTGTTTCTGTCACACACACACTTGTGATTAATGCAGGGGCTTAGATTACGTAGATTACGATTAGATATCCTGCAATAAAGCAATAAAGCTCATCTGGAGAGAAGATCTGTCCTCACACGTGTTCAGGATGCAAATATTATATTTGGTTTATTCTGTATTATTCTTAATTCATTATTTCTAGTAGATTAAAGGGAAGATATTACCTCAAATCTGTGTTTAGGATTGATCATACGGAGGGCTTAATAGATGGAGCATAGGGCACGTCAATTAAGTCCATCTCGATTTCTGACGATTTCTGGCGACCGACTTAAACATTGGATGCAGGGTAAATATCTACCTTTAAGATCAGAACTGACGAGTTTGTGTCCGGGAAGAGCATTCAGTCGGCCGAAGTGACTCTTCTAAAGCGATACCGGGACCGCAGTGAAGGAATAATTGAAGATATAAGGTAATCAGAATAATCAAAAATCTAAATTAATGCATAACCAATGATTAATTTCTAATTGGAAACACAACCTAAGAGTAATCATGAAACTGGAGTCAGATTAAACGAGTGAAATTAAGTGAACTTCACAGGGGCGCTGAAAAGACATACATGCGTTAACCTTCGCCCAGGCCGTCGGATTTCGTTTTTGGGCCGATGGGCGGGTCCCTACAAAATGGTGACCCCGACGTGATCTCCCATATCCTGTTGGCAAATGGCTTTTCAGCGGAAAATTGGGATTTGCAACAAGCAAGAGGTTTGATCTTCCAGCTGTTGTGGTAAGTCCATTCTTATTTGCCTTTTAGAAGTGTTGAGGGAAACATAGCCACATCCTATATACACACATTTGTTGAATGGGTCGGCATACCCAGATTTAAGATCGGAGACCGAAATCCGGTGGGGCTGGAGAATTAGACAACCACATTTTATCAGGGACATGATAGCGACAGCGTAGATGAGGAATGATAACTTTAACCTTAAAGATGTCCTTGTTTGCCTACGCAACAAAAGATTAAACTTAAATTGGAATAACAGCATCCACATTTTATTCTGGTATTCAACAGAGGGCTGTAAATTAAAACCTGAATTCTGAGGTAAAGTATGCCCAGCAACATGTTTAATTGCATTGCTGCAACAACGTTGCAACACTGAAAATAAGCAAATGGTCACGTTAACTTGTGAAAAAAAATCTTGTGATTGGATAAACCAAAAGATAACAAGGATCTCTCACTGGAATCCTTTGTGTGAGTGTAATGCTGGACAAAACAGTGTTGTGAAAAAAAAAAAAAAAAAGATTTAGGTGTAATTCTGTCTCAGCCCTAGTGAACTGCTGCCATACAGAAGTCCTAGAGACTGTAATTGGGAAAATACACTAAATGTTAAAACTGATGATATGATGTCACATTGTAACCAAGCCTGAGGGTTTCACCCATTCAGAGGACATGCTTAGCTTGTCTTTGTTTCATAAAAGAAATTTAGCCAAAGAATAAGATGAATCACATCACTATACTTTGAAATTGTTCAAGAGGTGCTAAGAAGGTTTACAACTGATGTCATAAATGGTGTAAACAGCACTGGTTAAGGCTCAGTCTTATAAAACATATCTTTTACCTTGGTCTTATTTCAGACCTTAAAATTACTGCACTCTTGTTGTATGTTGTTCAGTTTCTCAAAAGAGACTGAAAAAACAAAAAGACCAAAAATTAATCTTTGTGCTCTCAATCAGACCTGTTTTTTTCCAGCCTTTCTTTTCATATCCAAATAGATTCTCAGAAGAATGTAATTGATAACATCTTAGCCCAAAAATAAGAAAATTGTGCCCAATTTTATATTGTAGTTGCAAAAATCTTAAAATTGAGCAAATTATTTGACCCAATATTCACAGCATCAAAGTCTATAACTGTTTCCAGTTTGGCCTGCTGCTGTGAACACAATGCCTTCTAAAAGATCAGTGAGATGATAAGTTATTCTGAACAAATTACTCAGACAAGATCCTCTTGATACCAGCAAATAAAATTATTTTTAATTTATACTATTTTAATATAATATAATTTATATTATGATCACATTATGACATATATTATGTTATAATGGCCAGGGATGGCCTTTAATCTCATGATGATTCAAGCAATGGTTTAGAAGAAGAAAGAACTTTGGAAGAAGAGCAGAAGGAATTAGAATGTAGTAAGATGGAACTAGAATGTGGACAGAAGCTGGAAGCACTATCAGTGCTGGAAGAATTATAAGGAATCAACGGAAGGGTTCAAATTTGTAATTGTGTTAGACACATTGTTCTCATAGAACACACATTCTAGTTGTTTGTGCTACTACATGTGCACCTAGACTAGTTGAGTTTATTCTTTAAAACACATGACTGCTTTACTGTAAGTGATTCGTGACACACTTAGGTTTAAGGTTGTAGATGCTATGCATTCTAGACCATGTGTCTTGTGTAAGTTGGAATAACTAGTACTGAAATTGTACAGCATGTGTGTCTATGTTGAATTTGTTTGACTCCTAAGTAGAACACTCAGCTATCTTCCATAGCTGCAGTTACACCAGGTACAGGAGCATAGAATTGCCATAAGGCTACAATGTGCTTTACAATTGCATTAAATAAATCGTTAGGAAAGAAAAATGGAGGGAAGAAATCAAATTAATGGAGAATGACTTCTTTATCTTCTGTCTGTGAAAGAATCTGTAATGAGAGAAATTATAATGCCCAGTATTTATCAACTAAAACAATCAACCTGATTGTCATATCTTGAATAGGCTAAATCCATTCAAGATCAAAACATGATTTAAAATTTTAGTCTATTGATCTGTAACCCAGTGACAAGGGGAGGTACGAGTTTTGATTTTCCTTTGCAACAAAACCACAAACAAAGTGGACAAGTGTTAGCAAACTCCTCTCTGGGAGCGCTAGATCATATGGGATCTGATCAGGGAAGTTATTTTACTGGACATGTAATTAAAGTTGTGTGCAATGTTAATATCAGGCAGCAGAGGTCCAAATGGTCAAGTATTTGAATGACACCATAAATACCAGTTGCTAAACAAACAGCACAACACCACAAATGGTGTTTTGGTGCCCTAATCACAGATCTGGCTAGTGTGAGATTCCACAAGGGTGCCATAATGCTCACAACACAACAGACTGTGTAAGCACAGCTGCAATAGCAACTCAAGGTGCAAGATTCTCTGACATCAGCAGTCAGATCTGACCACTAACATTCAGTTTTATCTGACCTTTTTCTTCGCAGAAACATAATCATAATAATGATCTATGTCTCTGTGAACTAAAACAGATTAAAGCCATCTGCAACAACTGTCTGGATAAGACCATCCAAGAAAATTAAGATGGCACCATCTATCTTAATGCAATTTGTTTGTTTCCCTTTCAGGATTGACAGCTGCCAATTTTAGGGCCAGATTCCACAAGGGTGTCTGGTCCGACCTGCATTGAGCCATGATACACAGCTTGACACGCAGCAGATGGGTGTGTAGAAACTTCTAGAGGCCATCCACACATCATAGCACTCATAGATACATGGCCTCCCAGTGTAGAACTGGAACTAAATTATGCAACACAAATTATGGTAGGATAGACACCACCCATCTTCTACACAAACATTCAGAACACACACACTACACACTCACAACATCTCTACCTGGCATAGATCATAAGACTATCTAGGCTAAAATTATTCACATAATGCAAATCTAGCATACATCATTCACCTTCATACATATAGAACAAGGGAAATTATGGTCATAATTTCTTTTCTTTTAATTGTGTCAATTTTGAGGTGTTATGGAAACACTGTAATGTGCAGGACATGTGCATGGCTTTAGTCACACATCAATTAACAGAATTTCTGATCATTCAAATTCCAAATCTAAATGTGACCTATTCAGTAACACAACTGATCTCTTTGGACAAAATGTTTATTATGTCCAGTCCTTGGCATTGTTGCAAACTAGGAGGGCCCCCTAGTTTCCAACATATGACTAATGACAAATTTAACTAAACAATTAGAACTGAAATGCAGACATTTCTGCCAGTCTATTTCCAGTCAGACCTGTATTCTTGAGTGTGACTTAGCCTTTACATCAAATGCACAGATGATGGTTGTAAAAGCTAAACTAGAGATTTTAAATCTCTGTTTCTGTAGATTCCATTCTCTAATTGACTTGATTGAAACAGTTTTATAATTGTAATTATGAAATTGTGTATTTCTATGTTTAAGTATGTGATATATTTGTATACTACTGGTAAATATACTAGTTATTTTGACTCTTTGCTACCTTTCCTTTAATTCATTCAGACCAAGTCTAAATTCCACTATCATATCACAGTGATAGTGAAGAATCTGGTGGTTAGAATGAGACCTGCTCACTAAAGATAGGACTCTGAAAAGGAGACCTTATTTACCACTCGCACTTATGACATGTTCATCATGTGTTATTTTGTGTTCTTGTGTTTGTCCAACCACCCTTTTTCTCATCTTACAATAACACCAAATTCATCGGTGTTCAAGTGTCAAATAGTCACTCAGGAGTTGTTCAGGTGTCCTGCACGCAATGGAGCATCATCACCTAAATGAATCCCTAACCCATGGAGAATTGACCTGCCCGGCAAATTAAACCTTCTACTTGGAGGTAACCGAGGACTTCTCACAGGATCATTTGAACCTGGGGTGGACACAGGTGTTTCCACAAAGTGTAATGAGACTTTCTGCTCATGCTGACCAACACAACAGACTTGGTACAACCAGTCATTCTACAGACAGAATACCACCACAGCCAAGTGCAAGTGGAAGCAAACCTGACCAAGAGGATCACAGACACCATGTCCAGCTGCTACAGCATCCAGTCAGCACAGTACACACCTAAGGGGACTGTGTGTCACAGAAATGCATTCTGCAGTACTTTTATCTTAATGTTCAACCTGCCTTGATGTTGTTATTTCAGGTGACAACGTGACTCCCACACCTATTGACTGGTGCTGCTAGGTGCCAACCTATGAACACTCTGAAAACAACACTCAACATATGGAAGCAGGAAATGTCCAAAAATGGCCCCTCAGGACTGATTTGAATTTGCCACAAGGGGCCAGGGGCAGAACTGTAAGACTTGATTTTCCTGCTAAATCGAGAACAAGCATCCTGCAATAAAGCAATAAAGCTCATCTGGAGAGAAGATCTGTCCTCACACGTCTTCAGGATGCAACCCCCCCACCACATACACACACAAACACACCCTCCTTCCTTTCCCCCTGACACAAGTCACTGAAAGTTCTTCATGATGTATAGGGTATCTGGTGTCCTTTCATGTTTGGTATCATTTAAATCTCTCAGTGCGATTGGTAAAATGGTCTCAATTTCATAACAGTCACTGGTATTATGAAGAAGATTGAAAACTAAGGGGAATTCTTTGAGCAACTGATGTTATGTACTTATGATTTCTGAATTGGCTTCTAATTGGTTATTTGTTGGCAATTATTCACAGTGAACGAATAATTGAAGATATAAGGTAATCAGAATAATCAAAAATCTAAATTAATGCATAACCAATGATTAATTTCTAATTGGAAACAGAACCTAAGAGTAATCATCATTTGAAACTGGAGTCAGATTAAATGAGTGAAATTAAGTGAACTTCACGGTGGCGCTAAAAAGACATAGTCACCAAGTCACCATTATTTATATAGCGCTTTTTACAATGTAGATTGTGTCAAAGCAGCTTTACAGTGATAACTGGTACATTATTTTGGCTGCACAGCAGCTCTTAAGGAATAGTGTCAATGCAGGTAGATCAAAGCACTGTTGAATATCAAATGTCAATTGTCAAGTGTCCCTAACTAAGCAAGCCAAAGGCGACAGCGGCAAGGAACCCAAACTCCAACAGGTGACATCAGGTGGCAAACAGGTGTTAAAATGGAGAAAAAACCTTGGGAGAAACCAGGCTTAGTCGGGGGGCCAGTTCTCCTCTGGCGAACAGTGCTTTGTTACGACTCAGGTTGCTATCATAAGTCAGATACGATCGAAACATTAAAAGTGTTTAATTCAGTTCCATCCAGTTGAGGATCGTATTCATCACACCGGTATGGACGGTTGTTGAGGAGATGTGCCACTGGTTGTCATGTTGATGAGGCCTTCATAGTGGATGATCTAGTTGACTCAATATCTGCTGATACTTCAGGGCTGTGTTGTGGTTGTGTCATGGCGCAGGTCCTCAATCTCACCCGGATACGGCCCGGATCCGGCTGACTACGGTAAACCTCGGGATAAACAGAAAGACTAATATTAGCATAGATGCCATTCTTCTTCTGATGTAACGAGTACATCTGGTGTTATTGGAAGTGTTCCCGGTTCCGGCTGACCTAATTTATGCAGCCTAATAATCCTTTAACGGATTTGAAAAAATAAATTGATAATGTGTTATGTGTATGCCAGGTTAAAGAGATATGTTTTTAGTTTAGATTTAAACTGACAGAGTGTGTCTGCTTCCCGAACAATGCTAGGAAGATTGTTCCAGAGTTTAGGTGCCAAATAGGAGAAGGATCTACCACCTGTGAATTGGTAAGTTTCGTCAGGGCGCGAAGAAATATAGAGCTGAGTATCATCAGCGTAACAGTGAAAACTAACGCCATGCTTCCTGATGATATCTCCTAAGGGTAGCATGTACAGAGTGAACAGCAACGGTCCTAGTACCGAGCCTTGCGGTACTCCATATTCAACTTGTGATCGATATGACCTCTCTTCATTTACTTCTACAAACTGATAACGGTCAGATAAGTATGATTTGAACCATGACAATGCAATTCCATTAATGCCAACATAATTTTCGAGTCTATTTAAAAGAATATTGTGATCAATAGTGTCAAATGCAGCACTAAGATCCAGTAACACTAATAGAGAGATACAACCACGATCTGATGATAAGAGCAAATCATTAGTAACTCTAATGAGAGCAGTTTCAGTACTATGGTATGGTCTAAATGACTGGACTGGAAATCCTCATAGATACTATTTCTTTCTAAAAAGGAACATAGTTGTGATGATACTGCCTTTTCAAGTATTTTTGACAGAAAAGTGAGATTTGAGATTGGCCTGTAATTGACTAATTCTCTAGGATCAAGTTGTGGTTTTTTAATAAGAGGTTTAATAATAAATAAAAGTTATAAATAATAATAATAAAAATAAAAATAATAAAAGTTTTTGGTACATATCCTAGTGATAAAGATGAATTAACGATATTAAGAAGTGGATCTATGACCTCTGGAAGCATCTCTTTCAATAGCTTAGTTGGTATAGGGTCTAACATACATGTTGTCGATTTTGACGATTTAACAAGTTTAGACAATTCTTCCTCTCTTAAAGGAGTAAATGAATTGAATTTTTCCTCAGGGATACTACAATGCACCGTCTGACGCAATACTGTAGTAGACGGTTGCGCGGTTATAATTTTTTTTCTAATATTATCAATCTTGCAAGTAAAGAAGTTCATAAAGTCATCACTGCTGTGCTCTTTGGAAACATCAGAAGTTGAAGCTTTATTTCTTGTTAATTTAGCCACTGTATCAAATAAATACCTAGGGTTTTGTTTATTTTCTTCTAAAAGTTTTGAAAAATAGGCAGATCTAGCAGATTTTAAGGCCTTTCTGTACTCAACCATTCTCTCCCTCCACAAAATGCGAAATACTTCTAGTTTTGTTTTCTTCCAGCTGCGTTCCATTTTTCTGGCTGCTACCTTTAGGGCCTGAGTGTGCTCGTTGTACCACGGCGTTGGATTAATTTCCTTAATCTTTTTTAAACGCAAAGGAGCAACTGCGTCTAATGTGCTTGAAAAGACAGAGGCAATAGTTTCCGTTGCAACATCGAGGTCTTCTAAGCTGTCTGGCATGCTAAGGCGATGAAACTGATCAGGAAGATTATTTATAAAGCGTTCTTTAGTGGTAGAAGTGATGGTTCTACCAAATTTATGGCAGGGAGGCAGTTTAGCTGTTTTGACTAAATGTAGTATACACGAGACTAGGTAATGATATGAGATGTCGTCACTCTGCTGCAGAATTTCAACGGCATCAATATCAATTCCATATGACAATATTAGATCTAAGGTATGGTTACGACAATGAGTGGGTCCTGACACGTGTTGTCTAACACCAATAGAGTTTAGAATATCTGCAAATGCCAATCCCAATGAGTCTTTTTCATTATCTACATGGATATTAAAGTCACCAACAACAAGGACTTTATCTGCAGCTAGTACTAACTCCAAAAGAAAATCAGCAAATTCTTTGAAAAAGTCTGTATGGTGTCCTGGTGGCCTGTATACAGTAGCCAACACAAATGTCAACTTACATAATGTTACGTAAAGTACCATCACTTCGAAGGAATTATATTTGAGAGACTTTTGACTAATACTATAAATATTACTATAAATTACAGCAACACCTCCCCCTTTGCCTTTCTGACGAGGATTGTGTCGATAATCATAACCTTGAGGGCTAGACTCATTTAAAGTAATGTAATCGTCCGGTTTTAGCCAAGTTTCTGTCAAACACAGCATATCTAGATTATTGTCTGTGATAATATCATTTACAATAAGTGATTTTGATGAAAGGGATCTAATATTTAGCAACACAAGCTTTATCATTTGTTTATCATTACTATCTCTATTTTTTATTTGTTGAACATCAATAAAATTTTTACAATTAAATGGGTTTGGAAGTTTTTTGTTTTTACTAATTCGGGGTACAGACACAGTCTCTATGTGATAATATCTAGGTGTAAGAGTTTCTATGTGTTGGGAATTATTTGACTTCTGTAACGTGAGGCAGCTAGCAGACGGTCGGTTTAGCCGGTCTGTCTGCTTCCTGACCTGGGCCCCAGTTTGTCACGTTTCAGCTCTAAGACTATGTGCCATATTACTAGAGAGAAGAGCAGCACCATCCCGAGAGGGATTAATACCATCTCTTTTCAACAGGTCAGGTCTGCCCCAAAAACTTTTCCAATTGTCTATAAAACCTATATTAATTTGCGGACACCACTTAGACAGCCAGCCATTGAGTGATGACAATCTGCTAACTATCTCATCACTCCGACGAACAGGAAGGGGACCAGAGCAAATTACTTCTCCTGACATTGTATTTGCGAGTTCACACACCTCTTTAATGTTAATTTTAGTGATCTCCGACTGGCGAAGTCGAACATCATTAGTGCCGACGTGAATAATAATTTTAGACTATTTACGATTAGCATTAGCCAGCACTTTTAAATTTGCTTTGATGTCAGGTGCTCTGGCTCCCGGCAAACATGTGACTATGGTGGCTGGTGTCTCTGTTTTCACGTTCCGTGTAATAGAATCGCCAATAACTAGGGCACTTTCAACAGGATTCTCAGTGGGTGCGTCACTGAGTGGGGAGAACCTGTTTGATGTTATTATTGGAACGGAAGAGTGGTGTTTTCCGCGGCTAGGCCGCCTCATCGTTACCCAATTGCCCTGCTGCACTGGCTCTACAGCCGGAACCGAACAATGTACAGAGTTCACTAAGCTAATCGCATCCAAAACAGTATCTGAAGCCCTTGCGTTCTTACTATCCTCGATTAAAGTTTGGATGCATGTCTCTAATTCTGAGATTCTCTCTGTCAGCCTGACTATTTCCCTACATTTATGACATGTAAATCCCTCGTCGCTGACAGAGAGAGCTATACTGAACATGTGGCAAATGGAACAGGTGACAATGCTAGGAGAGGATGACATGACTCACCGTGTTTGTAGACTGATCCGAGTTACCACAGCTGTTTGATGAGCGCGTTGAAAAAGGAGCGTGCGAGAGACTGATGACAAGTTAACAAGCTAGCGAGATGCAAACGCGTTGTAACAGCGATTTAGATTCAAAGATTTCAAGCTAGCGACGTCAGATTAATGTGGTAGGCAATATTAAATATAAGGTACTAATAATATAAGCAACAATGAATAAAAGTAAGAGATTCAAATCGAAGCTATACGGAGTTACAGACGCAAACCACTCTGAGCAGCGAGGCAGACACGCGTTAACCTTCGCCCAGGCCGTCGGATTCCGGTTCCCTGCAATTGTAATACTATTTCACAATATTACTGTATTTTCTGCCTTATTCTGTGATTTTTAAAATCCATGAGGACTTAATGCACAAGTGTTTGTAGTACATAAACCAATCATAAAATTGTCATAAAATATAAGAAAAAATAATAGATATTGGTTATTGTTCAGCAGTGTATTTGATTTTTTATTAAAAGCAAATTGATTTCAAATTTAAAGCAAGAGATCTATCAAAAAAAAAAAAAAAATCTATCAATTAGACAAAGGTCGGATAAAAACAGGTGTTACACCCAAAATGTCTGTCCCCCTCACTTCTGAAATGATGGCTACGCCCCTGGATGAATGGACAAAATAACTCACAGTATCAAAAAGTCACTCTGAAAAAACATCACAGTTTTAAGTGAATAACCATATAAATCAATAGGAAATGCTGTGGGCCCACACACACACACACACCCCTCCGTTGCTGGAGTACGTGGTGGCCTCAGAAACAGCAAATTGGCCTCTTCACTCTCCTGAGCGGGAAAAAACAAAACTCACACAAAGTTACCTGAATTCCGCTGTGGAATAACCAGTGACTCCGCTGCACTGTAGAAATCTCCAGGAAATCTTCCTCCAGTGCGCAGCTGAAGACGAGCCACAGACCCCTCACTGCAGCCAGCGAACTCTCACGTTAACTGGGAACTATGTTGTCAACAAGTAAAGTGCGTGTCTATTAGTGTTTGTGTCCGTAGAATAACTTGAAACACAGTCTGTATTAACGATTGGTCCTGCTAAAGAATGAAGAAAGTCTGCAATGTTGAGCGAACATACACGGAGAACTCAGTTACAAACAAAATAACACAAACTCAAAACTTGTGTGTTTTAATCACGATAATATACACAATTCAATGTATTAATACAATGAATAATCTATTAAAACAACTCCTTATCTTTACTGCAATCTATCTGCTTCTCTTTTCGATCCTCTGCACTTGTACGGTGTACATATCAGGACATTCTCACACCTCCGTCATAAAACGAAAAGGCGTCATGCCTCAGACTGAAAGGATTCAGACACTGGACAAAACGGCATGGCGCCTCAGACTGAAAGGCCACGGCCACCCCCTGTATACCAGTGGGGGCGCCACTGCTCAGGAAAAACGATGTCAGGTGGCGTACAATTAGGCATCGGATGAAACAGCCTCAGACCAAAAGGCATCAGACAAAACAGACTCAGACAAAAAAATTTCTAACTGTTAAATGTTTTGTTTTATAAAACATGTCCCACTGAGATTCTTTTATAAACTTGTATTAGTCTATTCGATAGTTTTATTTGCATGTTTAAAAGGTTAGCTAAATAACACACTGCAACTAGCTTGTATGTTACAAACTATTGTGACCCTTACAAAAATGAACCATTACAGTATTACAGTAAAAGTGTGGTAACTATGTTTTTTTTTTTGGCGGGTTTATTGTATTTGTATAACAACAGTTTTACAACAAATGCCATAAACTATAGTTAAAACCATGTTTAATTTGTGGTTACCATAGTTAACTACAATAATGTTTTTGGTTTTATTTGTAGTAAAACCATGGTTCATTTTCATAAGGGAAGTAAAAAATCTTTTGAGCCGCGTTGTTATAAGCACAAAAGTGCTTTGTGTACAGAGGTTACCAGGGAAACAGCTTTATTTCTGCTGTACCAGCGCCACCTACTGTCAGAGAGTCGATTACATTTTCATTCAGCCAGTTGCTGTTTTTCTGCAGACAAATGTTAAATAGTAATGTTCTTTTCTGTATATAACCTAACCAGTGTAATATTTAATTAAAGCTGTAAGAATAAAATTTCAGGTAGCCTCCAGCGTACTTTCAGCCCTTCTCTCGCGCTCTCTGTTTTTTTTTTGTTGTTTTTTTTATTTGTTTTTAATGCTCGAATAACATTAACAAAAAGAACATTGCTCAGGGATTACATAAATAGCCAACAACACGACAGACAGAACTTTTTTTTTTTTTTGCATCTGATTAATCGTAGGCCTCATTTATCTGAGAGTAGGCACCTCAGTTTTTGAGTGAAAAAAGTGTTTTTTGTAGATAATTTTGTCAATTTTACAAAAAATGTGAAACAAATTTGCATTGTTCATCACCTTCGTGTGCTTTAATGGTTAAGCAGGAAATGTTTTTTTAAATGTTTTTATTTTGTTTTTTATTTATTATAAAAAGGCATAAAGTCACATTTGCTATTTTATCACAAGATATTGGATTCAATCTTTTTGTCAACTTTTTTTTTTTTAAATTAGGACAGGTTTTGTATTTATTTTTGAAACTGACTGATCGTAGGCCTCATTGATCTGAGCTGATATTGGTCAAAAATGACCGCCCATTGAAAATGAATGGGGGAGTTGAAAATCAGAGAAACAATTAGTGTTCAGGAGCGTGTTCATCATCTTCATGTTCACATATAATATAATTAGTCTGAAAACACTAGAACTGCTATAAATAATTCACTATTTTAGTTACGGAAGTGTAGGATGACTATCAGCCATCTTAATATTGAAAGAAAGTCTTGACTCTGGAATAGATGAAAACGTCACTGTAAAACTTCATACAGACTCTGAGTTTGAATAAATGATTATTGAATAATCTGTATGATGATGACTCCATAATCACCATTATCATAATTGCAGAGATACAACAAACAAACAATCTGGTGCAGCAGCAGCCATTACCCAGGCCGCAATGTCGAGCTGCCACAGGAAGGCAACACAGAGATGGAGGGAGCTGCTCTTCAGGAGATGGTGGGTGCACCGCTCTTTCCCCTGGAGGAGGGCATCTTCAGTTTTGATTTACAAAAGAGTTCATTTCTGAGCAGTTTCCTTAATCTCTGGGTCACAAGAGGTGTGGTTTCACAGTGCTATGCTTCCTCACTCTCTCATCCCCCTATTCTTTCACCACAATGCAGGAGTTTGCAGCTACATCACAGTCACTGCCTCTGCTCCAGGACGCTATGCCACTCGGGTTGGGCCCTTGTGTTCCACCTCGCTGCCCCTCTGCAGGGGCGTCTGGAGTTGTCTGGAGGTGTCTCGTTGGCTTGTTCTGGCGATGGACACAATAGGGCCGGTCCCTCCAGCCAAGATGAGGTAGGGGATGGTCTAGCTGATTTAAAGACATTTTGGAGACACGCAGGTAGACCTGCTAGCATCTCTTGCATCTTCCTACTGCCAGATGTTTTATTCCCTGACCAGGGGGACCCTTGGCACAGATGCACAGGCACACAGCTGACCCGGGGCCTACGCAAATATGCGTTTCCCCAGTGAGTCTGCTCATGGATGCAACCGCACATGTGACCCTCAACCCTTTAAAATCATCTGTCATAGATTTAATTCACCCAGAGGTTCATAGGGTAACATCGGTATTCAAAATAAGCTGTCAAAGGTCATATCGGTCCCCGGAGGATAACCACCAATGTCAGAGGTCATTGGGGTGATACAACGGTCAACCATGGGTGGATGGGGAAACTTCCTGGGTGGCCCGTGGGGGAGGAGAACAGCGTGGGTGGCCCTGTAGAGGTCAAGACGTCAAAGGGGTCCAAGGTCATGATCGATCATCTTGACAGAAGCACCCTATACTACTACTCAAGTTATTTTGAGTTTTTTTTGGCGCACTACGCTGACTACATCCCTGGGAGAATTGGGAAGTAAGCCTTTGTGCTGTTAGCCCTGGTGGCATCAAATATCTCTGATAAGAGACAAATTAAAAATTACATAGAAAATTATGCTAAAGATTTGCGAAAAAGGGATAAACCACAGTGGTTGAGACAGCTCTGTGGTAAGCCAGTGTGGTTATGTTAATCTTGAGTACCTATAGAGTAGTAGTGCATCCTTCTTAACACGAGATATTCTCCATTCATTTTAACCAATAAAAAAGTGATTGCAACTATCAGTTCCTATGGTTATTTTAATAACAAATGTTGAGAGCGCATCAATGTATTGTGTGAGAACAAGACTCCCAGTTCCACTTAACGCTGGGTTCATTGGGAAGCAAGGTTATCTTTCCCTCACAACCAAAAACACACTTCTTTGGTGACACTGCTGATTTCGTGAAGTCCTGTGACCTGTGCAGCGCTGCCGACGACTTCCGTAAACCCGAACGCGCGTTGATGAGCGTGCTCTTGCTCTCTCACTCTGGTCGATGTGTGCGCGCGCACTTCCGGGAGAAGTGCCCGTACAAGGAATTTCACCCCTGTTTACGTCACTCATGCCCATACTCGAAAAAAAAGATCCCAAATCCTTTGAGGATTTGGAAGAGAATTTTTGGCACAGAAATACTCCGTCAGCTCATGTTTTGAAACTTTGGCCATGTTTAGCATGAGAATCCAACTCTTTAACAGTGTAAACAAGTCAGAATACATGAAATAGCATTATACCCCCCTTTAAGAGAGTTCTTTGATAAAAGAAATTGAAACCTTGTGGTGAGAGTAGTGTGTTTGAGTGAACCTGGGCTCGAGGACTGGAGAGTCAGTCCTAGAGCTCTTCATGGCTGATTATTGGTGAAAAATCAGATCTGTTGGAGACGTCCAACAGGTTATTTAGGCGCCGAGAGAAAACGACGAATGAAAGACAGCCAATATTGTGCTCTTGAACATCAACCATGAGTTGCTCTTCAGGAACTGTTCCTATTACAGTAGAAGTGTACTGTACATTACATTTAAACATCAATGAAAAACAAATCAACAGTTCTCCATTATGCATTGGCATCGTGTTGCTAAATAACAACTATATACCAGGATTTCAACACTCAGTTCAGATCAGAGGAAGTTCTTTCTTTAGACACTACCAGCCCTTCCTGTGTGAAGAAAGAGCTGTAACTATATAATGAAGAGAAAGACTGACAGAAACAGAAAATGGCGGATAAGTGTGATCTGTGTCTGCTGGGACTGATCATTCTCTCTTCACTTCTCACAGGTAAAGAAATCTGTATTTTCTCTAAAGACATTTAGTGGAATTAGTCTGGAAAGAGTTGATTTGAACATGCTCAGTTTATTCTTGCACACATTCACGTTGTGATCTCAGAGTTGTGTATTGATACATACAGATCATACTGTATTATTCCTGATACTGGACATAGAGTCACTCAAACATCTGATGATCAACAATTATCTTCATATTAAGAGATTTCAACAGCTCTCTGATCAAGACAAATACTTTATTCTGGAGAGTGTGATGATTGTGTTCATGAGGAAATGTATTCAACACAGAAATTCAGTGTAAAACATGCCTCAATACCCAGTAGAATTAAAAGCCTGAGATAATAAATGAGTTTTAACCGAGTTTTAACACTAGATATAGTTCTAGATGTAGATATAGTAAAGATCTCACAGTCTAGATGAAGCTACAGAGAAGATCCGTCACCCCTGAGTTTAATCTAGAAACAATTAAAGCAGCTGATCAGAGGAACTAAGAGATCTAGTAGATGTATGATGTTTTAAAAGGTCTGTGAGGTGAGGTGGTGCCATTTAAAGATTAGAAAACAAACAACAAAAGCTTCACTTCTATTCAGAAACGTACTGGTGACCAATGAAGGGAAGATAAAATGAGGGTAAAATGCTCTTGTTTCCGTGTCCCTGTCAGCATCCTAGCAGCTGCAGACGTGACAACGCTGTCTGACTAACTCCTATATACAGAGAATCACAATAATCAAACCTTGAAAAATAAAGACTTTCTCAAGCTCCTTAAAAGAGAGAAACGTCTTGACTTTATCCAGAAGTCTCAAGTGGAAAAAGCTGGATTTGACAACAGCATTTATTTGCTTATTAACCTGTTAGTGCTCCACTGTACCGCCCATGGTACACATAGCTTTAAAAAGAGACCAAAACCATACATAAACTCCAAATGGTTCAAGAACAGCATGCAATTTTCTTTGGGTATGCCTTTTTTAAGCATTTTAGGCAAATTTTAAAACGTGGTTAAATTTAAAAGCTTTGTCAAATAAAACACTTTGATTCTTTACCACCGTTTTATTATATGAGACCAGAGGACCAAGATTAAAAGACATCCAGCCTTTGATACAAAATATAAAGTGAGAATTTCTGCTCTGCATTTCACCCATCCAAGTGCGCACACACACACACACACACACACACACACACACACACGCACACACACACACACACACACACACTCACACACACACACACACACACACACACACACACTCACACACACACACACACACACACTCACACACACACACACACACACACACTCACACACACACACACACACACACACACACACACACTCACACTCACACTCACACACACACACACACACTCACACTCACACACACACACACACACACTCACACACACACACACACACACACACACACACACACACACACTCACACACACACACACACACACACTCACACACACACACACACACACACGCACAAGCTGATTTGATTGGCTACAAGAAGAAGGACCCGCCCTCCTCCTCACGCTTGCAAAACTCAGTGAGAGAGAGAATCGTGCCAAAAGCGCAGCTAAAAGAAGGACAGAACTGTACAAATCGGGTTATTTCGGGACCTTTTTGCCATACGTACACAACAAGTCATTTAGACGTTTGCAACAGTTTGTTTTTTACACATACAGATCCGTTCTGCAGTTCTTTAAACTGTTGTTTTCGCTTGTTCGCAGGCTTGCAATGCTTTTGGCAGATCATATTTATTTTGCTTTAGCATAAAGCTGCAGTTTCACAATTCATGAACAGCATTATGAATAGCAGTAAAATGCTGCAAATCATTTGTTTCCTTACGCTTGAAATGCGATTTACACCTTTACAAATCTTTTCTTGCGCATGCAAATTTAATTTACGCTTACAATCTTGTGTACACTTCCACAAATATTACTTTGCGCATGCGATTCTTTATGGCATCATTTTACCTTCAAACAAATGCATATACAATAAGCTCAGCTGCAAAGATAACTGTGTCCACACCTTTTCAGCGCTAATTTCTCACTGTGTGTCTTTAGTAAATCCTGACAGTCGATTTTTAACGCCAAAAGAGGGTTTGTGCTGGTGCAAGCTGTTAGTAAATCTGACCACAACTGCCCCTGATATAACATAATGATCACTCAAATATACTGTGTTTCAGGTACCAGTGGAGTGGATGATGCTCATGTGTTCATCAGTTCTGGTGAAAATGTCCGTCTGCCCTGTAATAATGCTCTTTCTGACTGTAACTCAACTACATGGATCTACAGTAACAGATTCACACATTCAGAGACAGTTTCACTGATTGATCGAGGGATAAAGAAGAAAGACACAGAGAGACATGAGAGACTGAGTCTGGGGTCTGACTGCTCTCTGAACATCAAGAACGTCACAGAAGAAGATTATGGATCTTACATCTGCAGACAATTTGTGAATGAACAACAACAAGGAACTGATGAACGTGTTTATCTGCATGTTCTTCATGGTAAGTTTATGATTATGTGATCAATTTAAAAAGGACAGATTCTTCCTATAAACTCAGATGATGATTGAAGAGTCTGTGATTTGTGTCTTGTGTTCAGTTTCAGTGTCTCAATCATCATCATCATCATCATCATCCTCACAGACTGAGATCAGTCCAGGTCGCTCTGTGACTCTCTCCTGTCAGTTGTATTCATATGATTTCTCCTGTGATGATTGGGTCCGTTCTGAGGGACTTCAGCTGTTGTGGGTGAATCAGGCTGGTGTTGATCTGACGACAGACTCCAGATATCAGATATTATTCTCATCAGATCACTGTAACATCACTCTGACTACAACACTCCTGAATGAAGATGACAACAGAGAGTGGAGATGTCAGCTTACTCTCAGAAATCAACTCCAGACCTCAGTCAGATACACTGTCAAGTATTCAGGTGAGAAACAACTATTACTACTGTAAAATATGATGTTAATGTCCTACAGATGAACATCTGAACATTCATCTTCTGATTCAACAACACTGATTCCAGTCAGCAGCTCAAACTCTGAGAAGAAATCAAGCCAAACTACAGCAGCAGCTCCTACACAAGGTTCATGATCACATGATCACTGTCACACATCATCAGTCTCTCACTTCACTGGTTCACACCGGCTTTAATTAATCCATCCTTTAATTTGTACAGAGAATCAGAAGTCATTAAATACCCCAAACTCTGAGAGGACAGCAGCTGCACAAACACCTGGATTTACTGAACAAGGTATTTATTCATGACTTTCTCATTTCTATTCTAACAGGAAGTCACATTAAAACCTATGGAGCTAGAAATATGACATAATGATCTGAATTTGAATTGTGTAAATTTGAATTAGTGCCATTTTATATAGATTTGAATTTGAATGTTTTAAACTTGAATCCTGGACATTTGATGTTTAAACAAAATTGGTTTTTTTTTTTTTTTGATAGCATAATTTTCGACATATGTATTTTCAAACAGCGTATTTTTTGTTCTGAATTCTTAGACTGCGAATATTGACTTCTTAAAAATACAGCTTCAAGTTTTCAACATGAATAACAAATTCAAAACACCAAATTCAATTTTCTAAAATTGAAAACGCAGAAATTCAGATCGTACTGAAACCAGGTCGGAGGTCCAACTTCCACAGGGAAGAGTAGAGGATCTTGGGAAAAGTTGAACGTTGTTACAGTTACAGAGCAGCATGTGAGACATTTATCTCTGGGGGTCTCTGCTATGGCTGTTTGTTTTAGTATAAAGTATATTTAGTATGGAAGTGATTAGCCTGCTTAACAGTAACTCTATAATTACTATATTTCTGTTATCAAAGTTGGATGTTTTCAGATCAAGGACGTCACAAATGATCATTCAGATATGTGTAACATAGCAGGCGCGATTACATGATTTATTTCCGCTCATGCAAACTGTAGGCTTATTAAGGCATTTAAAGGCTAATTCACACTCCAACAAACACCACAAACACAATTGGATGACTGTCGTGTTCACGCAGACAGTGCCATACCCCGCTAAATAAATAAATAAGTAAAAATAACTTATATTAACATCGAACCAACAATGACTGGGAGACTGATTTGGTCCGCTGCCCAGCTCACTTTCATTTATTTAACCTATTTAGAATCTTTGTTATTAATTTTATTATTACTATTATTATTACCTGCCCGATGTGCACAAGTGATTTCTGAATTTGCCATTCAATTTAGCCTACGCTATCATCTCCGGCGAACGACTTCTGCACGCAGAAGAAAAACTGTACATGAAGACGCAGTGAATGGGTGGCGTGATGGATCCTGATGGATCTTCGCTCTAAAGATGTGCGTCTCTGTGTCAGATAAACGACATTTTAGACGATTATGTTCCTACTCCGTCCACGCGATGTATGCACATATTGAACGAGTAACGTTTTTCTAGCATATTTACTTGAACTTTGCTAGCAGACTATATGATTTAACCTATTTCAGAGGCGGGAAATGGACTGAGTAAAGCTCTCTTGATTGAACCTCATCATTGTGTAAACACATATGGACTATAACTTTTGGTATAATGTTAAAAAAATGTATTTGGGCTATTTTAGTTGCCATTTGCGATGATAGGTAATAGGCCTACCATATATGTTATGTAAGGGATAACGTACATCCAGCCGGTTGTTATCTCAGAATAAACCCGACAGGGTGATCAGGACCCCGACGCGAAGCTTAGGCTAACATTTGGTTGCTAAACTTTTACTTAGCAAACAAGATTTTGTACTTCACCCTTGTTCATAAAAAGCTAATGTAAAGAGTACATATACTAGAGTAAATATACTCCTTCATCATATATATGTGAATGATAGAATTGAGGGTTTTGTTTTTTTAGCTCTGGACTACAGCAGCTGAAATAAATCAGTCTCAGATTGTGAAAGAAATGTCTTGATGTGTTCATGCCTTCAAATATGATCTTTCTATTTCCATTTTTCTTTCTAATCGTTGTAACGTCAACTACAGCAACAACACTGACTCCAGGTGTCACTCCAAACTCTCTGAATCCAGGTGTGTATGAACATCATCCTCATTTCAGTGCTTGTTTTCACACTCTGGAGTTTTTCTAGAATCAGGATCTAAATGAACTCATTGTAGTGAAAATGACCTCAGTGGACATCAGTATTAATATGACTGTAATATCGTCTCTCTCAGTGATTGTGATTGTGATTGTTGTCGCTTCATTCGCTGTTCTCCTTCCTGCTCTTATTCTCTGGATGATTCGTAGAAAAAGAGACGGTGAGTTTTTACAGTTTCTCATATTATGTAACAACAGACAAAATGACTAAAACAGACAGGATTCCTCTAAAAATCAATTTGATTCGAGACTGTATCATGTGTTTGATCATAAATATTCTCTTGACGTTATGTTTCAGATAACAGAAGAGGAACTGATGACTCTGAGGTGAGTATTGTAGGTCGATCCATGAGTTATTAGTGTTTATAAGCTCTGACCCTGAAATATGACACTCGTATTAGTCAGATTATATAATGACAGGTTAGTGTATTTGAACTGTTTCTGGTCTAAAACTCACAGATAAGAATAAATATGATGAACCAACGACACAATCAACATTTACATTCATCTACTGCCAGTGAACAATATGATTCATCTTCAATAATCTGTGTATATTTGTGTTCATTTTCCTGTAACATCCATTCATGTCACAAGGATCTGTCATCATAACGTCATTGTGGAAACTTGACATCAAAAACCACACAAGAGAGGAGAATGCAGGAGGAGGATTTTACTAATAACTGCTCTTTTTACAGGATCAACAAACACGACCTGTCTATCCAACAGGACAGGACACTCTTCTTCAACAGGTGAATTCCCACTCAACATAAGCACATACACCCCCTAGCGGCCACAACTGGAACTGCCAGAATTGTACTCGGTCTACTACAGTCATGTGTGTATAATAGATTTAATCAAAACTTGTAGATGAAGTGGTCACATGACGCTCGTTTTACACATATTTTACCTGAAACATTTGCAGCACCTGTGTAAAATAGTAGTGACAGAACAGACTTTAATATCTTGGTTTGCCATATTTCCATGTTTAGGAGCAGACAGATGATCATGTGACTTATACTGAGGTCACTGCGTACAGTAAAAACCAAGACAAAGAGAAGAAGGTGAGAAACACTTCCTTGATGTTGTCCAGCTTCTCTCAACATGATAGTTTGTGTTTTCTTCTGAATGTGTGTCATGAATTGAGCTCAAACATCATGCTGTAATAATTGTGGCTTGAAACAATAACTGTGATGTTCATTCAGGTTCGCTGTGATGATAAAGTGACTTATGCTTCCATCAGAGGAGCAAAAGCTGGATCTCAGGAAAACTGCAGTGAACTTTATGCCTCTGTGAACAAGAACCATCACAAATCAGTCCAATAATGACACAAAAACCACATGAGCAGAAGAATATGAATCTAATATAACTGAGTCCTAATGGTGTCATTCAGTGCCATTATAAATACTTTCAATGTCTTTTACATGTTAACAAACAAACCCAAGTGATGCTCTGATTTATTTGTAGTTATTGGTTATTTTTCTCAGTTCAGCATGTTTTTTGTATAGTTTCTGTCTGCTTGTTGATCAGTTAATGCTAGTGTCTTTATTATTAATTCAGAGCTGCAGGTTTGTACAAAGTCTAGAAAATGAGAACAGTTTTACTCTCTTACATCATTCTCATTAAATCATGTATTTTCTCCAGCAGTTCATTAACTGTCAGCTTGCACTAATTATGAGAACAGCCAAAGCTTGATGATGTAAGCGTTTATCGCAATATGACAGAAATGATAATTTGGTGTTTGAACTGTTTGATCAGCTGCTTTCAGCAATGCTTGTAATACTGTATTTTATTCATCAATAATAAAATGGCCTATGTCAAACATGTGTATTTATCTATGTTTTCCATAATTACACACATTTTCTTGAGCAGACTCTGTAGATGTGACACAAACCTCTGCGTTATTTTACGGTCTCAAATCTTTACAGATACAGATTCAATGGATTCTGACAGTTTCTAGATGTGAGTTTGTGTAAATCTCTGTCTGAGCAGAATGATCCTGTGAATCTTAAATATTACATTTTTAAACAGCCAGAACAAACTACACAAAAGTCACTTGTTTTTAGGGAACAGTGAATGAGGGTATAGAGGGCGGATTCAGATACAGTATTTTACTACAGTATTCCAGCCGTATATCGATAGAAAGAAAACATGTCTGAGAACCATTAACGTCATTCACTTCCGGAACTGATTCTAAATAAAATCAACCTATTAATTCCATTATATCAATAATCTGTGAACCTCAGATGATTCACAAACATTAGTATATCTGACTAGTTTTCATACATTTTGTACAGTTTGGATGCTGTCAGTCGATATTTAACGTTTCAATGTCTGTCAGTGGTTCTTTGGGCTTTCAAATCACAAAGGCTTTGAGTTTTAATGCTTTCAAAACTGTTTTCATAAGCTTTTGTCTAGTTTTAATTGAGCGATGTACACTTACTGTGACATTACATGTTTTCTGTGGTGTTTTTACTGATGAGGTCTGGAAACATGTTTCTGATGAGTGCGAGATCTCACACTTAAAGAAAGAAGAGGAACTGAGATCTTAACCCACACATCATCCCTGAACCCAGTTTGGACCGATGGGTGTGAATCCTCACACATTTTGAGGGCGTTTACACGACACCTTTAAAAAAAAAACACGTATGCGTTTTGTCTGTTTATTGACAATGCAAACTTTTGAAAACAGGTTTCAAAGTGCAAGTTTTTGAAGACGATACTGTTATTGTCGCAGTGTATCCTAGAAAAAAAACTAATTTGTGAAAATGGTGACATCATGTGCATACGTATTACATGACATTGGCAACTATTGGCCCGGCATCATAATACAGCGTATTTTTGTGGAGCCGTGTGGACGGGGAACATTGACAATGTTGTTGTCTGTTTTCTAGAACGCAAAGAAAAAAACTTTAGCACAGAGATGCCCAAAAGTTGGCCCATTGTGTACTTTACGTAGATCACGGGCCTTTAGAAAGAGAGCTGATGAGAGAGACAGCCACTCGACTGCTGTAATGCTGCGTTCACACCGAATGCGTCTGATTTACATGTTAAGTCAAAGTAAATGCGCATCTAGACGTCCTGCGGCGCGAATCTAGCGTGCCGCGAATCGGCTGTTGACGCGCGAATCGAGTGTCTGACAACCTAGTTGAAAAATCTGAACTTTGGCGAATATTCGCGGAGCGTTAACCAATCAGGGACTCTGCTTTGGTAGTCACGTGTTTATGACGTGATCAGCGGTGAAGACCAGAACAAAGATGGAGGACAAATTAATAGTCGCTGTTGATCCAACCAGAACAGAATATATTAGTATTTACTGACAGACGGACAGGCGCTCTGCAGCTGGAACTGAGCGCCTGTAGTTGGTGTCCTGGTATGAAATCCGCGCACCAATGCGGGCCAACAGGTCGTCAAACTGGAACCGAGACAGACGGAAGTACTGCTGAAAGCAGCCGTCATCCAGAGGCAGCTCATGAAACTCACCAAACTGGGAGCGTCTCTGGATAATCTCGTGAACCCAAACACAGTGAGCCCGCCGACGCCGCTGATGGGCTTTCTGGAGTAAATAAAGCCAACCCACTCTCTCAGCAACATCCATATCCACCATTATCTAGCAAGGAGGCCGGCAAATACACTGGGTAGCACAGGTAGCACCCCAGGCAGAAGCCCCTCCCATGACGCGAATTCGTGTCTGAACGCACTTTGTTTAAGCTAAAGCTGTTTAAGCTTAAGATAGTCCTGGACTATGCATGTTTGAGCTGTTTTAACTGAAAGCAGCAGATCTTAAAATATGTCAGTGTCATTGTTTTGTCTCAAGATCCACACCAGCAATGTTTATTTCTTAAATATCCTAATTGAAATGAGGCCTAATCCTGGTTTAATCTAAGCCCTGTATGTGAAACTGGACACTAGCTAAAATAAGGACCATCGATTTTTCAGGTGCCGGTGGTTGGGGGAATCCGTCCAAAATTTTATACAATTTTTTAGCTGATTGACGAGTGTACGCTAGGTAATGGAGGACGTTAGGTGATTCACAAAATGTGCTGTACAAAGCTGAGATAAGGCTTTCGGTGCCAGTGCTTAAATGCTTAAACTCATTTGTTTCTATAAGCTACAAAATTTGTGGAAGACTTATAGGCCTAAATATTCTTAATATGCTGGAATATTATCAGTAAATGCATTAATGAATGTTTTCGTTCCGATAATTTTAAAGTATAATCAGATATGATGATATTGCAGTAGCTAATTATTACAGTGAAAGCTAAAGTAAAGTTTTATTGTAAATAATAGTTACTTTTATTTGGGGGTTAATTTTTTCCACATTTATAATGTTATCAAGAACGCTGCTGTACCATTGCAGAATCACCGGACTTGCGTCCACCCGTCCTCTCTTGAGTCGAACTTTTCAAATCCAAACAACCAAGACCAAACTTCACGTATTTGGTATTGAGAAACACCTAGTGTGTGTGTGGAGTGTCCTTATATCTGGTGCTGGAGTGATGAGGTGATTGATGATAGCTGGGGATGATTGTGGGATGTGTGCAGGTGGATTCTGGGAGATGTACTGCTGAGGTGACAGGCATGGGGACTGGAGATCGTGACAATTCGGAACTATAATGTAATATAATATAATATCTTTTTTTTTTTAATAATAGAAAGAGTTTACCTTTATCATAGATTCCTTATCAGAGAATACTATACCGGAAGCTCAAGTATATTTTAATAAAAATGTCCTCCCCGTGTTTTTTTTTTTACCAAATCATGTGTCTAGATTATATACATTACATTGATCTGGTGATTTGTCCCACTGTCCCTTAAAATATTTGAGATCAGCATTTGTTGGCACTGCAAACATTGTCACAGTATGCACAGGATTATGACCTCTGCCCTGGAGTGCATACAGGCAGCAGACTGCTTACAAAATACTGAAGGAAATCCACTCCGCTCATTTACAGTACTCTGCCTACTAGAGGGGCAACATAGACACTGCCTAGGGTGCAACATTTTGTGAGAAATGTGTGATAATGACTGTGTACACCTCTACCCATGTGTTAAGTGAAATGTGTTCAGTGCTTGAATCGGGCCGGTACTAGGGATGATTTTGCACACCAGCAGCCTGGACATGTAGGTCATGTGCTGTATGGTGATTTTTGTAGCGGTCACTTAGAGAATTTACGGTAATTTGTGGTAGAAGGACAACTGCACTTGTGTGTAGAGGGTTTGTGTGTCTGTAAGAAAGGCAGGAGAAGAGATCAGCTCCCGTCTCATGTGTATCTCCTTCTCTGGCACCACACAATCTAACTTTGTGTTACACTTTATGATATTGTGATGCCTTGTGATGATATGTATGTATTGTATCATAACATAGCCAAAAGTACCCAGCCCTAATATAAGCTATATATTGTCAAGCTTCAAGTACTGAGTACTGCTAAATGGTTACAGTAATGTTTTTATTTAAATTTAGGGCACGTTTAATTCAGCACATATTTTTAGATGGGAGAAATCTTCCTACCTCTGCTTCTGGATATCTGCCCTCTGGTGGTGGTTGTTGTAGTTGTTTTCTGTAGGGCATTCATGTAATCTCTGAATGCATGTCCCATATCAAGCAATAGATGATACAACTGAGTAAACCCTAGAAGATTTATCAAAACCTGTTACAGGCCAATGCAGAAGCATCAATGGCTTTTCACATTACAGTGATAGTTTGATGACAGCAGTTTGAACGACAAGCTCCAGTTTTTCACTGTCACTGGCAAATGTTAATGACCAAGAAAACTCTGATTAGAAGACATAAACATTGTAATAATTGTTTGTCATGCTTAATATGTGTTCCTTAAATACTATAAAATAAATACACATTAACAAGTGTACATTATTTCATGTATTTATTATAATTTTTAGTTTGTTAGAAACTCTCACAGATTTTTTTTCCCTTCTTAATATAATTTCATTTTTTAAATTAGTCTATAATAATAATAATGTCTCTCTATATTTTAGTTGTTTTTTTTTCAAGTAATAATAAAAAGGTAAAAAAAAAAAAAAGAATAATAGAATAATAAATGTTAAAGCAGAAATAATAAAGCTGTAAAGTAATCTCTGGATTACAAGCGATATCAATCCTCTCCACATTGGATTTTGGGAAATAGTGCTTCAGTGAGTGTACATCGAATGTACACTTGAAATCAGAGAGAATTGTGGGTATAAAATAGTGAACGAATGAAGTTGTTCACTCAGAATTCGGACACTACTACAAAATGGACGACACCTGACATAGTGGACGATATGGTGGATAGGGAGCGGTTTCGGACACAGCTAATGTTAGACCTGCAGCAAAATGTTTTACAGTTCATACACTAATGCCTGTCGGCCCTGTTAATTGTTCAGTTAAATTTTTAAAACTATTATATTACTAAGAATTATTTACTGTGCATTTGATATTAATTATTTCATTTCAAGTTGCAAATCATCATTCATGTCCCCCTTTGTCCTATAATATATTCATCACAGTGATCTCGTGCCCTTTCTCTTGGTTTCACGACCTGCCCCTTTAAAATATCTATTCATGGCCATTGCTCTGGGATGTGTTTCCCAAAAACATTGTGAGCTTAGTTGATCGTAATGGTCTTCCTGATTAGTCCTGCATGTTGACACGGATAACAAGATTAATAATAAGCAGAAAATGAGCTACATATTAACAGAAAAACAAACTGACAAAGATGAGTTTCCGTAAATTCAGCATAAGTAGGAATGTATAATGTCCACATTAGAAACGAAAGGAGATTTTACAGTTTACTTAAAGGGTTTGTTCACCCTGATGTTTTTCCACAAAGCATTATTTTGGTCTCATCTGACGATCAAACCCTCTGAAAGTTCCAGTAATGTCTGGCAAACATGAGATTGCTGTTTGAGGTCACGGCTGTCTCCATATCTGATTTTACACACAACGAGGCCAAAAGAATTCACGGTAACAATCACAATATCTATAGAACTGTCAAGTTCAACAGCTTTAACAAAAATAATACCTTAACCTGTAACTTGCGTCCCCATTTGGAACCCAAATCAAAATACATAGTTCACGAAATCTTTGGACTTCAAACATTGATTATTTGAAAGAAAACATTTGGCAGAATTAATAATCATAATTTGGCAGAATTAATAATCATAATTAATGATTATTATTTTATAGTAATAAAAATAATAATAATGCATTTTATTTATAACGCACTTTATATTTTAACAAAATCCCAAAGTGCTACAGAAGAAAAGTAAAAAATCAAGCAAAAGCTCTGCTAAAAAGGTGGGTTTTAAGGACGTATTTAAAAGTATCCACAGACTGTGGTGTCCTCAAATGATACGGGAGAGCATTCCACAGACAGGGAGCAGCTGAGCAGAAAGCCCGGTCTCCCATAGTACAGAGCTTGGTCCTAGCGGGTTTCAAGATATATGCTGAAGCAGAACGGAGGCTATGTGTAGAGCATTGTGGAGTGAGGAGTAGCTTGAGATAGGAGGGGGCATCACCATGAATACACTGGTAGGTGAGGAGGGAAACCTTGTACTCAATCCTGAATGATACAGGGAGCCAATGGAGCGTTTTAAGGATAGGAGTGATATGATCATATTTGCCATCAGGATCCTAGCAGCACTGTTCTGGATGTACTGCAGCTTCTGGAGGCTCTTGCCAGGGATCTCGATGAGGAGCGCATTGCAATATTCCAGCCTCGAAGAAACAAAGGCATGGAAAAGCTTTTTTGCATCTTCAGGAGTGTGCATGGGGAAGAGTTTGGCGATGTTCCTCAGGTGGAAGAAAGAGGGGTCTTAAACAGATGTTTGATGTGGTCTTCAAAGTTGGTAACTGATGTTGAAAGTGGAATATACTTGCCAGAGAAGGTAATGCTGGTAACGACAGATGTTCGGACCTGGTTTGGAGTGCCAACTAGGATGGCTTCAGTCTTGGAGCTGTTTAGCTGCAAGAAGTTTTGCTTTATCCATGCCTTTATCTCCTCCAGGCAAGTGGTCAGAGAGGAAGATGGCAGGGCACAGTTGGTCTTGACATAAAGTTGAGTGTCATCAGAGTAGCAATGAAATGAAATTCCATGCCGGCTGATGACATGACCGAGGGGGAGCATGTATAGGATAAACAGGATGGGGCCGAGCACTGAGCCTTGAGGGACACCGCAGGTGGCATTGTGTGTCAATGATTTAACCTCTCCCAAGGCGACATGCTCAGTTCTCCCAGTGAGGTAGGATGAGAACCAGTTGTACACAGAATCGGAGAGACCAATGGTGGAAAGCAGACAATGAAGGAGAATATTGTGATCCACAGTGTCAAATGCTGAGCTCAAATCCAGGAGGATACGGACAGATGGAGAGCCAGCATCTGCTGTCATCAGTAGGTCATTTGTGACCCTAACCAGGGCTGTTTCCATGCTGTGGCCAGAGCGGAAACCAGACTGGAATTTCTCATACAGTGTATTTTGTTTTAAATGGGCCAAAAGCTATTCAGCAACTACTTTTTCCAGGACTTTAGAAAGGAATGGAAGGTTGAAAATGGGCCTGTAGTTGTCAAAGACTTCTGGGTCTAAGGTGGGTTTTTTGAGAAGAGGTCTGATGACAGCATTTTTCAGTGTAGATGGAACATGACCAGAGGACTTTTAACACAGAGATTAGATTTTACCAAGGATGTGGGAAAGGGATATAAGGCACAGGTTGATGGTTTCATCTTTCTAATAATGTTCTCAACCTCTTGCTGTGAGATGTCAGAGAAACAGCAGAGAGGTTGAGAAATCCCAGGCTGTAGGTCAACAGTCGGGACAGGCAAGACAGGGGAGCTGGATAGGATGAAGCGAATATTATCTACATTTTTCCCAAAAAAAGTGATAAAACTGTTGCATCTCTCCTCTGTAGCTCCTGAATGACAATGAGTTTGTGGTTTAAGGATGTGATTGATAGTATAAAAAAGTTGTTTGGCGTTACCAGGGCTTTTGTTGATGATATTGGAATAGAACTGTGATCGTGCATCTCTCAGGGACCTTGCATAGGCCTTCTGATGTTCTCTGTAGTCTTGCCTGTGAACAGTAAGACCTGAGACCTTAAGGCGACGCTCAAGGACACGCCCAGCTGTCTTCATCGTTCGCAGTTCGCAGGTGTACCAGGGGGCAGAGCTCGAGAAGGTGATGGTGATAGTTCTAGTTCTGACGGGGTTTGAAAATCTAAAATACTGCTCAGAGACTGGTTATAGAAATCAACTGACTCAGTAAATGAGGAGAAATCAACAGAAGAGAGATACTGAAGGTCAATGGTCAAAGTGTCTAGGTTAATCTTTTTCAGGTCCCTGAAACAGATTTGACGCTTGTCTTTATTGTAGGAAGAGGGAATGGCAGCTCCATTGAGATAGCCTTGTGGTCAGATACTCCCAGTTCATACACCAGAAGGTTACTAATAGCGGCTAAATTTGAAATGACCAGGTCAAGTGTGTGGCCCCTAAAATGTGTGGGGACATCAACATGTTGTTTGAGGTTGAGACAGTCCAGTAGCTGCAGAAACTCAGTTGCAAAATGCAGGAGAGGGTGTCTACGTGGATATTAAAATCTCCAAATGAAGTTTTATTTAACTAAATTCGGGAGGCGCACGTTCAGGTAAATCAACCAATCAGTGCAAGAGGAAGCCGGTATATAAGCTGTCTCTCACCTCTATCCCACGACAAGTTTCACAGCATCCCTCCACCACCCCATCACCTCACTCTTGGCTGGTTTCTATCCCAGTTAAGGAGGGGGAGTACTCTGGGTTTGGGCCAAATTCTGAGCTCGGAGCCCTCCCCCGGACAGCACGCCAAATACGCTTAAATTACTATACAAATCACTTTATTTTGAGTTCATGTATGTGTAAACTCGTGAAGTATTATAATGTTTGCAGAAACTGTGTTGTAAGTAGATCGTGCATCTCTGAAATGAAAATTAAATGAAAAGTTTTGTTTAGGGGGCTGATAGATGAGAAGTATTGTCATGGAGAAAGGGGGTTTACACTTAAATGCAAGGCATATAATAGTATTCAATGCAGTGATGAAGGCTATGTCGATTAGCATTGCATTATAAATATATATTATTTTTATGAAAATAACCAAGTGGACTCAGTCAGATCTGCATTCAGTTCAGCTGCAGCAATAGCTGGATGTCTTTGTCCTACTAGGGATTTCCTGGAACGTCAAAAGTTTAATACTTCTATGAGTCTCACTTGTGGACTTTCTGCGTGATGGAGACTAATTACACATGAGAGTTTAATGTTCCATAATGCTCACATTGCCCTATTTTGGATAAAAATACAATTCCTCTCTATATTCCTCTCTAAAGATATTTGAAGTAAACATACGATGATGCATATGTTTTTATCCGAATGAGCACTTTGACTAAAAGCACAGAGGGATGTACATCCTTTAACATTTCCTATTTCAGGACTAGCAAAATAATTGCAACTTATCTCTGTATAGTGGCTTCCACACTGGCAAGATTCTCCTCTGGCTTACCGAATGACATGATTTTGCACGTCAGTAGGTGCGTCTTCTGCTTTAAGGTGCATTTAAGGTGCAATACTGCCACCTATTGTACTTTGTGATGTCAACTAGGTACTGGCGCTGGATTATTTACGTGTCATATTATGTGTAATATTCATTTTAAATATTACGGTTATTATTGCCAATACCAGTATACTGTTACACCCTTAATTAACACGAAATCGATATTTCATGTTTTGAATAACATGGTTGTGGTCAATACCGTTATATCACGACACCCCTAGATGAAGGCTTTTTTATTGCAAACTTGCCAAACAAATTGTGGTTATAAAGGCGAGGTCTGATTATAGTTTGAGACTTTCTGAACCCAAGACCCACTGATTAATAGCCAATAATTTTAGAACAAATATTTTGGCAAAAAACCTTTCCACATTTATTTAATTTATTATTTTTTTATGTAGTTTAACTTCAGTTAAATATTAGATATTAAAGTTTATATTTTACCAAGGGTGCCAATATTTCTGAAGCCCACTGTATAAACATTGATGATATCATCTATAACATACAAACACTGATCATGTGTGATGGTCAATGTTATACAGAACGACATGAGGGTGAGTAAATGATGACAGAAGTTAAATTTTTAGGTGAACTAACCTTTAATCTTCTACAACTCCTAAAATCTGTTTTAACTTCACTTATATTGGCGTTGCTTTCTTTCACTTCTTTGCCACAAAGAAGTCCAGGTGATTGCAGTTTCAAACCACTGAGCTCACCAATGCTGTGACGTGCCAATCTAAAATCTCATCTTGAGGGCCAGCAGAGTCTGGGTCCATGAGGGTAAAGGGCAGGTTTTTCAGAGTATAAATATCACTACAGAAGTCCAGTGAATTTCAGACTTCAGTTGAAGACTTTACCAGAAGAGTTCAGCTCTGAACTTCTCAAGGACACACAGAGACTCCAGGTAATTCATCATTTAAATCAATATGAACAGGTAATGTTAGTGTGAATGTGCTGTTTAGAGCTCAAGAGACGATTCACAGAATTCCGATCACAGGGGATTTATAGACATGTTTTTATTAAAATTGAAATACATCACTAGATTGCAAAGGAACTGATGGAAATAATTTTGGATATTATTCATAATATTGGATATATATATATATTTTTAAACAATTAATTATATAACCATCCTTATTTATAAGGACATTTCAAACATTGAGAGAATTAATGAAATTACTGTAGTTATTTTTTCATGAAGCCTGTGGTGAATAAAGCCAGAAGGTGAAACTTTCTTGTTAGTCTAAAAACAGCTTTTATTGAGACCAAGCTGCCAAAACGACTCTTTTCTGATTTCATTTTGTTTTGGAAAGGCCAGTGAGGAGTCCATTACAATAATCCACCCTGCTGGTGATGAAAGCATGAACAAGTTTCTCAAAGTCTTGACTGGAGACAAAGCACCTAATTCTTGCAATATTTTTGAGATGATAGTATGATATAGTTATTGCTTTTACATGACTACTGAAACTCAGGTCTGACTCCAAAATCACACCAAGATTCCTGACTTGATTTTTAGTTGTTTGACCTTTGTTTTCACTTTGAGAACTTCATCTTTGTTTCCAAACGCAATGACACCAGTTTTGTATTTGTTTAAGTGAAGACATTTTTGGCACATCCAATTGTTAATTTCATCAATGCATTAGCACAGGGAGTCAGTGGGGCTGTAGTCATTAGGTGATAGGACAAGGTAAATCTGGGTGTCATCTGCATAGCTGTGATATGCAATTTGGTTCTTTGAACAAGAGCGGTCCAAGAATTGAGCCTTGAGGGACTCCGCATGTCTTATGGTCACCGATACTGACATCATAACCTCCCTTCTAAGTATGACCTGAACCATTTAAGGACCATCCTAGAAAGCCTGACCCAGTTTTCCAGCCTGTCAAGAAGTATGTTGTGATCGACAGTGTCAAATGCAGCAGAAGATTAACACCCACTTCTACATCATTGTAAATAAGAAACAGACGAAACACAGTATTACTCCAGCAACAAAACGATAGAGATGCCTCTGAGGATTACGAGACACTGTGCACTGTCTTCCTTGTGATCCTAAACATTAGGAAATAGGGGAGTAACGATATAAAATATAAAAATGCGACAATATGTATCGTTGATGTAAATGATATGATATGCGATATAGAGTTAGCTTTATCCAAGACTCGGCTTACTGTATTTATAAGGTATAATTCACCCAAAAACACACTCATCCTCATTTTGTTCATCTTCCAAACACGAAGATATTTTTTTTGAAACCTGAGAGATTTCTGTCCCTCCATTTAAAGTCCATTTCCCTAAAACTTAAAAGATCCAAAACAAAAGGTCATAAAGGCATCGTAAAAATAATCAATCCAAACCTTCTGAAGAGACACAATGCCTTTTTTACCGAAATTAACATGGGCATTCAAATGCGTGCGAGACATGCGAGAACAACATGAAAGTGAGTAAATAAAGACAGAATTTAAAAAGCCAATAAATAATGGATTTTTCCTTCATTTTAGACGCTTCAGATGTGCACTGCTCACTATGATGCTTTTAAATTGCTTGAAATATGATTGGAATGACTTCGAAAAGGAAAATACTGTTAAGTGCAACGTGTGCAGCACAAATCTGTCATATAGGCATCATAAAATTATAATGAGAACACGACTATCAAATCAAGTCAAGTCACCATTATTTATATAGACTTTTTACAATGCAAATTGTGTCTTTGGTCATACATACTAGCATTTACATGTCACTGGCAGTATGGCATTGCTTTTGTTTCACAATCTTGGCATTGTGAGCACACAATGCATGTTCTAATTATCTTATCACTGAATGTGAATGGCCTAAATTCTCTTATTATCTAGTCGGCCATCTGTTTCTTTAATCACACTGCAAAGCCTCTTTAAATTAAAACTATCTGGAGTCGTGAATTAACAGATTTTGACTTATCGGTCGACTGGGAGAGGGTGTGGTCTAATCTAATCTTAACTTGTAAAAACCTGGCTCGTCATCTTATTCATTTCAAAGTCATCCATAGAGCATACATAACCCCTTACAAGAGGTTTAAAATGAAACTGCAATCGACCTTTAACTGTAACACCGTATCATCAGGTACTTTTCTGCACATGTTTTGGGAATCTACTGCCTGCGATTGATTTTGATATTCTAGGTATTATCAACTGGCTAGAATTCTGAGGTCGCAATAGACGTGAAGGACTATAATGCATTAAGCTAAACCATTTAGTGCTTTGTAAGTGATTAGCAAGCTTGTAAAATCTATACAGTAAGTTCTGTCATGAAACTCTAGATGGCGCAGGCTGATCCTTAACTCAATCTGATTGCAGCCACATCACAATCTACAGGTCACAGCTGACTGACTCCTGCTGCATCAGTAGCCAATGATCTCGCTGCTTAACTTTCAAATATTTGGTCAGCGCCTGCAGTGCACATTCAGAAACCCTCCACCTTCCCCAGCTCCACCTGTGTAGATCTGCTATGGGCAATTCACATCACGTATGCTTTGCACAGCAGCAGACGCATATCTTGCTCATAGCAGCGTGCCGTGTGTGTATTGGCAGTAAACACGCTCTTTTTTTATCATGGCTGACTTGACTGTTCACTTGTGCATTTGCGTCGTTTAGTGCACATGTAAGGATGTATTTGGTTTTAGTTTATTTACCGGTTTTCATTCACCCTTCACATTACTGGATTATTTTAAACAATCATATTCCTTTTAGAGGAGTCTTTTTCAAAACATTGATGCATTATTAATAACTTAGCAATGCTATTTTTCTCTATTATTATATAGTATTAACATGATATCAATATTTCATTTTTTTTTTATGATCAATATCAGTATATTTACAACACAAAGGTAGTTAATTCATGACACTGAGGCATCTTCACCTGTTCAAACAGATCTCCTTGCTGACTGTTCCAAGATGGTGGCACTTTCGATGTACCTGAAGCAGCCAAACTTCATTTACTTGTGTACGTATCTGTGGTTGGCAAGCCTAGCTGTGGTGAATGCTGGAACTGGAAGAATTAGTTTATTTACAGACCGAAGCAAAACAAAGACTCAAGGTAAGATGTGAATGGTGTTACAAAATGTGAATGTGCTGATTATAGATCAACAATTTCCTTCTGAGGACATTTAATCTGTCCTGTGATATAAAATATTCAAACATTGTCTCATTCATTTTTTTTTTTTTTTAAATAATAATAATAAAAAAAATGTGGTTAGACTTTATTTTAAGGTGTCTTTGTTACACTGTAATTATATATTTAAGTACTGAGTAATATTTAGTAACTACGTGTACTTACTATAGAGTTTGGATTAGGGTTTGATTTGGTTTGGTTTAGGGTTAGTTGCATGTAATTATGCATAATTTATAGTTATTACTACATGTAACATATGTAACAATGACACTGTAAAATAAAGTGTTACTAAAAGATCCCCATAAAGAATTAAACAAAAAGCCATGAACAAAACCATTCGGAATTATACTATTGAAAACTTGCACAGATCAGATCATTTTTGATTGAATGTTCACATTATTTTTTTAACGTGGCCAATATCAGATTCCAGTGTGAACTAATCATGGTCCTGAACTGACCCGCATGCGCAAAACAAACAATAATGGCACGCAGCACGTGAAATCAGCGATTGCGCATTCAAATTCAGCAACTGAGATTGCTGTAGTAGAATATATCCATCTTAGGCATGGGATCCTTCCTTCATTTTTATGTCCATAAATCATTTTAGAAAAAAAAAAAAAAAAACATGTTGAAATGTATCAAATATGTTACGTTAGGTTTTCGAGGAAGGTTTGTTTGTTCGTCTCTCAGAAATCCTTGTTTTGTATTAAGAGCTTTGATCATAAAACTGCATTTAAACAAATGTAGAGCGACAACTGATATTTATATCATTGTTTGTTGTCTGCTATAATGTTATAAAATCTCATTGATTTACATTGCAAGCTATCAGAATTTTTGCCATAAAATATCAGCAACTGCTAAAAAGTACATATTTTTGTTCAGTTTGGGTTGTGACAAGAGATGGGTAGAGTAACCAAAAAAAAGTACTTGTAAAAGTATAGTTAATAATTACTCAAGTAGAAGCAAAACATATGCACAAAAACATGTGTACACCTCTCTTAAAGATGAATGGTTTTACTTTGGGAGGTTTTTACTTCATTTCTGTTTTCCTTAAAGGGTTAGTTCACCCAAAAATGAAAATTCTGTCATTAATTTACATGTCGTTCCACACCCGTAAGACCTTCGTTCATCTTCACAACACAGATTTAGATATTCTTGGTGAAATCTGAGAGTTTAAATAGAAATCAATGAAATTGTCACTTTCAAGGTCCAGAAAGGTACTAAAGACAGTAATGTTATGAAGAGACGAGAATACTTTTTTGTGCGCAAAAACAAAACCAATATAATCTCTTCTCTTCTGTGTCATTCTCATGCGTTGTTTACGTCCAGCGCTTCTGACTCATTTTTGTCCGGCTCCTGCGTCAGCATCACGTGATGGGCATGTGAACTGCTTCTGCCAATACTGAGCCCGCATTCTGACGTAGAACCTGACATTTTTGGCTGTCATGGTGTGTGCATGAACGTGTCCGAGATGCCTGCTAATTTCGCTGCTTATTCTGATCACTTACTGGTTTCTACCTGGATATTTTGTCATATTTGCTAATTCTCTTTGATGTATTTGCCCTGTTTTGATCCGTTTTCCTAGGAAGTTGATTTATTTTGTCATCATTATTCTGTTTTAAGGAGACAAAAATGATTGACATGGCAATAAAATTCTATCACATCAGTTTTGGTCTGGTTTTGGTGAGCTTTTGGGCTGGAAATCGTCCACCCAATCTGGCAACACTGGTTGTTAGCTTGATCCTGTATTTCCACTCAACGCATTTTGTTGTTCAGTGAGCTTGCAGCTATATTTTTTATAATGGATTTTTACAGCTTTAAACAGTATTCATTATCATTAACATGGAAAAATGTGTTATAAATGTTGTCTTTTTTTCCTTTTTTCTTTATTATGTCCATGGCATCAGAGCCAATTGAAGTGGCAGCCGTAGGAAGACCTCTGTCTCTTGGTATGCTTTACGACTGCCGTCAAGATTCCTTCATTCCAGGTGGGGTATCTACCTAAAAAAAAAACTAATTAAAAAATAAAAATATTTAACTATATTGTTAACTAGCTATATGTTCAATATATTTATGCAGTAGTATATCTTATCACATGTACATCTATATGTTATGAAGTGTATTACAGAGTATAAAATGACATACATTATATATATTGAACATATTTTGTTAAATATATTTTCTTAGTGTAAGGGTATAAAATCTGCACATTTACAACAGTACATCTCTTGCTCATACACACTGTTGAAGCCATTTTTCATTTCAGGTGTTACTCTCTGGGATGAGAACTCACTACGTAAAAATTTGTACAGTCGTTCACAGCCCCAGACGGATTTGAAGTTCAGTAGCTCTGACTCTCTCTCTAGTAAGTCCAGCCTCCTGGATGTAAGTGCTTCTCTGAAGGTCAGCTTCTTGGGAGGGCTGGTGAATGTGGATGGATCTGGCAAGTTCCTGCGTGACACCAAATCCTCACACCGACAGTCCAGAGTTACAATGTATTACAGTGAAACCACAAAATATGAACAGCTCACTATGTCCCAGCTGGGCCAGTTCAACTACCCTCAGGTGTTTGACCAGAAATCTGCAACTCATGTGGTCACGGCAGTACTGTACGGTGCTCAGGCCATCATGGTGTTTGATCGGACGATTTCAGAAGAGGAAAACAAGCAGGAGATTGAGGGTAAACTGAATGGCGTGGTCAGGAGCATCGTTGGACTTTCCATTGAGGGAGATGGATCTGTAAATATGAACGACGATGACAAGAACATTGCTGAGAATACCATCTGCACATTTTATGGGGACTTCTTACTTGACCAAATCCCCACCACATACATGGAAGCCCTACATACATACAAGATGCTCCCCACTCTGATAAAGAACAATAAAACGAATGTGGTCCCAATAAAAGTTTGGCTCCATCCTCTTCATCTGTTGGACAGTAAAGCAGCTAAACTGGAGAGAGAAATCAACACACGTCTGATTTCCAACATTGAAGGTATAACTGAGGTGCTAGAAGAGGCAGAGAGGACATACAATGACCTGATCAAAAGTGCACTGGTCAATGCTTTCAGTGACATCAAAGGGAGGCTGCGCTTGTTTAAGGACTCATTTAACACATACAAGTCAATGCTACTGAAAGCAGTCGGCAGGGTCTTGCCTGATGTTCGAGGAGGAGATAAGGAGGAGACGTTTCTGGAAGAAATCCTGAAAATCCACAGGAGCTCCCCATTCACTGCTGAAACGCTTAACAAGTGGTTAGATGATGCAAAGTCTGAACTTCACATCTTGAGTTCTTACATCAATACGCTACAGACGACGAGTTCTGTCACCAAGTCAGCGGAAAGGATCGAACTTGTAGACTCTGTCGATCTCGTTACCACCTTATCTGATCCTGATGTTGATGCAGTGGTGAGCTTGACCTTCACATCTCTGAAGTATAAAGACCCATATCTTTCAACCCTGAAGGAGTTTCTGGAATTTGACAAGTTTAAAGAGCTAGATGGGAGAAAATATGTTACAGAGTGGTTCAGTGAACACAGTTGGAGTAACACTTGGTTTTCTGTGGAACCTGTCACAAAGTGGTTCAATGATCCCAGTGTCAGAAGAAATATGAGAGAGAACGTGTCTCAATTCAAGAGGTTTGCAGAAACCAATAAAGATGAAAAGAGAATCCGCTTCATTATTTCTGCCATCTCCAATCCCTCCATTGCAGGCTCCTCCATCTATCTGTATGAAAAAGGGCAACTGACAGACACACAGTTCCAGCCCGTGACCAAGCCACCCCCACCAATAGTGAAGAATGTCCTGGCCAAAGGTATGTCCCTGAAACTGCAGGAGTCTTCAACTGGAGAGACAGTGCGGTACAGACTGGAAATCAAGCAGGCAGATTCTGGAGCTGAGCAACCATGGCTTTCTGTAGAAACAGCTAATAAGGAGTTTATTTTGACCGGATTGGTGTCTGGAAAGCATTACCTGCTCCGCTACAGAACTGTTGGTAAAGTGGGAGTGAGTGAAGCCAGTGATACTGTCAACTCTTCCCCTTTAGGTAAGTGTCACCTGCACATCTTTATGAATAATTAACAGATGTGACTCTCAAACGGTACTGTTCACACAGCAGCTTATATACAGTATTATGAATAGCTGCATGAGGTGAAGCTGACTGATGAATGAACACCGGTAAACAAAAAGTAGCTTCAGAAATAAATATTTTAACCTCTGGGTCCATCCATTTCTCATCTGATTGCACCACTGGGCAGGTGAACATTCACACATCTGCCGAAGTTCAGTAGTTCATGTGAAAATGAACTCAAAATCTCAATGAGATGCGCTGCATGTTACATTTAATAACTTTACTTTAGATCATTCTGCAGCTCATCATGCTGTAGCGCAATACAAAGGAGGAAGAGAAAACACAGCAGAAACTGAACAAACATGAAAAACAGCTGGTTCAGAATTACGGGTGAGAATGAACTTAGAATGTACAGAAGCGTAGATGAAAATGAACACAGCACGAATAAAAAAAACATTTATTTCTAATCCAAGAGGCAATAAAGGAATCAAAACACACAATTTCATAAAACCGCCCCAACCTGGATTTGAACGCACAACTCTAGGGTAAGGTGCTCCTCAGGCATTTGGCTTTACACATTGAGCTACTTGAGGATGCACATTCACCAAGCTGCTGAGGAGAACTTTTAGTGTGAGAAAAAAATGATTTAGCATGTTCACCAGATTAGCATGCTAAGCTAACTAACATAAGACAACAAACACAAGTAAGGTCACGTTCGGAGACGAATATCTCTGGAACGGTAGCGAATATCAAAAATCATTTCTGTGTGGCTCGGTACATAGATCACTTGAGCTGATTTTGGACAAAATTTGTTGGAGGAGTAGCGAAAAAACTGTTTTTCATTTACTTCAATATGGCGGACAGGTACATCTAAGGAAAACGACAAATCACACATCGTAAGAATCGGCATAACACAGGGAAAAAAATGACAAAGCATTCAAATTTTGGACAATGTTTTCAAAAGTTATAAACGTTTTTGCAAAAATCGTTATATCTCTGGAACGCTAGGTGGCGCTATGTTCAAACTTCTCAGGTACCTTCCGGACCTTGTGATGATGATACGCACCAATTTTTGTGAAGATATGTGAAATTGTTTAAAAGATATTACAATTTATGACAAAATTCAAAACGTGGTTTATCCGATATTGACAAAATCGGTATCCTCAGATTCAGCATAATTCTGACAAATTGTTCAAAAGTTATTGGCAAAAATAGCCATTTTTCAGATCTCATGACCTGTGGGTGGTGCTGTTCCCAAATTTGGCATGGACCCTCAGATCATGGTTCCGACGATGCGTACCAATTTTTGGTTCGATTGCTCAAAGTTTGGCTGAGATACAGCCTCTAAACCAATTTCAGGTTGACCTTGTTAAGTCTGTGACATCATAACTTTTGAACAGATATCTAATCTAATCTAATCGTCTAATTGTTGAAACAATATGAGTGATGCGTCTTGTGTTATTCTATCCAAAACAGAATCAAAATAAGAATCCAAATTGTAGTCAAACAGGCGTTAGTCATAAATTACACATGTACAAGCACATACACATGCATAGAAACAATTCTGTAATAATATGAACAAATGACTCGAGATCATACTTGAGATCATATTTGTGTTCAGCGGAACAAAGAAATTTATATGGGTTTGGAACAACTTGAGGGAAAGTAAATGATGACAGAATTTTCATTTTTTGGGTGAACTATCCCTTTAATGACGATTGCATAAGACGATGATTAGCATTGGACATACAGTGCAAAAGTCTAAGGCATGTTAGTATTTTCACACAAAATAGATGTTTTTAAGCCAGTTCTTTATATCTTTTGCTGTAGTGTGTCAGTAGGAAATATCAGTTCACATTTCCAAGCATTCTTTTTGCCATTAATTGTAATAATCCAGTGAGATTTCTGAAAGCACAAGGAGTCTGACACAGCCGGTATGATCTGATCTCATCATCATTGTGTCTTTCTGGGATTACATGAAGAAACAGATGAAACTGAGACTGACTAAATTTAGAAGAACTGTGGCCATGTCTCCAAGGCGCTTGAAGAAACATGTTTTAAATGCAATTGATTTGATTTAGTTAATACAAGCCTCAAAAAAGGACTGAAAACTTTATTCTGCTGCTGTCTAAATGTATCTTGTTTTTGTTCGATCTAATCCACAGCAGAACCTGTGGTTGTGGGTGGGACAGGTGGTGGTGAATTCTCCTTTACGTCGACTATGGGAAACACCTTTTACAAGATCGTCGTATTTTACTATGAGGTGAGGGTGGTTGAAGATTGTTTTCATTCTATTTTATCAAAATCTGATTCCTATATTTTATCACATTATTATTGTTTAGTTATTCACATGAAATACATTTGTGCCACAGGAAGAATATTTGTTTACCTCCTCCGTGAAATCACTGAAAACAATAGAAGTGGGTTTCCAGGATTCCCAGATAATTCGAGTTGGTCGCCGTGAAGGAAATAAAAAAAAAGAATTTATCTTTGACACCACTGATAAAATCATCACTGCAACACTGTGGCCAAATAAGGATCATACCAGACTTGGGGGTCTGGAATTTGTGGTTGAAAAAAGTAATGGTGAAAGAAAAATAATGTCTCTCAAATGCAGTGAAGTTGGTGAGCCTGTGAATTTTAATGTTGGATCAGGGAGATTGTACGGCATTAAAGGGAGAAGTGGACATGAACTCGATGCTCTGGGTCTCAACTTCATTTAGCCTCCAGCTTTATATTTCCAAATGACATCTGAACAGCAATCATATACTCTAAACAAGTTAATGTGTACTCAGATTTTATGAGTAAAAATATCAGACTTGAATCAACCAGTAATATTTTACATTTTCTAGTATCAACTGTTATAACATGTTTAATTTCCAGGTAAATGGAACCATAAACAAATAACTCCATTAACAATTGATCATATTCTGTTTAATTTGTCATTTATGTCCATCTTTCTGTTTCTGTTGTTTAACGTTTATTCTGTTGTGGAAGTACAAAACTCCTGATGTTCAATGACAATAAAGACCTTTTAAAGGGCCTGACACAAGCCTCTCTTGCTGTTTTTTAAAAACTACTGTGCATTTCATATGACTTTTTGTTTTAGTTGCAAGCTGTTGCTCACAAATGCTGTTGTTCACAGTAACTATTAAATTATATAACAGTGTGTATTAAATGTGCGTCCAGGAGAAAAGCCAAAGAAAATGAACATGTAGTGAGGCCTGAAAAGCTTGTGTCTATCTATCATTCACAATCCATGAGAATAAACACTAATATCGATATATATATATATATATATTTAGCTTGCTAACGCACCAGTAATATGACTTGTTGAGGCACAAGACTACACTGTAAAATTGTGATGTAAAAAAATAGCCAAATTCTGACAGTATAGTTTTCCATTAAAAAGTAATACACCATAGAAAACAATGCATTCTCGGTAACATTACTTGTTTTTGATAAAGTAGCCTACTGCAATATAACTGAATCGACACTCAGAGGCCGTGTTCCAAAACACACCCTATACCCTCATTCATTGTTCCCTACACTAGTTTACTGATATAGTCCACTTGACAGAGTAAATCCAGACACTGATGAACACCTGCTGTTAACAAGCAGAATCACTGAAGGAAAGAGAAACAACAAGAACAAAAAAAAAAAAGAGAGAAACACAAAAATGTCTTAAGATCTCGGCAGAGGATGATTAAACAAGTGCATAAACAGCATTACCAGCTTCACGTATTTCTAATTAGTTTGATTTATTTCTGTCATACGTCTAAAGAAGTTCTCATTGAGCATTATTAGAGGTTTAGATGTTAATTGAAAATAATGGATTCGACTGAAGTCACCATTGTGGTGAACAGTGTTTGCTTTAGTTGGGCTCTTGACCCTTGGTATTTCAACATCACTTTGTCTTACAAGATTGAAAATATTAGAGAGAAAATTATAACTGTGCAACCATCTAATACAGTATCACATCAGACACATTATTCATTGCTATAGGAGAGGAAGAATTGTCTGCAAATCTATAAACACAGTTCAACTAGCTCTTTACTTCAGTCTTCTCTAAACTGAACAAGTTACAGAGTGTCTATTTACACCAATGTCTGGTTGACAACATTTTAAAATTAGTATGTGGGATAGTTGACGTGAGAGCAGTGGATTCAACTTCTGATGTAATCAAACCAATGTAATTCTGCACCCATTATTCCCAAGATAACTGCACCCAAGATCACTAAGAAAGTCCCTCAAGGATCAGTGTTGGGGCCACTATTATTCAGAATATATATAATTTGTCTTGAATTTAATATTGATTCCTTGCGTTTTACAAAACGTCCTGACTATTCTGGAAATGGGGTTTGTATAATTACAAGCATTTCATAAGTGCCAAAGGCTTTTATTGACAATTACATTAACGGTTCAAATAGCTCACGGTTCGGTTTGTATCACGGTTTTAGTACGGTTCGGTATGTGCTATGTTCAGGGAAAAAAGGACTACTGTCAAATAAAAATAAAGAAAATGAGAACAAATAATCTAACTATAAGCAACAGCACAAATAAATACAATAGAGCAAAGATACAAATAAAATAAACAGTGCTTTTCAGGTAGGTCAAACATTAGTTTTCAGGTACGGAATTTGAATAAAGGAATCAAATGTAAAATAACATTGCATATTTGACTATATAAATAACTTATTAAAGTTACAAAAGCTATTCAATCAAGAGCAGTGAGTGATTTCCTTGTCTTTTGTTGTTTGAATAACATTAAAAACAGACAGCAGGAATATCAGGATCAAAAATACTGATACTGTTGCTCATATTTGTTGCTTGACGTGACGTGAACTCCGTTAAATCTGCATTTAGCGTGGGAATTGAAGATCGGATTTATATCTGTTTTGCGTAAATAGAGCCAAAGATCCAAACGAACCCTCTCGCATTCGAACACACGAGTGTCCATCTATTTCCGCCGGCCAGAAACAAACACCCCTGCCGTTCTCGTTCCTAACACTGATCTTTATACTTGGCTAATCACACCCCTTGATTTATTATTTTAATCCCTTGATGTCACCTGCTACAATTATAATATTGTTTCTTTATGTTTTGGTTTAATTTAATCTACGTTTATTAAGAACGAAAATATTGGAAGTGTCAAACTAACATTTATTTTGTATAATTTGTATTTTAATGTCAATCGATGTTTTGTCAACCAATTTTCTGCACTTAAGAGGAAACTTTTGACTGTTCCTAGGGCGAAACGTAAATTATGGGGTGATCGTGCTTTTTTGAGACTCTGGAACAGTTTGCCATTAAATATTAGAACGGCTTCCACACTGGGGTCTTTCAAACCCCTTTTGAAAATCTTTTTTACCTGGCGTTTTTATTTAGGGATATTTTGTCTTCTAATGTTGTGGGGTCAGATGTCTCTGTGCTGTATAATATTGGTGTGTAATGCATGTTTTTGCTGTTTGTACGTGTTTAAAAGCTGTACAGCACATTGGTCAACTAACGTTAACTGTTGTTTTTAATGGTGCTTTACAAATAAATTGCCTAATCATAAATACAGCGTATGTTCACAAAAGATTTAAACTCTGTTTTACACATGGGGCCGTATCTTACCACTAAGAGTTCTCCTAAATGGCAGTAAAACCTCTTAGCTGAGAGTTTTCTCTTAAAACCTTACAAAGCTGCTGAGACCAACTTTTACTAAAGGTGTGTTCGACATCGGCTGCGGCTGGATGTAACCGATCGGCGAGAGTATCCGCGTGCAGGCGAGGAGGAGCTGAAAACGGAGATGTGAATATAACATCGCGACTACATGAAAAGAGCTGTTATAAAAATACAGATTTGTGAGCGTTAGTGGAACTGAAGGCGTGACAATATACACACGAAACACACATGATCGTTGTCATGTGGTGAATCCGGGCCAATCGTGAAACAGCCGTGTCGTCATCAGAGCTCGTGCAGCTCCTCTTGAGAAACTGCGCTGGCGAAGGAGGGTTCAAGATGGCGCCTTGTTAAGACGAAGTTTTCAGAGCTCAAACTTTACTGTTATGAAAGCTAGCTGTATTTACATTTCACGTTGTTACGTTTGCTAGATTAAGTACATCAAATTAGGAGAGCTGCAAACATGCCAAAGGTTGAAAAATGTAAAGAACATAGATACTGATGTTGTCGACATTATCCACGATTATGTTTCACCTGCTGGAAATGAGACTTAGCGCGAATTCGCTCCCTGTCACTCCAAGCAAGCCACCGGTTAATAAAAAAGGTAAATCTTCAAATACAGATGAGCAGGATGATTCTGCCGTCATTTCCACACTCTCCTCGTTGGTCAATTCTCGGTCTGACGCGCTTGAAGGAATGATTAGCACCAATGCCCTTAAGATAGAGGGACTAAAGAAAACGATAGACTTTGTGAAAGATGTAGATGTCAGGCTTAAAGCTGAAGAACGTCTCACAGGGACCTGCGAAACACACATTTCTGATCTGGAGAGATACTCTCGTAGGTGGAACTTGAGATTGTTTGGGGTCCCTGAAACTCATAAGGAAGATGTCAGATCCGAGGTAATTCGTATCTGCGGCGAGACTTACCCTGAGGCCAAGAACAAGTACCCTGAGGTTGTTGACACTGTACATCGGATAGGGAGGGGAGATGCCAGCATGAAACTCCGTGCCATCATCATGCATTTTCACGGGTTGTCCGTGATGCCTTGTGGAAAGCTGCCAAGAAGTCCCAAAGATAACAACTTGCGCTTCGCAGAGGATCTAACTTCATCAGACCGGGAGAGACGGAAGAGTCTGTGGCCGAGAGTAAAAGATGCGAGGGCTGCTGAGAAAACTGCCTATTACATCGGAGCGTGTGCGTTCATCGAAGGTGTGGAGATTACTCGCGTATGATAACTGTTTTCCAAAAATGGTGACTGTTAACTGTCAGTATGGCATTTCGTCATATTACAGCTGGATCTCTTCACTTGGTCATTTCAAATGGTCACGAGCTCTATTCTTGTTTTTTTCAAGAAACCCATTCCACGCAGGATGATGCTAAATTTTGGAGGTCCCAGTAGTGGGGCAGTGAGATATGGATGTCTCACGGTACAGAGCAATCAGCAGGTGTCGCCATTTTGAAAAATAAGTTTACTACACCTTGTCAGTGACCCCAAGGGTCATTTTCTTCTGTTAGTGATTTTACTTGGTCAGACCACCACAGTTCTTTTAAATGTGTATGGATACAATTCTTCTAAGGAAAACACCACCTTAATTGATGTGATTAATGATAATATGCAGAACTGGATTAATAAATACCCCAGTGCCTCTACCTATGGTATACCTATGGTATTAAATAGTGATTTGGATAGATTTCCTTCTAGAACTTCTTGTGTTAGTCCAATTATGGATGCTTTTATGACACAATTTAATGTTGATATATGGACAGTAACACATCCACAGCAAAGACTCTAGGACAGCAAGTACCTTTCTAAGCAGTCTCGAATAGATTATTGGCTTATTTCCCAAAGCCTAGCAAACAGTTTTGACACAGTCAGCATCCATGCTGGGGAAGGAGAATCCATCTAAATGGATAGAGGAAGGAGAACCTTATTAATTGAATCTCTAAATATTAATGGGACAGTGACTAATAACCCTCAAGAAATTGCACATTTCTGTGCTAATCTTTACCATCAAAATGATTCCGAAGAGGCAGCTTGTACTTTTCTTGAGCCCGTTAAAAATTGCAAGATTATCTCAGGTAATGACGAATACCTCTGCGATAGCCAAATTACTTTATTAGAAGTTAATAACTCTATTATAGAACTTAAAGACAATAAATCACCCGGAACTGACGGGCTTACCGCAGAGTTTTATAAACAGTTTTCGAAAGACTTTACTTAAGGTCTTTGAAGAAAGCATACAGAATGAGACTCTCACTCAAGGTTTAATTACTTTAATTCCGAAACCCAAGAAAGATTTACTTTTTTTAATTGACAACTGTATCTCTGCTCAACACTAATTATAAAATCTTAGCTATTATATGTGCTAATAGACTAAAATCTGTACCAAATTCTATAATAGATGAATCACAATCAAGTTTTATGAATAAAAGACATATTGTTAATAATATAAGATTGGTTCTAGATTTATTAGATTATGCAGAATTGATACAGGAGGACAGCTTCATCCTTTTTTTTTTAGATTTCTATAAGGCATTTGATTCTCTAGAGCACCAATTTATTATTGAGTCGTTACATAGATTTGGTTTTGGTGATATGTTTTGTAAAGCAATTAAGACCCTTTACAATAATGGAAGCTGTTCGATTAAATTAAAGAATGGCACTTACCCAAGATTTAGTTTATCTAAAGGAGTCAGACAAGGATGTCCCATTTCTCCCTATTTTCTGAAGTTACATATTTAGGCATTGTGATTACTAAAAATTAAGATAAGAGAAGTACCTTGAACTTTGACCCTGTTATAATAAAAGCCCAAAGAAGATTTTAAGGCATGGTTGCAGAGAGACTTGACCTTGAGTGGAAGAGTACTGCTAGCTAAGGCTAAGGGTTTTTATCTTACATTCAAATCTATAAATCAAAATATGTATTGCATTTATGAAGAAAAGGCTCAGCACCCAAGGCTCTATCGCTATTGCCTCAATGGTGTCTTTGGGTGGATTGTTAAGGTGGATTGGCAGCAACAATTATTTTAGGACTGTTTTAGATTTTGTTTTAGTGACTGAGGAGTCCTCTTGACTACTCCTAACGTTTCACAGATTTAGGAGCTAGTTTTAGTGCTAAAATGCTTTGTGAAATACTCTTAGAGCAAAAATGTAGGAGTGCTAAAATCAGGACTGACACGCCCATTATTTTTAAGTTTCTCCTAAATCGGCAAGTTAGGAGCTACTTTTAGCCTTAAGATGTTTTGTGAATACGGCCTCTGATATACACATTGAGATTAAATATGTCATTCTCATTAATGGAGTTAAGCGCTTAAAGGTGCAATATGTAAGGATTTTGCAGTAAAATATTCAAAAACCACTAGGCCACTGTTATATATTTTGTTCAGTTGAGTACTTACAATATCCCAAATGTTTCCAACTATTTGTACATCGTGAGAAAATTGAAATTAACCAATTTTAACCAACCGGGACGTGTGAGGAATCGCCTGTCAATCGCGTCATACCCGCGTTACCCTCGGTTTCCAGTTTTATTTTGTAGAAACCATGGAAACACCAAAGATGCTTTAATATATTACATGTTTTAATAGGCAAGGGAACAACTGTTTTGATATATTTATAGACAGAAAGCTAATTATTGTTATATAGCTCAACACGTTTAGTCTTACTGTTTAAATCTTTTGTGAAGTAGCTAACATAGCATAATCAGATGCAGCTTTATTTTTAGTAACAGTAAGAATTTTCTCCATCATACAGTACGTTTTGAAATTAATTGCATGCCATTTATTAACACAGCCCATCCAGCATTTAATAATCTATCTATCTTACTGCAGTGTGCAACAGTGTCTCACAGCAGCCGCCGAGCGAACGCACAGAGTAACGCTATAACGTCGTAATTCCTGTAGTTACGAGATGCTAGCTTGTAAAAAGCGTTCACGTCCTCGTAGAGCTTGTAATTACAGCTTGTAAGCTGGGAGTTTTCTGAAAGCTCCCAGATGTAACACGTGGCCGCTATACCACCTGACATAGAAACGCATAATTCCCAGTCCAAGGACGTGAACAGCTCCGAATATAACGTCACGTGTTATTATCTCAAGATTCCGGTAAATACGAGGTGGTGTGAACGCAGCATAATATGATAAACAGAGCTGCGTTACCTCATACTCATGACCGGAAAAGCGGAAGCAGCGCCAGCGACTGTGGCATAATAAAGTTCTGCTGCTCGAGGCGTGTGTTGCACTCGTCTCTCATTATCAATCGCTCCAGCGGCCTCGTTCAGCTCCCACAACAGTCGGTCCTGCTCTGCTTCATACTGAAGTAACGTTAATAATCGCATCCATTAACATGATTTCTTCCCGAGTCCTATTCCAATTCTTTTCCACTGGCCGTTGATGTGAAGACCACATGTCCCAAGATGCCGCGCTCAAACTTCAAGCTACGCCTTTGTTTTGAATAGGCCTCTAGCGGACAGAAAATCCTACATATTGCACCTTTAAATGACATGAAATCATTATCCAGAAGTTACAACATTTTTTGTATTCTAATAAATAGAAATATTTGTAGTGGATGTGCTGTAGCATGCTGTGTTTTAATGTACTACAGCGAGGATCGCTCAATAGCAGAACTCATGATCTGAGAAAATATTTGCATGCAATTAATGATCAATAATGTGCAATAAGGCCTATCTGTTTCCATTAAAAATATAAAGCTATTAAAAGTACTCTTTGGCCAGAGGAAAAGATTGAGAAGCCACTGAATGTTTTTTAGCAATGTAATGTGACGCCACATCCATATCTCATATTTTCCTAATGTCTTGTACCTTTAAACACGGTATTACACGGATGAATATGCATATGCAAATCATATGCAGATGAGGATATGCATAGTAAAACTAGGAGGGGTGATAAAATTACTGATAAAATCAGTTTGTCACTGAAAAGGTTTCCACTATCCATAACTGACTTCTATAACAGTTTTTAAAGGATTTTCATTAAAGCTGCAGTCCGGCATTTTCCCTCTTTGTCGCCATCTCTGTTTGAAACCTGCGATTGCAGTCATATGCGGAATTGTTATCGTTACGTGCGTTGTGCTTCGGCACGCGCGGATGAATCTAATGTTTGCGGTATGGATACTGTACTTCAGAATCACAGATTCTACGTCTTGAAAGTATGACCTATATAAGAATTTTAACTGGAGAATATCAGCTGAACAAGTAAGTAACATTTCTGCCGCTTTTTGTTCTGACCAACTGAGGTAAAAAGCATTAGGCCTACAATAAATTGTGCTGACAATGATTAAATCTAACGCTCGCTTAGCTCAGCTGTTATACTTTGTTCTCAAATTATTCATGTTTACAACATTAGCATTGCGTGACAATGTGTATTTAGTGTGTATTAGTGTTACTTTGTGTTTCTGTAGCCATTTCGCAGACCAAAGTCTTTTGCAAAGTCTTCCAGTTGTCACCGATGACTGTCATTTGGACCTTTCTGGATTACAATCCGGCATCAAAATGCTACAAGCATCCTCACATTATAAACCTGGCTAACCTGGACTCCTTCCAGACGTGACGTAATGAAAATTGATTTTGGATAATTTTTAACCAAAAAGGGTTACAGACTGCAGCTTTAACATCAAATCCAGGTTAGTCAAACAAAAAGTATTTGCACACACTAGGCCTAATCAGGTATTTATCGAAATTGATCAGTAATTCAATAAATAGGGAATAATTAAAAATTAAAATAAGAAAACAAGCGGGATAGTCGATGTAGCAGAATGTGAGAACAGTTACTGCTCCCTAATCTGACTGCAGCTTGAAGAGATGTTTTTAAATCAAATAAAGTGCTTAACATGTATTTTAACAGGCCCAAAATTAGATGTGTTTTGCAAATCGACTACGACAGGTGTAGCGCAAATTGTTACTGGCTGTTCCTGGACCTCTGAGGAGACCTTTACACTTTTCATAGCATGCAAACCATGTCAGATAATTTTTTCTTATTTATGTCCCTGTATGCAAACAGAGACACATAAATTATCAACCTCTCCTCCATTTTGCTTGGGAACTAATGTTCAGTCGGAAACTTTACACGACTACACATCTTCAACATTACAATTGGTTGCCACAGCTTAGCTTCCGGTGGTTATGCTTATGGTAATAAGCTAGTTATGATTATTACCATAAAGTTGATCTGATTTCAACTCTCCTCGATGCCCACACCGTTCAAAACATGCTGTGCCGCCGGCAAATGAATGCCTTGTGATGTGAATAAAACATCAAACCGACTAGAAAAAACTCTTTGAAATGTACATATGATACTAGATATCAAGGGTGAAACTGTTAATAATGTAGGCAGACAGAAATCCCATTCAGTGTCAGTCATGTGTGCGGTGAAATATGATTTATTGAGCATTTAAAATCTCAATTGGGAAAATGAAAACATGGAAAGCCCCAAAAATAGGCAACTTCATGACATTCAGAGCTAAAACGATTCCTGATGCAAGCATGACGTGCATGGAATAGAAAATGGACAATAACGATGATTTTAATCAAGAATTACTTGAAGTAAAAACATAATAATACGCAATGAATGAGACAGATCTCTCTTTTTACTGACTTATAAGAGTATTTCAAGAGAAGAAGAGAAGCAACGTGTCCAGTTTCTTAATTATGTGAAAGAATATCTTGCATTTCCGTGGAAGAGTAGAAGTGGAAGAAAAACTAGATGTTCAAATGAAGAGCGATTTACTGCTCAATAACAGCTTACTGAAGAAAACGGCTGAACAGAAGATTTCTGTCTTTTTAACCCTTAGGCAGGGATGGAAGAAGCAAAGCTTTCTGAAACTCTGAATCAATTGAACCGATTTCTGATTCGCCGAATGCCGATGACTCCTTCTGGCCAGAATGGTGTACATTAAACAAAAACTTAGAAAACATGCATAAGACCTCTTCTACAAATGTTGTATTGGAAGTATGCAATTAACAAATCTTCTAATTCCATTAAACGTGTTATTTTATTAGTTATGAAGAGCTTGGTTAATAAAGCCAATAAGAGGCTATTCACCTTCCTTTTTATTATACGAAAGCGTCATTTAAAATGTCTTAAATCTTTGAATTTTGAAGCTTCACAGTGTAGCCATCGGGTACAATTGCCTGAGGTCGAAATGATTATATATTATACTTTCCAAATCAAGTGATACAGAAGTTATAGAAATTGAACACGATCTTAAGATGAAAGTTATGTCTATTGATTCACTCTTCATATCTGCTGCAGATGAAGTTGAGTTGGTCAGTTTCAGGAAGGCTGATCCAGCGCTGATCTCCTCCAGACTGAACCGCTCCAGATCTCACTGTACGCTCACACTCTTCCTCTCCTGTGCCGTTCCCTGGAGCCCAGTTCTGATAGCACACGGTCTCTCCGCTCACCCAGAACCAGAGGCCCAAAGTGCAGGAGTGACGTAAACCCAACCACACCGCCGCAGTAGACGCCCGATTAACCACATTCATCACCTCACGCTGCATCTCTTCTGAATGAACCGAGACCAGATCCGTATTATTATTTCTGCAGTATCTCAGAGCTTCAGACCACGTCAGATTCTGTTCGATCACAATCAGTTTATCTGGACACAAAACAAACCACAAGCAGAAACTAGAGAGAGACTGATCAGAAACAAACACTGTGGAGGAATTTGTCATGTCAGACATGTAGATATCTGGAGCTGATGGATGGATTGTGTGTGTTTTGTGAGGATCTGCTCACCTTCATGACACGCAAAAGGAAATGTTTGGTTGCAGGAGAAGTCTGCCCATTGTCCCAGAGCGTTCGCCTCAACCACTGTACAGTTTTCACCATGTATATTCAAGTTGGGTTCACCAGACTTCCAGTATCTGAATGAGGAGTTACTCTGATCTGACCACTGCCATAAGTCTCTGACTCTGGACAGACCGATCCATATCCTTGATCCAGATGAAGTATTATTACTAATGATCTTTGCCACCTGTTGATTCTCATTCTGGTTCCTCACACTGACCAGATCAGTGTGATTCTGTCTGCAGTAAATCTGAGCGTCTGTCCAGTTCTTCTTCTGATTGACAAAGACGGGTCCTGTGTTCGCTTTAAGATAAACAAATGGAAACAGATTCATGAATTCATTTTTCATCAACTCATCCAGACTTGTAGAGTTTTTGTCAGTGTTTGTTTAAAAACACCCAATTATGCAGAATATAAGATGGTAAATATTCAATTGATGAGTTGTCAACACAATATATAACAATACGATATGATTTTGCCGCAAAATCCAACATTTTGACGCAAATTCTCTGTATGGAGTCTGGATTCTTTCTGTGAATTGCAGCGATTCATTTGTCAATCACAAAGCCCTTTCCCGTTGTGTGTTTTTTCGCAGCATTCACGCTAAAAACCAATGCTGCAGCTCAGTCTTTTTGCCACTCAGTAGGTGGGATCAGAAAAAGCATTTGGGAGCCATTATATTTGATAGCCTATATAGTACATCTATACATGAGCGTGACTGTAATTCTAAGTAGCAGCACTCACTGTTGTTGCAGATGAAAGGGCATTCATCGTTACATGGCAAATCCTCCCATTGTCCATTCATCATCATTCCACAATCATCTCTGCCTTCTGGTTGTCCAGCAGTCCAGTTCAGATAGAGCACAGGTTCACCTGAAGACCACTGCCATTGATCACGACCGGTCCTCTGCAGCCCAATCCAGACATACTGAACCCCTTTATCATTCACACTCTCCTTCAGCTCGTTCATGTCGTTCATGTTGTCAACGGTGGCCAGATCTGTGTATTTCTCTCTGCAGTATCCCTGAGCTTCAGTCCAGGTCTTCTTCAGGTTTATAAAGTGATACTGACGCTGAACACATTCAGATACGGAGCAGAGAGCTGTGAAAGAGAGGCTTTGATTTAATGCCATATATATATATATATATATATATATATATATAATAATAATAGTTTTCTATGTGAATATATGTTCAAATATAATTTATTCCATGTGATCAATGCTGAATTTTCATGAATGTCACATGATCCTTCAGAAATCATTCTAATATGATGATTTATTATTAATTTTTGGAACCTGTGATACATTAAGGATTCTGTGAAAAGTAAAAACAACAGAATTTATTCAAAATAGAAATATACACTACCGTCAGTCGTTTCTTTCTTTTTTTTAATTATTCTAAAAAATAATACTTTTGTTAAATTGGTATTGGTAGACATATACTGTTACAAAAGATTTCTATTTTGAATAAATGCTGTTGTTTTTAACTTTTATTCATCCATGAATTTTATCGATGTTTCAAATACACTGCGCGTCTATTGAGATGAACTGAAATGGAGAGCGAAACTCTTAATCGTGAGTGTTAAAGTCGAAGCGAGCGAAATATCGGTCCTAAACTTATACTTAGCACTGGCGAGGGAAATCTAAGAATTTATTATGGCAGAATATTAACGATAGCATGAAATTTGAGTAATTTACTCAACGCATTGTAGAGCGTTGCTTTTCATAACCGGGTCAAACCTGATGAAACCATAAACCAGTGTTTCTCAACCGTTCTGCACGTTTGTCTCTCTTATCGAACACGCTCACTTGAGTTTATGGAGCTCTCTCCTAATGAGATCATCCAAATCTGGTGTTAAATAAGCAGTTAAGAAACACTGCTGTAAGCCATAAATAAAATGACAAACACACTCACCGATGAGAAGGATGAAATATAGAGTTTGGTCCATTTCTGAAAAATTCAAGTGAGAATTAAAAATCCATCTATACAAGTACATTGAGACAATATTAAGATCTCAAAGTCTAATTGTGGTTGAAGAATGAAGATGCGAGTTGTTCTTACTTTAGAGGTCATGCGTTTCTGTCTGCAGCTTTAAACAGTGCGATTATTATATCTGCTCTCATCTCTCAATCAGCATGTCATATCATTCATGCTTAAAATGGATCAATAAAATCTATTCTCTGTGCTGGTCATTGTTGCTGTAATTCTTTGGAAACATGCTCATTTGAATGTGCTGGAACGTATATTTCCATAGCGGCTTCACAGGAAAAATCCACCTCAGCATTTGCATTTTCTGTTCTTATCATTTTTTTCCGCCACGTTCTTTTATCCCGAACACAGTATTTAACACAAACAATATCTCTTCATTGTGTCATGAACGCTACATGCACATAATAACAACCTATGTGCAAAGGCCAGAGAAGACGAGCAACTCTTTAATAATGTAGCACAGGGAACGTCCACATTATTTCACTATGTACACAGTGATGTCAGTCATTCAAAAGCTCTTTTTATACTTCTACGCAGAGCAAATGACACTGTTTCAAATGATAAAGTACTGTCAAGGATGACACCCAAACTTTTAGCCTGTTTAAAAACAGACAAATCAATATTCATTTAGGGCCTTATTTTAACGATCTAAGCGCATGGACCTCTGGAATGACACCAAACATGAACTATCATGCTCTTGTTCACCTTGATTGAGACAGATGGTTTTAGGTGAGTCTCCTTCAGTTCAGGAGATGAGGAGAAGGGGATAGAGAGAGTGAGTAAGGAAACAGATGTGGACAATCAATCGTGAGGTGTGACTCGTCTTGGATGTGAACTTCTTATAGAAAGTGTTCAGATGTTCCTGTAAGAGTTCAGAGTGTGGTTCTCTCTGGGTTCAGCCATTTTGGCACCAGTCACACCACTATCACTCTCTCATTTTGGTGATTGCCTAGTTATTTTTTAGTTACTCGTCCGGTCGGGCGAGTACAATTCTCTTTCATTTGCTCCTTTAAAAGAAATCCACCTGTCCCGGACAAGCGTTAATGTCTAGTTTGAGTTAGCTTTTAAAAGCGAAACTCGCTCTGCTGTGGATCTTCTCATGTGTTTTCAGATGTCCTGATCGACCGAATCTCTTGTCACAGTGTGAACACTTGTAAGGTTTTTCTCCAGTGTGAATCCTCTTGTGCCGTTTTAAACAGTTTGCTGCAGTAAAAGTCTTCCCACACTCGAAGCACACATGATCTCTCACACCAGTGTGTATTTTCTGATGTGCACGTAAATTAAACAGCATTAAAAATCTCTTTCCACACACAAAACATGAATGTGGCTTCTCCTCCGTATGAACTCTCATGTGTTTATGTAGGGCGGATGCCACAGGAAATGTTTTGCTGCATTGACCACATGTGAACGGCCTCTCTCCGGTGTGAACTCTCACGTGTCCTTTCAGCAGTTCTGATCGGGTGAAGCTCTTCCCGCACTGATCACATGTGAACGGTCTCTCTCCGGTGTGAACTCTATTGTGGTTCTGAAGCTGTGATGATTGTGTGAAGCTCTTCCCGCACTGATCACATGTGAACGGTCTCTCTCCTGTGTGAACTCTCATGTGACGCACAAGATGATGTTTTTTTATGAAGCTCTTTCCACACTGAACACATGCGTGCAGCTTCTCTCCGGTGTGAACTCTCATGTGTTCTTTAAGGTGTGCTGACAGTGTGAAACTCTTTCCACATTGAACACACGTGAACGGCCTCTCTCCAGTGTGGAACCTCAAGTGTTGATTAAGATTTGTTTTTCGTGCGAAACTCTTCTCACATTGATCACATGTGAATGGCTTCTCTCCAGTATGAACGCTCATGTGACGCTCAAGACTACGTTTGTATGGGAAGCTCTTCCCACACTGAGTGCAGGTGAACGGCTTCTCTCCGGTGTGGATCCTCATGTGATACTCAAGACTTTGCTTTATCGTGAAACTCTTCTCACATTGATCACACGTGAACGGCTTCTCTCCGGTGTGGATCCTCATGTGAACCTCAAGACTTTGCTTTGTTGTCAAACTCTTTCCACACTGAGTGCAGGTGAAAGATTGCTTAGCTCTTCGTTTCTTTAAAAATGTATTTTTAGTCTTTAAGCGGCTTGAAGCTTTTTCTCCAGGTTTGACATGATGTTTCTCCTCCACTTCACTCTCCTCCTTCACTTCCATCAGGTCTGAAATGAAAGAAAAAAGAAAGAGTCACGCTTTTGGGTTATTAAGAGTTTATGACACAGAGAAACATAACCTAGTAATCTCATGAAAGAGAAATTGATCTTACTCCAAAGACCTCATAATTGCAAACAATTACATTAATTTGTATGTATATTATGAAAAAAAGTCATTTTTCTCTAATCAAAGACGAGTTTTAAGGGATAAAATTATTGAGATTTTTCCTGCTACAGCCAATCTAAATATGCAGAAGTGCTTGAATCTAACATGAATGTTGTTCAGCATCATGAATGAATGAAGAATAAACACCAACCTCTTTGTTCTTCAGTATCTTCAGTGTGTTTCATTCTGCAGGCTTCTGGATCACACAAAAAAGTAAAGACTCGTAACCAAAACTGCAGCAAGAAGAGTCAAAAGGTTGGTATCGTTTGAAAGGAAACTTTTTAACATTTTAAATATAAAAACATTTAATTCGGACATTCCAATGCTGAGAAGCTGCAAATAAACAGCAAAAAAGGGGAAATTTACATATCTTTCTATTTAAAATGGAATATTTCATGAAAGAAATAAGGTAGCGGGTTCCTCTATATGTGAGCTGTATCTGGATCAAATTTTGTGGTGATCGCATGAAGAAATCAAAAGTTACAGCAACTGGAACAAAGGTATGCATTTTAAATTTTTATGTGTGTGAAACATTAAAAAAAAAATTAAACTTGGATATTCTCATGCTGAGAAACTGCTGATAAAGACAAAAAAATAAAAGTTTTCTCAAGGGAAGTTTTACATATATTTCATATTTGGTATGCAATAAGGTAGGAGGACAATTTTTTATTTTTTATTTTTGGTGATATTCATCTATATGTGTGCTGTATCTGGTTCAAATTTCGTAGTGTTTGCATAAAGAAATCAAAAGTTACAGCATTTTGGAACCAAAGTAGCTTTTTTGTTTATCCATTGGCGCCCCCTGATGGGCATTTAAAACCGTTCTTTCACGTGGAGTAACTTGTGATCGGCGCATGGGATCATGTTGATCTTGGACTCATTTCAATCGGGAGAATCCACTGTAAGTACAATCTATGCATGTTTCTTGAAGTTATAAGCTGAAATGCCACGTGATAACTACATTTTAGTTTTAGTTAGCATCTGTGCGCCTGTGGGGTTTTATGTGTCATAAATGCGTGAGCAATATCTCGTAGTCGACTTATTGGATTATGCTAATGTTGGACTCATTTTAATGGTAAGAATCTGCTGTAAATAATGCCCAATTTTCCACAATCTGAGCATGTTTCTTGAAGTTACGAGCCGAAACGTGACTTAGTTTCGAGTCTTAGTCCTGTGTCAAATGTACTTTTTAGTCGTTATCATATTTAGTCAACCTTGTCCTGTTTTTATTTAGTAAAGTTTTAGCTGACTAAATGTCTGTGCATTTTAGTCAAGTTTTTGTTGTGCTGCATAATAGTTCAAATGATAATCCAGATTATTATACTCAAAATTGTAATCGTTTGAAAAATGTATTTTTACATTTCATCAGAATTTAATATACTTAGCTGTTAGCTGTTCATTCTCTACTCGCTGTACATTGATTTTAATGTTGTATTCATATTTTAATGCAGTTATCACATTTACCTAATTTGCCGGTAAACCAGTTTTACTGATTGCAATAAAGACGAAGCTATTAAGAAATGCTGTGTCTGTAATTAGACACGCACACGCATTATTTTTTCCAGCACTTCAAATGTTATTTTTATTGTGATGACCACAAACATTACTTGTACATCCTTCTGAGATTGTCCCCATTTGTAAAACCATACGATTCAAAATGTAGGAAATCAGACATTTGAAGAATAGAAAACGCTTATTTAAAAATAAAAAAGACAATAATTACCACTATAACCAGCAGGTGGCGGCAGAGGAGCATTTATTTGCGCATATATACGTATTAGCCATTTCCTGTAATAGTTTTTCACTTAGTTTCGCTTTTGAACAAATATTAAACACATTTTGTCAATGTGAAGTACTCACAAAATCTAATGAACAACAATAACTTTTCTTGTGAATGAATGACACAGAAAGCGAGCGCCGCTCTCCTCTTGTAATCACAGCAGCTGTCATTTTATTAACTAAAGTGCACAAATATTTAATTTTTTGACGCTTTTTTTCACACGAAAGTGTGAAAACTGATGGTAGTTTTCGTCTTATGTTTGAATACCTAAATTAATACTATGTGACTATATTTTTATTGCTGAAGTTCTGAAGAACGCGCCGTGCATATAGTGAATTATTGCACTTTCACCTAGTAGCACAAATCAAGACAATGCCAACCCATTCGATTGCTTTATTTCACCTCATGTAGTTTGCTGATTTATCATAGGCTAGCTATAGTCGAGATCCATGTTTGATTTATTGCAGTTCATCGCCGAGAAGGTTTGATCGCAGATTTAGGCGTGACAGAACACAGAACGACTGAATGACACTTTAATTTAAGCAGAAACTCTCAAATGGAGATAGTTGTTTGTCTGCGTTTTCAGATCATTCACACTCCTTCCCCGGTGTAGAGAGAGTGCGTGCGCATGGTTGCCAGATTGCAAAGATAAAGTAAAACACGGGGTAGAAAACGTGTTCTTTTAACAGAAAACCTCTGGTTGGGGGATTTAGATTGACAGACAGAAATATGTGTCCGTGTCCAGCTGATTTCGATAATGTAATTACACAGGTTAACAAAATATATAACATTGTTCTAGTGGCTTTTGAATATATTAATCTAAATATGTTACATATTGTGCCTTTAACACAATGCGGTGTTATTGCAATCTCACTTGGTATCGTGGTAAATCAGCTGGTATAGTATGGTATCATGAGCTTTAAGTGTACAGCAGATCTGAAGACATCAGCATAATAAATGAGGTGAAAACAGGAACTATTGACATGAAATAAAGAGTGTTTTCAGCAGTTTCTCTGTTAATATTGATGATCCTCAGACTATCAACACTCATTCAACAAGACATTCAGATCATCTCACTTTATTCTGAGTGTTTGAAACTGATTATTTGAGTCAGGATATATGAGAAAACACTCTACTGAGAGATAATACTGTTATTTCTCACAACATGACATGAATAAAGCACCAACAATAGGGCACCCATCTTAATGAACCTCTACAGGCAAACAACAACACCATAATATGTCCATATGAATTTAAATATAGTTTTTATATAGTTTATAATAACTATTAATTGCAATAAAACTTTGACATTCAGTAACAGTTCTCACTGTGAAACAATCACCCATCACTCAGGTCTGAATGAATTCATCATATTCTCCTCACATGCTGCTGCACTAAATGTTTATTTCAGCAGTGAAGACGACAGAAAAGACGCACAAGTATCAATGTGCTCGATGAAAACAACACAGAAATGAGCCTGTCGCTTGAACAAACTGTATAAAGTGTGTTTGATGGTCGTGTAAATATGAGAAATACCGACTCACCTCAGAAACTCGACGCTTCTTCTTCTGTGTTTTTAGCGGTTGGCGCGTTTCCGCCACCTACCGGAATGGAGTGTGAAGCGCCAATAAACGAAAGAGATAAAAATAAATACATAACAAACCCCAAATCTTACTAATCAAATCTGTATCTCTTAAATATTTCAGAAGAAAATAATACACTCTTCATGTTTCTGTGCATTCTGAAATATATTCTTAACTGTATTGCCGATTTCTTTCTGATTTTCCGCAGCAATCTGCCTCACAATTTCATTCTTTAGGCATTCACCTTTCCTTTTCATCATATGCAGTGAATAATTAAGATTATTATGGTCATAACACAGTCTTTTGTTTCCATATACCCTTTCAATCCGCACTTTGATATTTGGTGATTTCTTTATTTCTACTGACACTTGAGAGGGGTTTACCAATTCTTCGTCCAATCATATGTCATTTATGATTATATTAAATAACACTGGGCTCCTATTATCTGTTGCATAAATCCTTCCTTCTAGAGCTGCTGTACAGCCTCTGTTTCATATGTAAGCTTTACATATGGAAGGGGGAATCTCCTCAACCACCACCAATGTACAGCATCCACCTGGATGATGCGACGGCAGCCATTTTGCACCACCACACACCAGCGTATTGGTGGAGAGGAGACCGAGTGATGAAGCCAATCAGTATATATGTGGATGATAATAGGGGGCCATGATGGCCAGAGATCTCCTATTATCACTGCAAAGCTGCTTTGAAACAATCTGTATTGTAAAAAGCGCTATACAAATGAAGGTGACTTGATAAAGGTAGAAAGTATGCCATTACTGTGTATGTGGTAGTGGAAGGAACTGTGTTGTGGAAAGAGTCACACAGCCTACAATGTCTGTTTATTGACTCGAACAACCAATGCAACAATGCTTTTGCATTTAATCCATTCTGCGGTGCTGTTTACGAATTCTTCTGAGAAATGCACTTACTGGTTTGCAAATCTTAAGGATGATTCAAGAAATGTATCAAGTGACTGGGGAAAAAAAAAACCTGTAAGCACTCCTTTTTGCACCTTTCCTATCAGCAAATGTATTTTGGTTTCATTTCTTACCAAAGACTTAAATGCATGTAAAAAAAAAAATGTTCTCTCATATCATTGCACACCTGTATGAATTTCCTTCTTTTGTGGGACACATATGAACATATTTTGAAAAATGTTTTTGTAAATCACTAACATGCACTGTATATATTATATTAACTTAGTAATAGTAATAACTATACATACACTGTATGTATTTATTCACTTAGCCCTTACTATCAGTGCTGTAAGAACCTAACATTCAAAATTCACTAAATTAAATGAGTTCAAATATTAATAAAATGTTGATTGCACTTAATAGAAAAAAGTTATGTGAATTCAATAACTGATTAAGCAAAACGTAAAAATGTCAATTGTGTCTGTTTTGCTGTGGTTTACATTTTTACATTCAGGCAGAATTCATATCAGGATCGGTAGCATTTTTGTGTTTCAGTCATGAATGAAAGCAGGTTGGAACAACATGAGAGTGAATAAGTGATGACAGAATTTTAACAAACAACAATACTGCAGGTGAAAAAGAAAACTATGCAAAAACACATTTTTTCACTCTTACCTTTAAAACCAAAAGGAAGACAGTCAGATCTTGCATTCTGCCTCTTTTCCTCTTTGTTTCAGAAGTATCTTAAAAGGACTTTATAGAGAATGAAAGTATTTTGCAGCAAGAAACCGGTTTCAGCCCTCGTGACTTCAGGAGTAAATAGAGACAAATCCTCCTTCCGGTATCTACTGGACAAAAAAAAAAAAAACCTGTTAAACTACTGTATGTCTATCAGTTTTTTTTTAAAGACTGTACTGATTTTAATGCAAAAGCAGGGAAGTGGTTGATTAATAAAAACTATACAAAACTGAGAGAATAGGGTTGTATTTCAATCTCTTAGTCAAGTCAAGTCACCTTTATTTATATAGCGCTTTTTACAATGTAGATTGTGTCAAAGCAGCTTTACAGTGATAACTGGTACATTATTTTGGCTGCACAGCAGCTCGTAAAGAATAGTGTCAATGTCCATCTTAAGTAAATTCAGTATTGATTTATTCGGTTGTAAAATCAATAGTCATTAATGTGGTTCGCATACAGTGGTGTCAATGCAGGCAGATCAAAGCACTGTTGAATATCAAAATATCAAGTGTCCCCGACTAAGCAAGCCAAAGGCGACAGCGGCAAGGAACCAACAGGTGACATCAGGTGGCAAACAGGTGTTAAAATGGAGAAAAAGGCTTAGTCGGGGTCCTCTGGCGAACAGTGCTTTGTTACGACTCAGGTTGCTATCATAAGTCAGATACGATCGCAACATTCAAAGTGTTTAATTCAGTTCGATCCAGTTGAGGATCGTATTCATCACACCGGTATGGACGGTTGTTGAGGAGATGTGCCACTGGTTGTCATGTTGATGAGGCCTTCACAGTGGATGATCTAGTTGACTCAATCTCTGCTGATACTTCAGGGCTGCGTTGTGGTCGTGTCATGGTGCAGGTCCTCGATCTCACCCGGATACGGCCCGGATCCGGCTGACTACGGTAAACCTCGGGATAAACAGAGAGACTAATATTAGCGTAGATGCCATTCTTCTTCTGATGTAACGAGTACATCTGGTGTTATAGGAAGTGTTCCCGGTTCCGGCTGACCTAATTTATGCAGCCTAATAATCCTTTAACGGATTTGAAAAAATAAATTGAATTTAAATTTGGTTTTAGAAAATATAAATATAAACGAATTAAAAGCATAAAAAAGCAAAACACACCCGATGCACTTCATTTTCTAGAAGTAGAAGTTCTGTATTTTTGTGTAATTAATTAAGAGAAAGTACAATGCCATCTTACTCCGACGAAATGACCTGCCGTCATAAACACGACTTCCCACCTCGTAAATACGAACTTCCCAGGAGGACTTGAACACACTATATGTATTTATTATTTCTATGGTCATACCTGTTTCAATATGTTTTGAAATTTCAATTGTTCACCACAAAGGGCTTTGTGAACCCATGAATCATGCGGATTCACTGAGATCCCCCATAAAAGAGCACATATCATACAGACACTTTATATGTAATGTCATTAGATGATTAGTTAATTGCATGTGATAGACTTTAACATTTGCAATAGGTTTGTAAAAGGTGTTTTTATGCATGTCTAGCCTGAGATTTTGTTGCATTTTCACTGTTCTGCCAATCAAAGCAGACTGGGCCAGCTAACCAATCACAGCACATTTAGTATTTCGGGAGGAGGAGCTTCATCGAAACTGCGTGTTCACCGGGATGGGTCTGTCTGCGGACTGCAAGAAAGTGGCGTAACAGGGAGAAGGGTTGAAGCTGTCCAGAAAATCACACAGAAACAAGGTGTCAACACGAAATGCTGTCTGCAAGATGGCAGCTCGAACAGAGACAGCGGTAAGAATACCTTATTCTGTAGAGAAACATATGCATCTTTTTGTTTTTTGGGCTAACTTAGCTCTGTATATTTCTATGGCATCTAATAGTAACACCTCAGCAGGACTGAGTGGCAAAACAGCTGCTGAATGACCTGATTTAATAGGGGAAAACACGAATAAAACAAACGATTCTTTAATTAAAATTCTTTAAATACTGTAGTTAGGTCTAAATCCGGGTGAACACTTATACAGAAAATGTTTACAGAAATATTACGCTTGAAAAGCACTTTAGGATTGCAATTTATTTATGTTCTAAAATGAAACTATGTTATTTGAACACCTTCTTGAGCCATCAATGTGGCAGTATTTTTTTTTTTTTATTTTTTTTTTTTTACTTAATTATAAGAATTCCAGGAATTTAAAAAATGATTGACAACATGTGGTTTGCAGCAGCCATTTTGTAAAATGTATTTTTCATGGAAATTGTCACTGGTGTTACTGTCACTAGTGATTTTGTTATCACTGTCTCCTGCTTTGTTTTCATTTTCACACGGTGGCCACTCACACTGTGCAGCTAGAACCGGAGCTTTAGTGCCTAAATGGCGGAATTACATAAACAAACGAACAGCTCAAACATCTGCACTGCTAACAGCATACAGTCTTTTAACTGTACAACGTGACTCGAAATTAAATGCAAACGGGTCATTTCCGTTCCCTCAAAATAACACGCATTTAAGAGTCTAAAAAAAGTATATTTCACTAAAAATATTAAATTCATTGTGTCGAAAACTAAATGATTTAGGAGTTTTTACATGATTCATTCAGGTAGATTCCATTAAATAAATCAAATCTTAAAAAACTACTCAAAAATATCATGTGCAATATTGTTACCATATATATTTTTAATTAGATGGCACATATATATATATATATATATATTTTTTTTACAGTGATGTTGTACTGACAGTATAGTTTTCTAATATTAAATGTTTATTTATCTTTTCTTTTAGACCTCCAAAATTTACCAGACATGATTAAATATATTGCTGTCCATTTAAAATATGATATAATGTTATTTGCCTTTTGAAGAAAATACATATTTCAAGATTTCTATAAAGACACATACTGTTGTGGTATGAATTAAAGTCTGCATCCCTTAAAACTCATCTTTGATCACCAAAATTACATATTTAATCGTTTTTTTCCTGTGGAAAAAAATAGCTTAAAGTGCCTTAAAATAGCTTGAATGTAACTCTACACCCTTGCCTCATTTAATATACTTGGATATTTGAATATGATAATAAGCCCCGCCTCCACTCACTCGCACGAGCTCAGAGATCCACTCGGTCAACTTACTGAGGTAAACGCTGCACAATGGAATCGCTTTTTACACCGCCAGACACATAACGGTTATTAATATGATCAGCGTTTATCAAACAGCTAATAATGTTTTGCTAATGTCTCAGTTAATGATATGCTAAAGCCCGCCCACACATTGACGTGATTGGTTACAAGGTGGTTTGTGACGTCAGAAACACCAGCGATTTTAAAACGTGCCATGGTTAGATCACACGCACCTAACATGCTTTATTAAATAATATCACAGTTTGTTATGCGTAGTATTTATGCACTCCAGTATTATAATTTCTAAAAAAGAATATATTACAGTGTTTACTTGGTCATGGAACCACAGTAACAAATCCCAATTTAACCCCTCCATGAGAACAACAAGAGTATAATGAATAAGAAAAAATTATTTTCTACAAAATAATAAGTCTCGAGTAATTTGATTGTATAACGATCAAACGCATGCATATTTATTCTCTCTGTTCACACTGTTACTGCATTATTCCTCACATGCAGTCCTTGTGTATTAATATCAAATATATGCAATTTTTTTTGAAATGTTGAAATGCACTCATATAAACTCACTGTGTTTTTCAGATGGATAAAGTACTCACGCTTTTAAAACACTACAAACTTGAGAAGTTTTATGACAAGTTTGTTGAACTTGGGATTGAGGACGTACAGGATTTTATTGACGGTGTAACTGATGAGGACTTGGACAACATGGGTAAGATTTATGAACAGTTTTATCTGGAAAAATGCATTTCTACTAGTAAAGTTATTATATGCCTGTAATTATTAAATTGCATTCTCTGCTTGGTGTCTCCCAAGAGTTTAATCAAGTCCAGAAGAACAAATTCAGAAACATGATAGAGGAGATTCAGAGACTTGGTTCAGCTCCTCCTCGTGAAGAACCATTGAGAAAATCACTGCAGGCATATTCCCTGTATTATTCATTTCCAAAATGTCATGGGCGCAAAGAAATACTTGGCAAGTCCCTTAAACTTTAAAAAGACAATAATGACCTTTTTTGTGTGATTTTCTAAAAGTTTGTTTTTTTGCGCAGATATGGACCCATTTCAAAACACAGTGGAGGATCTTATTCTGAGGATTGGCATTGGCGAGAACATCAGTAACAGCATGAGCGTGTGTCTGTTCACTGCTGAGGGAATGCCTTTGACAGATGATCCATTCTTCAATACATGTTAGTGTTTATTGATACTTTCATATATTAATAATTTGATACTGTAACACGGTATGTGCAGTATACACCACTGAAATGAGATTTATTTTAATACTTCATATTTGTACCAATCACATGATTTAAATGAACATTTTTAGAATTATGGATGTCAATTTTCATGAATAGTGAATATAGATTTCTGTTAGAATCAATAATGGTTAACGTTAATACCACAGTTCCTGTTTCCACCTGGCATAAAGATGTTTTTTTTGTGATTCGATCTCAAGTGTTCGGCGCTAAATAACTCATAGAAATGAGGTATAAAGCATTTTCTGAAACTGCAAGGATCAAAAACATTTATTATCAGAGTTGTTGCTCATTTGAAAATGTTACTTAATGGGTTAGCTCACCCAAAAATTAAATTTCTGTTATTAATTACTCTCCCTCATGTCGTTCCACACCCGTAAGACCATCTTCAGAACACAAATTAAGATATTTTTGATGAAATCCGATGACTCAGCTCAGCCTGCATTGATAATGAACACATTCAGATGCCCAGAAAGCCACTAAAGACGTATTTAAAACAGGTCATGTGACTACAGTGGTTCAACCTTAATATTATAAAGCGACGAGAATACTTTTTGTGCGCCAAAAAAACAAAATAACGACTTTATTCAACAATATCTAGTGATGGTGATTTCAAAACACTAATTCGTTAGCCAGCTTATATCTGTCATCTTTGTTCTAATATCTTAAAAACATGCCAATACTAAAATGTGAAATAATATTTATTATTAGATATATTATTAGATTTCATTTAAAGTATACTTGCAGTATAAAACGACAAAACTAGCAGTTTACTGAGAGTATACTTCAAAGTGTGCTTTCCTAAATGTGCTACAAGTTTTTGACTAGTAAACTCTCACTATACCTATAAGTACAGTCGAAGTACAAACTTAGTTGTGTACTCAAAGTTTACTACTGTTACATTTAAAGTATACTTTTGCATACTAAAAAGCAAGCCAATTTAGTCCCAAGTAGTTTTGAAATAGTACACTAGTTGCACCTGGAATTAAAATTGATTTCTGGTAATCTGATCAGAAGTGGTCAGCCAACCTTTACAAAATATAATACTACAAGTTCATTTTAAGTGTACTAAAGTAAAGTTCAAGTGTATTTTAAAGTATACTTTATGTAGTAAACTCACTCATGGTGCTCATTGAAACAAACAAATATTTGAAATATTGCCAAAGTCATTGATTAATTATTGATATCTCTATTTAGGATGTTCACACAGCTCTAAATTTTCTCCATTTAAAGAAACTGAAATTGTCTTTGCATTTTTCGTCGGTTCTCACAGGGTCCCTGAAAGACAGGCACATCGAAAATGGCAGTGAGCTGTATGCCATATTTACACCCGAAGAAAATTTAAGAGGAACTGCCACAGACTCCCAGCAGCAAGACAGCATAAGAAATGAAGGCCCAAACTGTGTCGTCTGTCATGTGATGCTAAAAGTAAAAAAGACTAAAAGAATTGCCTCTAGCCAACCATATACAAAATTATTCAACCTGCAAAAGCTTGTCTTGGCCATATTTTCTACTCAACTTAAGCACATGCATGGGCAAAATGTATGCATGTGTAGCTAATTGTGTTTTAACATTCAATGTAAACATTATATATCGACAATAATGCTTTTAATATGCCACACATTTTTATTTATTTATTTTTTAAATCTCAGGATCTTTAGAAAAGCTTACATTTGTAAATTATTACAGCCTCTGTGGGGTTGGATAATTTTGATTGCAAGTGTATATGCATGTAGGTATGGACAACTACTGTATATACAACTATTTTCTTAAACAGGGCAGGTATGACATCCGTGTGAACTTGGACTGTGACACATTGATTGACTTGAGAGGACGGCTTTCACTTGAGAGTGGAATACCTTCACATGTGCTTCACCTTAAGTAATTTGCTTCATTTTAATACGAAATATTCTAAATACAATATCTGTGGCAGTAGTATTTGTCCCAGTGGTTAAATCTTACTAAACGTAATCAATACTTACTGCTCTCTTTTATAGGGACTATGACTGGAATGTCAGTGAAATACTATATAATCTGGGAATCCGTGAGGATACAGTGCTACAGTTCTCTTTGTCTTCATTTCATGGTGTAATACCAGAGATGAATAAATTCTGCCAAAGTGATATCACACCATCAGTGAAACAAACAGAGAAGGGCCTCAGTGCCTTTTTCTCAGTCTTGAATGCCATCGTAAGTTTTCTTTTCTGATTACTCGCTTTTTTTTTCCAGTATTAAAACAATTACCTCACATCACATTCAAAATGTTTGCTTTACACAACAAAATAAATAATGCTCTGCATTTCAAAGCATTTCAGTAGGATTTTGAAAAGAGTGGATGAAGCCGAGCGTCTTTTGACGATGATTACCACTTGTGTACGGTGGCTGGGAGAGCTCAACACCCTGCAACTGAAGAAAACCTCTTAATCAGTTTGACTGTATTTTTGGGTTTCTGGCCTCCTACTTCCTTTCATCTTATAAGTACATTTTCTGGTTAAATCGACATCCCATATCAGTTGTTCTCACCTGTCATGTGTAAATATTTTTCATTTGAAACATCTTATCTAACTCCCTCAGCTTCTTCCCCGCCTAACTGACCAGAAAGAGTTGTTATTTCCAAGTTGATTCTCACAACATTTGTAGATTAGCTTTGAAAACATCAGAGAGGGAGAGAGAGAAAAACATAAAACACAACATTTAAAAGTTTTTCAAATGTGTATGGCAGAAAAGTGACCCAATACTTAGACATAAAAATAAAAGCTATGTGTGATGGTATATATATATATATATCTCGATGCTCATCAATCAAAATCTAACCCTTACATGTAACCCTTGGTTGCGTTGTGAGTATTTGCGGTGCGTTTCTGTATTTGGTTGTGTTGTGAGTGTTTGCAGTGTTTCTGTATTTGGTTGCGTTGTGAGTGTTTGCAGTGTTTCTGTATTTGGTTGCGTTGTGAGTGTTTGCAGTGTTTCTGTATTTGGTTGCGTTGTGAGTGTTTGCAGTGTTTCTGTATTTGGTTGTGTTGTGAGTGTTTGCAGTGTTTCTGTATTTGGTTGCGTTGTGAGTGTTTGCAGTGTTTCTGTATTTGGTTGTGTTGTGAGTATTTGCAGTGTTTCTGTATTTGGTTGCGTTGTGAGTGTTTGCAGTGTTTCTGTATTTGGTTGTGTTGTGAGTATTTGCGGCACGTTTCTGTATTTGGTTGTGTTGTGAGTATTTGCGGTGCGTTTCTGTATTTGGTTGCGTTGTGAGTGTTTGCAGTGTTTCTGTATTTGGTTGCGTTGTGAGTATTTGCAGTGTTTCTGTATTTGGTTGCATTGTGAGTATTTGCGGTGCGTTTCTGTATTTGGTTGCGTTGTGAGTGTTTGCAGTGTTTCTGTATTTGGTTGCGTTGTGAGTATTTGCAGTGTTTCTGTATTTGGTTGCGTTGTGAGTGTTTGCAGTGTTTCTGTATTTGGTTGCGTTGTGAGTATTTGCGGTGCGTTTCTGTATTTGGTTGCGCTGTGAGTATTTGCGGCGCGTTTCTGTATTTGGTTGCGTTGTGAGTATTTGCGGTGTTTCTGTATTTGGTTGCGTTGTGAGTATTTGCGGCGCGTTTCTGTATTTGGTTGCGTTGTGAGTATTTGCGGCGCGTTTCTGTATTTGGTTGCGTTGTGAGTATTTGCGGCGCGTTTCTGTATTTGGTTGCGTTGTGAGTGTTTGCGGTGTTTCTGTATTTGGTTGCGTTGTGAGTATTTGCGGCGCGTTTCTGTATTTGGTTGCGTTGTGAGTATTTGCGGCGCGTTTCTGTATTTGGTTGTGTTGTGAGTATTTGCGGTGCGTTTCTGTATTTGGTTGCGTTGTGAGTGTTTGCAGTGTTTCTGTATTTGGTTGCGTTGTGAGTATTTGCGGTGCGTTTCTGTATTTGGTTGCGTTGTGAGTGTTTGCAGTGTTTCTGTATTTGGTTGCGTTGTGAGTATTTGCAGTGTTTCTGTATTTGGTTGCGTTGTGAGTATTTGCAGTGTTTCTGTATTTGGTTGCACTGTGAGTATTTGCAGTGTTTCTGTATTTGGTTGCGTTGTGAGTATTTGCAGTGTTTCTGTATTTGGTTGCGTTGTGAGTGTTTGCAGTGTTTCTGTATTTGGTTGCGTTGTGAGTATTTGCGGTGCGTTTCTGTATTTGGTTGCGTTGTGAGTATTTGCGGTGCGTTTCTGTATTTGGTTGCGTTGTGAGTGTTTGCAGTGTTTCTGTATTTGGTTGCGTTGTGAGTGTTTGCAGTGTTTCTGTATTTGGTTGCGTTGTGAGTATTTGCGGTGCGTTTCTGTATTTGGTTGCGTTGTGAGTATTTGCGGTGCGTTTCTGTATTTGGTTGCGTTGTGAGTGTTTGCAGTGTTTCTGTATTTGGTTGCGTTGTGAGTATTTGCAGTGTTTCTGTATTTGGTTGCGTTGTGAGTGTTTGCGGTGCGTTTCTGTATTTGGTTGCGTTGTGAGTGTTTGCAGTGTTCCTGTATTTGGTTGCGTTGTGAGTGTTTGCAGTGTTTCTGTATTTGGTTGCGTTGTGAGTGTTTGCAGTGTTTCTGTATTTGGTTGCGTTGTGAGTGTTTGCAGTGTTCCTGTATTTGGTTGCGTTGTGAGTGTTTGCAGTGTTTCTGTATTTGGTTGCGTTGTGAGTGTTTGCAGTGTTCCTGTATTTGGTTGTGTTGTGAGTGTTTGCAGTGTTTCTGTATTTGGTTGCGTTGTGAGTATTTGCAGTGTTTCTGTATTTGGTTGCGTTGTGAGTATTTGCAGTGTTCCTGTATTTGGTTGCGTTGTGAGTGTTTGCAGTGTTTCTGTATTTGGTTGCGTTGTGAGTATTTGCAGTGTTTCTGTATTTGGTTGCGTTGTGAGTGTTTGCAGTGTTTCTGTATTTGGTTGCGTTGTGAGTATTTGCGGTGCGTTTCTGTATTTGGTTGCGTTGTGAGTATTTGCGGTGCGTTTCTGTATTTGGTTGCGTTGTGAGTGTTTGCGGTGTTTCTGTATTTGGTTGCGTTGTGAGTGTTTGCAGTGTTTCTGTATTTGGTTGCGTTGTGAGTATTTGCAGTGTTTCTGTATTTGGTTGCGTTGTGAGTATTTGTGGTGTGTTTCTGTATTTGGTTGCGTTGTGAGTATTTGCAGTGTTTCTGTATTTGGTTGCGTTGTGAGTGTTTGCAGTGTTTCTGTATTTGGTTGCGTTGTGAGTGTTTGCAGTGTTTCTGTATTTGGTTGCGTTGTGAGTATTTGCGGTGCGTTTCTGTATTTGGTTGCGTTGTGAGTATTTGCAGTGTTTCTGTATTTGGTTGCATTGTGAGTATTTGCGGTGCGTTTCTGTATTTGGTTGCGTTGTGAGTGTTTGCAGTGTTTCTGTATTTGGTTGCGTTGTGAGTATTTGCAGTGTTTCTGTATTTGGTTGCGTTGTGAGTGTTTGCAGTGTTTCTGTATTTGGTTGCGTTGTGAGTATTTGCGGTGCGTTTCTGTATTTGGTTGCGTTGTGAGTATTTGCGGCGCGTTTCTGTATTTGGTTGCGTTGTGAGTATTTGCGGTGTTTCTGTATTTGGTTGCGTTGTGAGTATTTGCGGCGCGTTTCTGTATTTGGTTGCGTTGTGAGTATTTGCGGCGCGTTTCTGTATTTGGTTGCGTTGTGAGTATTTGCGGCGCGTTTCTGTATTTGGTTGCGTTGTGAGTGTTTGCGGTGTTTCTGTATTTGGTTGCGTTGTGAGTATTTGCGGCGCGTTTCTGTATTTGGTTGCGTTGTGAGTATTTGCGGCGCGTTTCTGTATTTGGTTGTGTTGTGAGTATTTGCGGTGCGTTTCTGTATTTGGTTGCGTTGTGAGTGTTTGCAGTGTTTCTGTATTTGGTTGCGTTGTGAGTATTTGCGGTGCGTTTCTGTATTTGGTTGCGTTGTGAGTGTTTGCAGTGTTTCTGTATTTGGTTGCGTTGTGAGTATTTGCAGTGTTTCTGTATTTGGTTGCGTTGTGAGTGTTTGCGGTGCGTTTCTGTATTTGGTTGCGTTGTGAGTGTTTGCAGTGTTCCTGTATTTGGTTGCGTTGTGAGTGTTTGCAGTGTTTCTGTATTTGGTTGCGTTGTGAGTGTTTGCAGTGTTTCTGTATTTGGTTGCGTTGTGAGTGTTTGCAGTGTTCCTGTATTTGGTTGCGTTGTGAGTGTTTGCAGTGTTTCTGTATTTGGTTGCGTTGTGAGTGTTTGCAGTGTTCCTGTATTTGGTTGCGTTGTGAGTGTTTGCAGTGTTTCTGTATTTGGTTGCGTTGTGAGTATTTGCAGTGTTTCTGTATTTGGTTGCGTTGTGAGTATTTGCAGTGTTCCTGTATTTGGTTGCGTTGTGAGTGTTTGCAGTGTTTCTGTATTTGGTTGCGTTGTGAGTATTTGCAGTGTTTCTGTATTTGGTTGCGTTGTGAGTGTTTGCAGTGTTTCTGTATTTGGTTGCGTTGTGAGTATTTGCGGTGCGTTTCTGTATTTGGTTGCGTTGTGAGTATTTGCGGTGCGTTTCTGTATTTGGTTGCGTTGTGAGTGTTTGCGGTGTTTCTGTATTTGGTTGCGTTGTGAGTGTTTGCGGTGTTTCTGTATTTGGTTGCGTTGTGAGTATTTGCAGTGTTTCTGTATTTGGTTGCGTTGTGAGTATTTGTGGTGTGTTTCTGTATTTGGTTGCGTTGTGAGTATTTGCAGTGTTTCTGTATTTGGTTGCGTTGTGAGTGTTTGCAGTGTTTCTGTATTTGGTTGCGTTGTGAGTGTTTGCAGTGTTTCTGTATTTGGTTGCGTTGTGAGTATTTGCGGTGCGTTTCTGTATTTGGTTGCGTTGTGAGTATTTGCGGTGCGTTTCTGTATTTGGTTGCGTTGTGAGTGTTTGCAGTGTTTCTGTATTTGGTTGCGTTGTGAGTATTTGCAGTGTTTCTGTATTTGGTTGCGTTGTGAGTGTTTGCAGTGTTTCTGTATTTGGTTGCGTTGTGAGTGTTTGCAGTGTTTCTGTATTTGGTTGCGTTGTGAGTATTTGCAGTGTTTCTGTATTTGGTTGCATTGTGAGTATTTGCGGTGCGTTTCTGTATTTGGTTGCGTTGTGAGTGTTTGCAGTGTTTCTGTATTTGGTTGCGTTGTGAGTATTTGCAGTGTTTCTGTATTTGGTTGCGTTGTGAGTGTTTGCAGTGTTTCTGTATTTGGTTGCGTTGTGAGTATTTGCGGTGCGTTTCTGTATTTGGTTGCGCTGTGAGTATTTGCGGCGCGTTTCTGTATTTGGTTGCGTTGTGAGTATTTGCGGTGTTTCTGTATTTGGTTGCGTTGTGAGTATTTGCGGCGCGTTTCTGTATTTGGTTGCGTTGTGAGTATTTGCGGCGCGTTTCTGTATTTGGTTGCGTTGTGAGTGTTTGCGGTGTTTCTGTATTTGGTTGCGTTGTGAGTATTTGCGGCGCGTTTCTGTATTTGGTTGCGTTGTGAGTATTTGCGGCGCGTTTCTGTATTTGGTTGTGTTGTGAGTATTTGCGGTGCGTTTCTGTATTTGGTTGCGTTGTGAGTGTTTGCAGTGTTTCTGTATTTGGTTGCGTTGTGAGTATTTGCGGTGCGTTTCTGTATTTGGTTGCGTTGTGAGTGTTTGCAGTGTTTCTGTATTTGGTTGCGTTGTGAGTATTTGCAGTGTTTCTGTATTTGGTTGCGTTGTGAGTATTTGCAGTGTTTCTGTATTTGGTTGCACTGTGAGTATTTGCAGTGTTTCTGTATTTGGTTGCGTTGTGAGTATTTGCAGTGTTTCTGTATTTGGTTGCGTTGTGAGTGTTTGCAGTGTTTCTGTATTTGGTTGCGTTGTGAGTATTTGCGGTGCGTTTCTGTATTTGGTTGCGTTGTGAGTATTTGCGGTGCGTTTCTGTATTTGGTTGCGTTGTGAGTGTTTGCAGTGTTTCTGTATTTGGTTGCGTTGTGAGTGTTTGCAGTGTTTCTGTATTTGGTTGCGTTGTGAGTATTTGCGGTGCGTTTCTGTATTTGGTTGCGTTGTGAGTATTTGCGGTGCGTTTCTGTATTTGGTTGCGTTGTGAGTGTTTGCAGTGTTTCTGTATTTGGTTGCGTTGTGAGTATTTGCAGTGTTTCTGTATTTGGTTGCGTTGTGAGTGTTTGCGGTGCGTTTCTGTATTTGGTTGCGTTGTGAGTGTTTGCAGTGTTCCTGTATTTGGTTGCGTTGTGAGTGTTTGCAGTGTTTCTGTATTTGGTTGCGTTGTGAGTGTTTGCAGTGTTTCTGTATTTGGTTGCGTTGTGAGTGTTTGCAGTGTTCCTGTATTTGGTTGCGTTGTGAGTGTTTGCAGTGTTTCTGTATTTGGTTGCGTTGTGAGTGTTTGCAGTGTTCCTGTATTTGGTTGTGTTGTGAGTGTTTGCAGTGTTTCTGTATTTGGTTGCGTTGTGAGTATTTGCAGTGTTTCTGTATTTGGTTGCGTTGTGAGTATTTGCAGTGTTCCTGTATTTGGTTGCGTTGTGAGTGTTTGCAGTGTTTCTGTATTTGGTTGCGTTGTGAGTATTTGCAGTGTTTCTGTATTTGGTTGCGTTGTGAGTGTTTGCAGTGTTTCTGTATTTGGTTGCGTTGTGAGTATTTGCGGTGCGTTTCTGTATTTGGTTGCGTTGTGAGTATTTGCGGTGCGTTTCTGTATTTGGTTGCGTTGTGAGTGTTTGCGGTGTTTCTGTATTTGGTTGCGTTGTGAGTGTTTGCAGTGTTTCTGTATTTGGTTGCGTTGTGAGTATTTGCAGTGTTTCTGTATTTGGTTGCGTTGTGAGTATTTGTGGTGTGTTTCTGTATTTGGTTGCGTTGTGAGTATTTGCAGTGTTTCTGTATTTGGTTGCGTTGTGAGTGTTTGCAGTGTTTCTGTATTTGGTTGCGTTGTGAGTGTTTGCAGTGTTTCTGTATTTGGTTGCGTTGTGAGTATTTGCGGTGCGTTTCTGTATTTGGTTGCGTTGTGAGTATTTGCAGTGTTTCTGTATTTGGTTGCATTGTGAGTATTTGCGGTGCGTTTCTGTATTTGGTTGCGTTGTGAGTGTTTGCAGTGTTTCTGTATTTGGTTGCGTTGTGAGTATTTGCAGTGTTTCTGTATTTGGTTGCGTTGTGAGTGTTTGCAGTGTTTCTGTATTTGGTTGCGTTGTGAGTATTTGCGGTGCGTTTCTGTATTTGGTTGCGTTGTGAGTATTTGCGGCGCGTTTCTGTATTTGGTTGCGTTGTGAGTATTTGCGGTGTTTCTGTATTTGGTTGCGTTGTGAGTATTTGCGGCGCGTTTCTGTATTTGGTTGCGTTGTGAGTATTTGCGGCGCGTTTCTGTATTTGGTTGCGTTGTGAGTATTTGCGGCGCGTTTCTGTATTTGGTTGCGTTGTGAGTGTTTGCGGTGTTTCTGTATTTGGTTGCGTTGTGAGTATTTGCGGCGCGTTTCTGTATTTGGTTGCGTTGTGAGTATTTGCGGCGCGTTTCTGTATTTGGTTGTGTTGTGAGTATTTGCGGTGCGTTTCTGTATTTGGTTGCGTTGTGAGTGTTTGCAGTGTTTCTGTATTTGGTTGCGTTGTGAGTGTTTGCAGTGTTTCTGTATTTGGTTGCGTTGTGAGTATTTGCGGTGCGTTTCTGTATTTGGTTGCGTTGTGAGTATTTGCGGTGCGTTTCTGTATTTGGTTGCGTTGTGAGTGTTTGCAGTGTTTCTGTATTTGGTTGCGTTGTGAGTATTTGCGGTGCGTTTCTGTATTTGGTTGCGTTGTGAGTGTTTGCAGTGTTTCTGTATTTGGTTGCGTTGTGAGTATTTGCAGTGTTTCTGTATTTGGTTGCGTTGTGAGTATTTGCAGTGTTTCTGTATTTGGTTGCACTGTGAGTATTTGCAGTGTTTCTGTATTTGGTTGCGTTGTGAGTATTTGCAGTGTTTCTGTATTTGGTTGCGTTGTGAGTGTTTGCAGTGTTTCTGTATTTGGTTGCGTTGTGAGTATTTGCGGTGCGTTTCTGTATTTGGTTGCGTTGTGAGTATTTGCGGTGCGTTTCTGTATTTGGTTGCGTTGTGAGTGTTTGCAGTGTTTCTGTATTTGGTTGCGTTGTGAGTGTTTGCAGTGTTTCTGTATTTGGTTGCGTTGTGAGTATTTGCGGTGCGTTTCTGTATTTGGTTGCGTTGTGAGTATTTGCGGTGCGTTTCTGTATTTGGTTGCGTTGTGAGTGTTTGCAGTGTTTCTGTATTTGGTTGCGTTGTGAGTATTTGCAGTGTTTCTGTATTTGGTTGCGTTGTGAGTGTTTGCGGTGCGTTTCTGTATTTGGTTGCGTTGTGAGTGTTTGCAGTGTTCCTGTATTTGGTTGCGTTGTGAGTGTTTGCAGTGTTTCTGTATTTGGTTGCGTTGTGAGTGTTTGCAGTGTTTCTGTATTTGGTTGCGTTGTGAGTGTTTGCAGTGTTCCTGTATTTGGTTGCGTTGTGAGTGTTTGCAGTGTTTCTGTATTTGGTTGCGTTGTGAGTGTTTGCAGTGTTCCTGTATTTGGTTGTGTTGTGAGTGTTTGCAGTGTTTCTGTATTTGGTTGCGTTGTGAGTATTTGCAGTGTTTCTGTATTTGGTTGCGTTGTGAGTATTTGCAGTGTTCCTGTATTTGGTTGCGTTGTGAGTGTTTGCAGTGTTTCTGTATTTGGTTGCGTTGTGAGTATTTGCAGTGTTTCTGTATTTGGTTGCGTTGTGAGTGTTTGCAGTGTTTCTGTATTTGGTTGCGTTGTGAGTATTTGCGGTGCGTTTCTGTATTTGGTTGCGTTGTGAGTATTTGCGGTGCGTTTCTGTATTTGGTTGCGTTGTGAGTGTTTGCGGTGTTTCTGTATTTGGTTGCGTTGTGAGTGTTTGCAGTGTTTCTGTATTTGGTTGCGTTGTGAGTATTTGCAGTGTTTCTGTATTTGGTTGCGTTGTGAGTATTTGTGGTGTGTTTCTGTATTTGGTTGCGTTGTGAGTATTTGCAGTGTTTCTGTATTTGGTTGCACTGTGAGTGTTTGCAGTGTTTCTGTATTTGGTTGCGTTGTGAGTGTTTGCAGTGTTTCTGTATTTGGTTGCGTTGTGAGTGTTTGCAGTGTTTCTGTATTTGGTTGCGTTGTGAGTATTTGCGGTGCGTTTCTGTATTTGGTTGCGTTGTGAGTGTTTGCAGTGTTTCTGTATTTGGTTGCGTTGTGAGTGTTTGCAGTGTTTCTGTATTTGGTTGCGTTGTGAGTGTTTGCAGTGTTTCTGTATTTGGTTGCGTTGTGAGTATTTGCAGTGTTTCTGTATTTGGTTGCACTGTGAGTATTTGTGGTGTGTTTCTGTATTTGGTTGCGTTGTGAGTGTTTGCAGTGTTTCTGTATTTGGTTGCGTTGTGAGTATTTGCGGCGCGTTCCTGTATTTGGTTGCGTTGTGAGTGTTTGCGGCGCGTTTCTGTATTTGGTTGCGTTGTGAGTGTTTGCAGTGTTTCTGTATTTGGTTGCGTTGTGAGTGTTTGCAGTGTTTCTGTATTTGGTTGCGTTGTGAGTATTTGCAGTGTTTCTGTATTTGGTTGCACTGTGAGTATTTGTGGTGTGTTTCTGTATTTGGTTGCGTTGTGAGTGTTTGCAGTGTTTCTGTATTTGGTTGCGTTGTGAGTATTTGCGGCGCGTTCCTGTATTTGGTTGCGTTGTGAGTGTTTGCGGCGCGTTTCTGTATTTGGTTGCGTTGTGAGTGTTTGCAGTGTTTCTGTATTTGGTTGCGTTGTGAGTGTTTGCAGTGTTTCTGTATTTGGTTGCGTTGTGAGTATTTGCGGCGCGTTTCTGTATTTGGTTGCGTTGTGAGTATTTGCGGCGCGTTTCTGTATTTGGTTGCGTTGTGAGTATTTGCGGCGCGTTTCTGTATTTGGTTGCGTTGTGAGTATTTGCGGTGCGTTTCTGTATTTGGTTGCGTTGTGAGTATTTGCGGCGCGTTTCTGTATTTGGTTGCGTTGTGAGTGTTTGCAGTGTTCCTGTATTTGGTTGTGTTGTGAGTGTTTGCAGTGTTTCTGTATTTGGTTGCGTTGTGAGTGTTTGCAGTGTTTCTGTATTTGGTTGCGTTGTGAGTATTTGCGGTGCGTTTCTGTATTTGGTTGCGTTGTGAGTATTTGCGGTGCGTTTCTGTATTTGGTTGCGTTGTGAGTGTTTGCAGTGTTTCTGTATTTGGTTGCGTTGTGAGTGTTTGCAGTGTTTCTGTATTTGGTTGCGTTGTGAGTATTTGCAGTGTTTCTGTATTTGGTTGCGTTGTGAGTATTTGTGGTGTGTTTCTGTATTTGGTTGCGTTGTGAGTATTTGCAGTGTTTCTGTATTTGGTTGCACTGTGAGTGTTTGCAGTGTTTCTGTATTTGGTTGCGTTGTGAGTGTTTGCAGTGTTTCTGTATTTGGTTGCGTTGTGAGTGTTTGCAGTGTTTCTGTATTTGGTTGCGTTGTGAGTGTTTGCAGTGTTTCTGTATTTGGTTGCGTTGTGAGTATTTGCGGTGCGTTTCTGTATTTGGTTGCGTTGTGAGTGTTTGCAGTGTTTCTGTATTTGGTTGCGTTGTGAGTGTTTGCAGTGTTTCTGTATTTGGTTGCGTTGTGAGTGTTTGCAGTGTTTCTGTATTTGGTTGCGTTGTGAGTATTTGCAGTGTTTCTGTATTTGGTTGCACTGTGAGTATTTGTGGTGTGTTTCTGTATTTGGTTGCGTTGTGAGTGTTTGCAGTGTTTCTGTATTTGGTTGCGTTGTGAGTATTTGCGGCGCGTTCCTGTATTTGGTTGCGTTGTGAGTGTTTGCAGTGTTTCTGTATTTGGTTGCGTTGTGAGTATTTGCGGCGCGTTTCTGTATTTGGTTGCGTTGTGAGTATTTGCGGCGCGTTTCTGTATTTGGTTGTGTTGTGAGTATTTGCGGTGCGTTTCTGTATTTGGTTGCGTTGTGAGTGTTTGCAGTGTTTCTGTATTTGGTTGCGTTGTGAGTGTTTGCAGTGTTTCTGTATTTGGTTGCGTTGTGAGTGTTTGCAGTGTTCCTGTATTTGGTTACGTTGTGAGTATTTGCGTTGCATTTCTGTATTTGGTTGCGTTGTGAGTGTTTGCAGTGTTTCTGTATTTGGTTGCGTTGTGAGTATTTGCAGTGTTTCTGTATTTGGTTGCGTTGTGAGTGTTTGCGGTGCGTTTCTGTATTTGGTTGCGTTGTGAGTGTTTGCAGTGTTTCTGTATTTGGTTGCGTTGTGAGTATTTGCAGTGTTTCTGTATTTGGTTGCGTTGTGAGTGTTTGCGGTGCGTTTCTGTATTTGGTTGCGTTGTGAGTGTTTGCAGTGTTCCTGTATTTGGTTGTGTTGTGAGTGTTTGCAGTGTTCCTGTATTTGGTTGTGTTGTGAGTGTTTGCAGTGTTCCTGTATTTGGTTGCGTTGTGAGTGTTTGCAGTGTTTCTGTATTTGGTTGCGTTGTGAGTATTTGCAGTGTTTCTGTATTTGGTTGCGTTGTGAGTATTTGCAGTGTTCCTGTATTTGGTTGCGTTGTGAGTGTTTGCAGTGTTCCTGTATTTGGTTGCGTTGTGAGTGTTTGCAGTGTTCCTGTATTTGGTTGTGTTGTGAGTGTTTGCAGTGTTTCTGTATTTGGTTGCGTTGTGAGTGTTTGCAGTGTTTCTGTATTTGGTTGCGTTGTGAGTATTTGCAGTGTTTCTGTATTTGGTTGCACTGTGAGTGTTTGCAGTGTTTCTGTATTTGGTTGCGTTGTGAGTGTTTGCAGTGTTTCTGTATTTGGTTGCGTTGTGAGTGTTTGCAGTGTTTCTGTATTTGGTTGCGTTGTGAGTATTTGCGGTGCGTTTCTGTATTTGGTTGCGTTGTGAGTGTTTGCAGTGTTTCTGTATTTGGTTGCGTTGTGAGTATTTGCGGTGCGTTTCTGTATTTGGTTGCGTTGTGAGTGTTTGCAGTGTTTCTGTATTTGGTTGCGTTGTGAGTATTTGCGGTGCGTTTCTGTATTTGGTTGTGTTGTGAGTGTTTGCAGTGTTTCTGTATTTGGTTGCGTTGTGAGTGTTTGCAGTGTTTCTGTATTTGGTTGCGTTGTGAGTGTTTGCAGTGTTTCTGTATTTGGTTGCGTTGTGAGTATTTGCGGTGCGTTTCTGTATTTGGTTGCGTTGTGAGTGTTTGCAGTGTTTCTGTATTTGGTTGCGTTGTGAGTGTTTGCAGTGTTTCTGTATTTGGTTGCGTTGTGAGTGTTTGCAGTGTTTCTGTATTTGGTTGCGTTGTGAGTATTTGCAGTGTTTCTGTATTTGGTTGCACTGTGAGTATTTGTGGTGTGTTTCTGTATTTGGTTGCGTTGTGAGTGTTTGCAGTGTTTCTGTATTTGGTTGCGTTGTGAGTATTTGCGGCGCGTTCCTGTATTTGGTTGCGTTGTGAGTGTTTGCAGTGTTTCTGTATTTGGTTGCGTTGTGAGTATTTGCGGCGCGTTTCTGTATTTGGTTGCGTTGTGAGTGTTTGCAGTGTTTCTGTATTTGGTTGCGTTGTGAGTATTTGCGGTGCGTTTCTGTATTTGGTTGCGTTGTGAGTGTTTGCAGTGTTCCTGTATTTGGTTGCGTTGTGAGTATTTGCAGTGTTTCTGTATTTGGTTGCGTTGTGAGTGTTTGCAGTGTTTCTGTATTTGGTTGCGTTGTGAGTATTTGCAGTGTTTCTGTTTTTGGTTGCGTTGTGAGTGTTTGCAGTGTTTCTGTATTTGGTTGCGTTGTGAGTATTTGCGGTGCGTTTCTGTATTTGGTTGCGTTGTGAGTATTTGCAGTGTTTCTGTATTTGGTTGCGTTGTGAGTATTTGCGGTGCGTTTCTGTATTTGGTTGCGTTGTGAGTGTTTGCAGTGTTTCTGTATTTGGTTGCGTTGTGAGTATTTGCGGCGCGTTTCTGTATTTGGTTGCGTTGTGAGTATTTGCAGTGTTTCTGTATTTGGTTACGTTGTGAGTATTTGCGTTGCATTTCTGTATTTGGTTGCGTTGTGAGTGTTTGCAGTGTTTCTGTATTTGGTTGCGTTGTGAGTATTTGCAGTGTTTCTGTATTTGGTTGCGTTGTGAGTATTTGCGGTGCGTTTCTGTATTTGGTTGCGTTGTGAGTGTTTGCAGTGTTTCTGTATTTGGTTGCGTTGTGAGTATTTGCGGCGCGTTTCTGTATTTGGTTGCGTTGTGAGTGTTTGCAGTGTTTCTGTATTTGGTTGCGTTGTGAGTATTTGCGTTGCATTTCTGTATTTGGTTGCGTTGTGAGTATTTTTAACATGTGTTGTCAAACTGATGAATATGTTTTCTTAATTTGCTTTGCGTGTGTTTTCTTCAGTTGTAGAGCATTGAGCTCTCTCAGCCACCATACTTCTGGCATGCATAGCACATCAAACTCTCCTATCTAATATACTAACCTGATACATGGTTCATAAACAGATAACCTACATTAAAACATATTAGGCTATAATAGTTAGGCCTACTTATTTATCATGAATAGGCTCTAATATGGAAATCTAATACTATGCTTTCACTAATTCTGAACATCTAGAGAATTGAGGATGGAGGAGATGAGTTCAAGGAAGTGATTGCATACATTCGGAAAATAAGTGGATGCAATGCCTTAGCTCAGAGCTTGTTTCAGGTTATGTGCCAAAACATGACTGGTACACGGGTCCAGAAGGTAAAATTATGCATATTTTTTTTCTTCTATAAACATGCTATATATGTACATTATATGATGTCTTAATTTGTTATATTGCCTATACTTGCAGATTGCTATAGTAGAAGGACTTTACTATCTCTTCAGGGAGTTGTTACCCAGCCATACAAAAAGATCTGATGACAGGATAATTGAGGACATGGATGTTTTTGAGTATGCCCCAGTTTGCTGGGCCTACCTCATGTCTCAAGCACAGGTATAACTGCATTGAATAATGCACAGGTGTTTTGACAAGTTTTACAGTTGGTGTTAAAAGGTCATGCAACGACAATTGTGTCTTGCATATATTCACCCAATTGATTGTTGTTTAATTCATACCAATATTTCAGACATCAGATCATTCAGTGCTTTCAGTATTTCTCCCTGCAGGATATGAGCACAGAGCATGAAAACTATACTCAAATTTCCATGAAGGCACCGTCAACAAATCAGCGTTTTTCTGAGCCGGTGCGTGTACCAGACGTGCCTGAAGTTTTTGAGAGAATTGATGTGCTGGATGTGATTAGAGGTAAACGTCTTCACTTTTCATTCGATCGTTTATGCTATGAATAAAACCAAAAAACATGGTTCTTGTAGTTATTCCATGGGGTGCCATAATACCTGCAAGATAGGCATTTTGGACATAATCAGAGCTGACTGACCTATGATCTTTATGCACCTCCGGAGGGTGAAGAAGCTCGTTGGCTTTGGTTAAAAGCCTTAAACCTGTCGGCGCTGATAGCCTACACAGCAAAATCCCCAGAGTTAAATCAACTCTGCTCAGAGAACATATGGTCCCTCTCTACATAGAGTTAAAATAATACTGAAGCAGAGTTAAAGTTAATGAGATAATATGCTGTTTGTGGAGTTGTTTAATTTAATGTCTTTTATTTTCAGTTGATTTCATCTAAAGCTGTGGCTGGAAGTCATTTGTAGTTATTATGTTTCTCTTTAGTGATGCTTGTTAACAGCAGGTGTTCATCATTAATGCTCAATCATAACTTAATTAATCACTTAATTATCTTTAACTCTGCTTCAGTGTTACTTTAACACTATATAGAGAGGGACCATATGTAATCTGAGCAGAGCTGGTTTAACTTTTAATTTTTCTGTGTAGTGGTTAGTGCGCCGATATATGGCGCAAATGCGTTTACAGTGACCGCAGTTCGATTCCCGTCTTGAAGTCCTTTGCCTGAGAACTGCATGATTTGTGTAGGTCTCTATGTACATTTTTGAAATTCATAACTTGGACAGTCATCTCTAACAACAGATCACTCTAAATTGCAAAATAAGGTAGATAGCCTAAAATAAATAGCTTCCGGCAGGCGGCCTACGCAAATCGACTTTGAGTAACTTCTGGCATGATGCATGACCCATCGACGAACATGGAAACGCAGAGAATAGAGCAAAACAAAACACCAGTCACGAATTAGAAGTCTAAAACGAGAATTTTTAAATAGAAATATTGGAGGATTTCGATATAAGAGAAGAGGAGCTTGAGTTTGTTTGCTTACGATACTCCTACATCCTATACATCATACATCGCATCAAGAATTTAAACATGAATATTTTTTATATTTACAAAAATCCATCGCTTCACTTCAGAAGGCCCTTTTTAACCCCCTGGAGCTGTATGGATTTTGACAAACTCAGTCTACCCTATGACAATACTTGTGTATTATTATTCTCTGTCTTTATTTTTATTTTTTAGAGGGTGGTACAATTCCAAACTGCAGTGAACTGAACCTTGACGAGACATCGCTGAAAAAAGCCACTGATGTTGAAAAGATTTTGCTCAGTCTCCCGCCGTTTATTGAGTCCTTCCCCCTTTGGACTGACTGTGATGGCACTACACCTGATTCCAGGTATGACACATTTTCACCTGCTCAATCATTTTATTTTTTTACAGTCACTAGGACATGTTTCTCAATACTTAGGTCACTTTTTCAAGACTCCTCACACATTTCTCCTAACCAGCTTTCAGCTCGCAGGGCTCCAGACAAAAAAAAATCAATTAAGGATGCTATCAGCTCCTATAAGGGAAAAATATAGGTGGCAAAATGTTTTTTTTTAGGCGCCTCATAAAAATAAACGTGTTTTAATTTCATCATGTGTTGTCACGTCCGCCCTCCTTTTACAGCATCAGCATTTTCATCCATCTTGTGGATGTCCTTGGAACTAAGATTTACTTAAAGTAGGAAATGAATAGCTTTTCCAACTTGAGAAGTACACAGTCACAAAGAATTGTTCTTTGCACAGAATCTGAGCCAGTGTCACAGTCAGACCATAATAAGTTTAGTGAGTTTAGTTCGGCCTCCAAATGCATCCTATAAATGTTCTTGCACACACCAAATCTATTTTTCTTCATTAGTAATCTCACTTCCATTCTTTCTCATGTGGATTATAGATTAAGTAATGATATAAGGAACATGTAATATAGTGCATATATTTAGCAAAATGCCCCTTTCTATAGCTATTTTTCTTGCCGACTAACGAGTTTATGAATGGCTGAATTTGACGTTACGTGACATGATTGTTCTCAAACTGTTTTATATAAGCTCGAAATACTGATTGAGCGATCTATCAGGCCACATCGAAGAGTGCCAAAACTTTTAATTTGTGATAAAATTCTCCGAATTTGAAAGCTGATAGTTTAATTTGATTAATAAAATTAACAAACACATTAAAGGTGACAATTAAGTACAAATCTTACTGCGGTTATGGATGGCTGCGCTACAAATAATGTGAAGTTCAGGCAGTAACAGCAAAAAGCAAAAGATTAAAAGATATTGAGAATAAGTTCCATGTCAGTATCAGTTAAAAACGTGAATTATTAATGATTAGTTTGCGTCCACACAGCTGACATGTTTATCTGTTGTAGTTTAACCATGAAATAGACGCTGTCTTCCTGCACTTTTCACTCGCAAATGAATATTTTTAGCCGCCAGCACGACTGTTTTAGTCGGAGTCTGAAGCCCTGGCTCAGTTAATTTCACAGTCAAAATGAACTAAAACACTTCATTTGTGTCTCAAATCAACTCATTCTTCCAGAACAGGCTTTTACCCAACAAACACAGAACAAGAATGACACTCTCTACTGTTTGTCTCTACTTATATTCTATAATATAGATTATTATTATCCATAATGCTTATCCTGATGACAATATGCTCTTTATATTAGTTTTAACATCAATCCAGAGGAAACATTTGCCCAAATGACCAAGAAAGTGGAGGATTATTCTCATTTGGTCGTAACTCCACCACTACAGCTCAAGGATTTCGGAGTCTGCGCACCACGCTTGATCCTCCTCAGTCCTGGTAACTGATGATGTTTGCTTTAGAAGATAATATTCCACACTCTATTGCTAGTAATGATATTAATATCACCCAGCAGGGGTGTTAACTAATGTTTTACTGTTACAGAAAGATTTGGTATGTACAGCTATAAAGATAAAGGGACTCCTCAAAGCATTGTTGTTTTCGAACCTCTTGCTGGAAAACACATCACTGTGAACATAGATGAGCTGGCTAATACGTACGTATTCTTCTTTATTCATCATTTTAGTCAAGGGATAGTTAAAAACAAGATATTTTAGAGTAAGTATAAGAAAGAGCAACATAAGAATGAATGATGACAGAATTAGCATTAAATGCCACAGCTCATTTCTTTTATTGCAATCTCATCTTGTTAATAAATTGACTTGTAAGCTTTACAAATAGCCACGTGACTGGTTTGGTTATATATGTCTCCCTAGACTGAGAGATGTCAGAGAAGATCTAAGTTTCAAAGTCACCAAGACTCCAAAAGAAGCTATTGTGGTACGTTTACATGAGTAAGTCAGAAATAAGAAGGCTCCATAATGTAATCTGTGTGGCATTTCATTTTTTAAAGGTGCTTCTAGATTCAAGTTCCTCCATGGGTGAGGAGTGTTTTGACAAAGACTGCAAAATGAAGCGAATTGAAGCCATCAAAGAAATATTTGACAGCTTTGCCAACCGATGCATGGCTTATAATTTTGAACAAGTTATCTGCCTTGTGAAATTTGACTCTGTAGTCAAAACTCTTCATACATTCACAGAAACTGTGGAAACCTTTAAGGTAAATTAAAGTGCTTTTTTTTTTTGAGTGATAAATATATTTAAAAATGCTCAACGCCTATATATGATAACAACTGAAGCAATTTGTACAAAAATTGTATAGCAACAATTTTTTATTAATTAAAATTAAATCTACGCAAGAAAGTGTAACTGTCGACACGGTGCGATATTCTGACTAGGTGTGAAAAATAAGTTTTTCCTTGTTTTTCAGGAGCATGTACATGGACTTCAGCCATCTGGAGCCACTTTGTTATATGATGCTTTAAATCGCGGATGCAAAGAACTGAGCCAAATCAGACAGAGATTTCCAGATTGCCGATGTCGCATTTTATGCCTGACGGATGGAAATGACTGTGGGTGCGTTTTCAATAACTCTCAGATACCAGTTTTAAGTTATAAAAGTTGTGTACTTAATCATCTGGTAACTCTTTAGGTACTGTTCCGTCATAACTAGGGCCCTATGATTTCCGTGATGCAGAAAACGCAGACGGAATCCAGTCATAAAAATGGAATTTACTGTATAACGCGGAATTTTATTAGTAAAAAAAAAAAAGTAGGTCAGTACAGTTAAATTAAATCACCATATAGACTAGTGTCTGTGAATATTAAACTGCAAAAAGATTATTTAAATATGAAAATCTCAATATTTAATTTTAACAGTAAAGCAGCACTTTGTTTGACAAAAAAAATAATAATTTAATTTGATTAAAAGATAAAGTAATGTTTTATGCCTTCATTTGATTGCAAGAAAAATTAAAATGCACAACACAGAATTTCTGAAAAAACTAAATCTTTTTTTTAATTAATACATTTTTCTGTTAAGACATTCTTTTTGATTATTAAAATTTAATTAAAGCATTAAAATGGAATCCAAATTTAGAAAACAAAATTTAGTAAAAAAATAAAATGGAGTTTGAGAAAAAAGAAAAAAAAAAATTGTTAACTTTTAATAAATTGTCTTTTTAATAAATCATTTTTTTTTTTTTTTTTTTAAAAACTTGTAATAAATTGTATAAGTTTCATTATTTCAATTAATCAGACATGCTTTTTGATGACTAAAATTTAATTAAAATGGAGCCCAAAAAAAATTAAAACAGAAAAAAACGGAATCCAGAAAAATAAAAAACGGAAAAAAAATGTAATTTGGAAAAAAATAAAACGGATTTCATAGGGCTCTACATAATGAATAACTAAACGGTAACAAATGAGTAACACACTATTAACACTTTAGTATTAATTAAGAAACTCTGGTTAATGAATTAGTAAGTAACAGCGCTCAGAGGAATGATTAGCTAGTCAATTTTTTCATACCTCCCTGAAGACTATATATACAGGTTCATAATGAATGTGAATAATGTATAATTAATCAGTTACTGATTAGCTAATAGTGAACTACTGACTAATTCATTAATCAGAGTTTCTTGTTAGTTAATAGTTACTAGAGTGTTAATAATGCGTTACTCGTTTGTGTTACCGTTCATCTTACTATAGCCATATGGAGAATCACATGAGGTCACATTGCAGTATATGTACTACGAGCAACATTTATCTGAATGAGATGTAGAAATGAATTTAATGAGTATACAATTTACAATGACATAATATTCTTACAAAATCCAGATCGATGTGTATGCCGGTTGACATTGCAAAGAAGTTGATGGCTTCAAAAATTGTAGTTGATGCTGTGCTGATTGGTGAAGTACACAACACTGAGCTGCATGGGATCAGCAATGTTACAGGTAACACACACATATATATATATGTAACGAGGCTTTTTTTAATACAACTGTACTGTTATATTGTTTTTATTGGCTAATTATTACAGCTAATTGTGTTGTTGTTTTGAGGTGGTTGCTGCTTTAAGCCTGAAACGAGCAAAGAAGCCTTGCAACTCTTTGAGATGGAAACCGTCTTGTCAATGGAGCTAAGGAAGGAAAAGAAACACTTCGATATATCATCAGTTAACACCGTGGTACAGCATTTAGGATACCTTATATTTCAGTCATATTGATTATGAATGTTGTTTGCTAAAATATATGAAAAGAATGACAGCAGACTGAAAACATGATGCAAAAGACGTGCAAAATTGAAGCTTTGTCACCAATTGTTTTGTTTTTTTTGATGTATTTGACAGAATGACCTTAACATCTTTGGGATGTATGGTTATGATGTCAGACCAGAGGTTAAATTACCTCCACAGATACACAACAAAGTGACACTGACGAAGAAGTAAGAGCTAGCAGTGAATTCAAATGTGCATCTGAGCACGTAGACAATTTCACAGCTGTTTTTTTGGAGAACTTCGCTTAATCTACAGGACATCGATTTAAATTAGGAAAATAAGTTGAAACATTTTGAAAGAAATTATTAAAGAAAATGTCCATTCAGCATTGAAGGCGATAAACGTACGTTACTTGATAAAAACATTTGATATTTTGTCTGAATGTTTACTAAAGGCTTGTTCAGATCAAAAACACACTTCATCGCCTGCTGTAATTTAGCGATCGGATTTCTTCAGATAAACTGAATTTTCATGCAGTGTTCATCATGAGGTACAAATGAAAATGTAATCGTCTCGCCATCTATGCAAAACGTATTGCAGTGCTTTGAAAAAGAGGATCATGGAATCCAAGACAGGGATCTTTTTGGAGAAGGACAAGAGGATTTTGGAAGAGCTCAAAAATCTTCACTGCGACCCTCACCCTTTCTGCACAGTGCTGCCCTCTGAGTCGGATTTTAGTAAGAAATTGGTGTTGTTTAATATTAATAATAGTGAATTAACTTTCAGAATTTGATTTCACTAACACATACTAATCCAGTGACCATTTTATCATCAAAGGGACATACTGTGCCAATATACAGTATCTAGACTTTTCCCAGAGGGACTGATAAAAAGGTGTGCTTACTCTCAAAAGCTGTGTAAAGTTAACCAATATCAGTAATAAACATGAGACAAAAAGACAATATCCAGACATGTAATATGTACCTGCAGTATAAGCTAGTGTGCTGTTAAATAATACCGTTTTTCTTTTCTTCAGCCTTTTGGAAGATTCTCATGAGAGGTCCACCTCATACCCCTTATGACAATGGAGTCTTTGAGCTGTATTGTGAGTTTGGTCCTGAATACCCTGTGAAACCACCTCTTGTGAGATTCATCACCCCTGTATCCTTTTTTTGCACACTGTCCTCACATTTGGGACATCCATACAAGATCTAGATGAACTAATAGCAGTCTTCTTTCAGCAGTTACAGATGACGTAGACATTCATCCAGTTTAAAAAAACACAAAATGTCCCTTAACTTCAGTCATTTATAAAGGTTTACCATTGCAATGTGAACAATGTGGGAAGGATCTGTCACAACGTATTTGATCGAAATTACTCAGCTCACATTACCATGAGAGAGATCCTGGATGCGATATTTGGGCTCCTGATCGCTCCTGAACCAGATGATCCTCTTGACAGGTAAACAGAATATATAGGCTATAACAGGGTTACAGGTTTAGAGATTTTAAAGTCAAGTCATTATGTAAGCATTATGTTATTTGTTAAGCATCTTGGCAGAAGAATTCCAGAGCAACAAACACAAATATGAGGAAGAAGCCAAGAAAAGCACAAAGATGTACGCCAGTTCCTCTCTGGATGACTTGGAAAAGGTAATTTCAAAACTGCAATTCCATGAAGTTAACAAAAGCCTCCTTCCTACTTGGATTTAGATCATCTACCTGTCCGTTAGATCCAGCTCCTACCTCACTTCTTAAAAACTTTAATCACATCTCCTAGTGCTCATTTGATCAACTGTTATATTTCTTCTGGGTCTGTCTTGTTATCATTAAAAATGGCTGCGTTCACTCCTATTCTAAAGAAACCAGTGCTAGATTCTTCTGTTATGAATAATTTCAGACCTATATTTAATCTTCTTTTCCTGTAAGACCTTCGTTCATCCTCAGAACACAAATTAAGATATTTTTGATCAAATCCGATGGCTCATCGCCAGCAAGATCATTTTCTTTTTCAACGCCCAGAAAGCCACTAAAAACATATTTAAAACAGTTCATGTGACTACAGTGGTTCAATCTTAATATTATAAAGCGACAAGAATACTTTTTGTGTGCCAAAAAAACCCAAAATAGTGACTTTATTCAACAACATCTAGTGATGAAACACTGCGTCATGAAGCTTCGAAGCTTTACAAATCTTTTGTTTCGAATCAGTGGTTCGGAGCACGTATCAAACTGCCAAAGTCACGTGAACTATTGAAATTGCGAAACACTTATGATGTAACAAAGCCTCGTTTACTGAAATCATTTGATTTTGGTGCTCCAAACTAATGATTCGAAACAAAAGATTCATAAAGCTTTGAAGCTTAATGAAGCAGTGTTTTGAAATCGCTTATCACTAGATATTGTTAAATAAAGTCGTTTTGGTTTTTTTGGTGCACAAAAAGTATTCTCGACGCTTTATAACATGAACCACATGTTTATAACATTAACTTACTGGCAATAGAGGCCTCACTGAGCCATCGGATTTCATCAAAAATATCTTAATTTGTGTTCTGAAGATGAACGAAGGTCTTACGGGTGTGGAACGACATGAGGGTGAGTGATTAATGACTGAATTTTAATTTTTGGGTGAACTAACCCTTTAATATCTCACTGACAAACAATTTTTTATTACTGTCTATAACTTCAAATCTTCTCTGTGTTCTCTTTCTCAAGGTGTCCCTCAAGGCTCTGTTCTTGGTCCACTTCTGTTATTTAGTTACCTCTTGGTCACATTATCCGTAGTCATGATCTCAACTATCACTGGTACGACGATGACTTGCAAATTTACATAACAGCTCGCTCCATTTCTGCTCTTTCTCTGGGCGTATTAAATACCTGTATTGCTGACATTAAAATTAGAATTCGTTCGGCACCCGAAATACCTTCGTTCATCTTCAGAACACAAATAAAGCGACAAGTACTTTTTGTGTACCAAAAAAACCCCCAAAAAACAACTTTATTCAACAATATAGTGATGGGCGATTTCAAAACACTGCTTCATGAAGCTTCGAAGCTTTACAAATCTTTTGTTTCGAATCAGTGGTTCGGATCGCGTATCAATCTGCCAAAGTCACGTGAACTATTGAAATTTCGAAACACTTATGACGTAAGCCTTGCTTACTGAAATCATGTGACTTTCATCCTCCGAAACAAATTCGTAAAGCTTCATGAAGCAGTGTTTTGAAATCGCTCATCACTATATTGTTGAATAAAGTCATTATTATTTTTGTTATTTTTGGCACTCAAAAAGTATTCTCATCGCATTATAATATTAAGGCTGAGCCACTGTAGTCACATGAATATGTTTTTAGTACCTTTCTGGGCATTGAAAAAAGAAAATGATTTTAATTTTTGGGTGAACTAACCCTTTAATATCTCACTGACAAACAATTTTTTATTACTGTCTATAACTTCAAATCTTCTCTGTGTTCTCTTTCTCAAGGTGTCCCTCAAGGCTCTGTTCTTGGTCCACTTCTGTTATTTAGTTACCTCTTGGTCACATTATCCGTAGTCATGATCTCAACTATCACTGGTACGACGATGACTTGCAAATTTACATAACAGCTCGCTCCATTTCTGCTCTTTCTCTGGGCGTATTAAATACCTGTATTGCTGACATTAAAATTAGAATTCGTTCGACACCCGAAATACCTTCGTTCATCTTCAGAACACAAATAAAGCGACAAGTACTTTTTGTGTACCAAAAAAAACCCCAAAAAAACGACTTTATTCAACAATATAGTGATGGGCGATTTCAAAACACTGCTTCATGAAGCTTCGAAGCTTTACAAATCTTTTGTTTCGAATCAGTGGTTCGGATCGCGTATCAATCTGCCAAAGTCACGTGAACTATTGAAATTTCGAAACACTTATGACGTAAGCCTCGTTTACTGAAATCACGTGACTTTCATCCTTTGAAACAAATTCGTAAAGCTTCATGAAGCAGTGTTTTGAAATCGCTCATCACTATATTGTTGAATAAAGTCATTATTATTTTTGGCACTCAAAAAGTATTCTCGTCGCATTATAATATTAAGGCTGAGCCACTGTAGTCACATGAATATGTTTTTAGTACCTTTCTGGGCATTGAAAAAGGAAATGATTTTAATTTTTGGGTGAACTAACCCTTTAATATCTCACTGACAGACAATTTTTTTTATTACTGTCCATAACTTCAAATCTTCTCTGTCTTCTCTTTCTCAAGGTGTCCCTCAAGGCTCTGTTCTTGGTCCACTTCTGTTACCCCTTTGCTCTATAATCTACTTTGGTTACCTGTTCCTGTTTGCATTCAGTATAAAGTTCTCTTGTTTTAAATGTCTTCATGGACTTGCTCCCCATTATTTATTTGATCTTCTGCACTGTTATTCTCCTCCTCGCTCTCTCCGGTCATCTGACTCAAAACTGCTTACTGTACCTTGTTTTTGTCTCTCAACAATGGGTGGTAGATGATTCAGTGCTGTGGCCCCGAAACTCTGGAATTGTCTACTATATCCTCTTTCAAATCTTTTCTTATAGTGTTTCCAACCCTCTTTTTTTTTAGTGTTCTGCTGTATATTTGTTTGTGTATATGTGATGGGTACTTATGTTTGATGCTGTGTTTGCCATTTCCTTGTACAGCGACCTTGAGCTTGGGAAAGGCGCTTTATTAATAAAACGTATTATTATTTATTATTAGTATTAACTACTAACTCTCATAATTAATTTAAAAACAGCAAACCGTGCCTATACAGACACCCATGTGCTCGATTTTTTACAGTACTATTCAATTTATTTTTTATATAAAGAGCAAGTATATTCTAAACTTTCTTTCTTTCCTAGAAATATGTAGGTCCAGAGTTACAGAAAAATGTCACTCCTCCTACTTTAACTTGTCCTCTGTCACACAAGTTGTTTGTTGATCCAGTGAAAACCACAGATGGGATGGTGTATGAGCGCAGTGCTATTGAGGATCATGTGAAGCAGTAAGTTATCTACGAATAAAAAGTTAACGGTAACATTATCTTTAAATATAAAGCAGATTATTTTGGGGGAAAAAAATAAAAAATTCTCCCAGGATTTAAATGGATGAATTTACTATAATCTACCAGTTGGACTGATCTACATTAGAAAAATCTAGTATCAAAGTCTTTTGTGTGGGGAAAAAATTGATTTTACATTTTTGACTTGGATTATAATTTTAGGCATGGAAGTACTGATCCACTGACGGAAGATGTGCTACAGATAGCACACCTAAAGCCAGACCTGAACACAAAGAAGGCTGCTAAGGAATATCGCATGTCACAGATCAAGGAAAAACCCGTTTAGGATTTTTCATTCAGATGCACCATTATGATTATCTTGCCAATTTTGAGAGCAGTTTGATTTGTTATTATGGGTTAGGGACCCTTTGTTCTCACATTTTCTAAATAGAGGGCTTACTTTATCTTAATATGTAAGATTTTACCCCTTTTATTTCAGCAATATATTACATTTCTGTATGTTGATTTTGGTTTGTTGCTTTAATCTGTTCATGACTCACTGTCAGTTTTCTGTTAGTAACAATTGCTAAATTACAAATCAATAAAAGTAATATTAAAACCATGTGGGCAGTTTTATATTAACTGTATCAAGTTTTGTGTGTCAGTATCAGAATGTAGTTAATATTACATGGACTCTCCCCATGGGCAAATATTGTGTGGCATGAAGTCTCACTACTATCATTATAGTAAATGCCCACATCTTATGTAAAGCCATTTGAACATTTAATCCTTAAAACTAGTATCTATTTTCATACTATTAGTACTTATTTTTAGATTCTAGTATCTATTCCATTAAGTACTAGTACTTATTAATTTGCTACTAGTGCTTAGTTTTTATTTTTTAGATACTAGTATCTTTTTAAAGATACTTGTTCATTAGATACTAGTTCTTATTCCAGTAGTTTCTAGTATTTACTTATACTTAATTAAAATGAACTGGAAGCCTACTTAGTCTAAAAAGTTACTAGTAACTAAAAAATAACGATTTCCTGAACTTAATAGGTACTAGTACATTTTAAATTTACGTTTCTGCTTAGTATTCTAATGTCATGTGTGGGTGTAATAAAGCACACAAAAAAGGATTGGAGAAACAAAAACAATCTTTAAAAATATAGCTGCGAGCAGCAGTTATTGGGGTTCAAGCATTTAAGGCCTTTACACCATTTATGTGTTGGGGTTTATGTCGACCTGAAATGTAGGGCATAATGTGGCACAACTGTTAAAACTAATACTTGAATGGAAATTAAGTGATACATTTTTACAAATAGTGATAGTAAATGTTAGAATAGTGATTTTATAAAGTCTAAATGTGAATTATAGAACAATATTAGTGAGTAGTATGACAAACTTACTATTTTAACCAGCAGGTGGCAGCAGAGTACCACTCATTGGCTCACTTTCATTTTAAAAGAGTATTGGTATTGGTTTCAAAGCACATTTTCAATGGTAACGCCATGAAACGTTCTTACAAACACACATTTTGTTGTATATATACACACACCCAGTATCTCACAAAAGTGAGTACACCCCTCACATTTTTGTAAATATTATATCCCTTCATGTGACAAGAAGAAATGACACTTTGCTTCAATGTGAAGTAGTGAGTGTACAGCTTGTATAACAGTGTAAATTTGCTGTCCCCTCAAAATAACTCAACACACAGCCATTAATGTCTAAACCGCTGGCCACAAAAGTGAGTACACCCCTAAGTGAAAATGTCCAAATTGGGCCCAAAGTGTCAATATTTTGTGTGGCCACCATTATTTCCCAGCACTGCCTTAACCCTCTTGGGCATGGAGTTCACCAGAGCTTCACAGGTCGCCACTGGAGCCCTCTTCCACTCCTCCATGACGACATCACGGAGCTGGTGGATGTTAGAGACCTTGCGCTCCTCCACCTTCCGTTTGAGTATTGCAAAAACATACCTCAAATGAATTAATGAAGTGGAGAATCTTGACAAAATGTAATTTGTAAAGTTATTATAATGATTTATAAAGTTTAAATATGACTTAAAATGAAAAATCCCTTGAAAATAATAATACTGAGCAGAATGAGCCAATGAGTGATCATCTGCTGCCACCTGGTGGTTTAATGGACATTTCAAGAAATATGCCATCATTTTTCACCTTTTTAACTGTTATAGAGGCACATTTTGCCCGATCGGACTGAAATTTTGCAGGCTTGTTTAGAGGCATATGTTACTAATTTTCAAGATAATCTGAGCTTTCCTTGAGGAGTTTTTGGTACACTTGATCAAGGCCACAATTTAAAATGATCCTATTATATTCATCCCAATGCAAAAGTTCAACTTTTTTGATAATTATTAATCTAGAGAGTACAGAGAATTGTACTGCATTGGTTTTATTCAGATTGAGCAAAAAAAACTCACGCTCAAACGTGCTGCCTAACACGAGAATGAACCTCATTGGTTCTTGATGAAGCTCAAACGTGCTGCGTAACACGAGAATGAACCTCATTGGTTCTTGAGGAAGCTCAAACGTGCTGCGTAACACGAGAATGAACCTCATTGGTTCTTGCTGAAGCTCAAACGTGCTGCGTAACACGAGAATGAACCTCATTGGTTCTTGAAGAAGCTCAAACGTGCTGCGTAACACGAGAATGAACCTCATTGGTTCTTGAAGAAGCTCAAACGTGCTGCGTAACACGAGAATGAACCTCATTGGTTCTTGAAGAAGCTCAAACGTGCTGCGTAACACGAGAATGAACCTCATTGGTTCTTGCTGAAGCTCAAACGTGCTGCGTAACACGAGAATGAACCTCATTGGTTCTTGAAGAAGCTCAAACGTGCTGCGTAACACGAGAATGAACCTCATTGGTTCTTGAAGAAGCTCAAACGTGCTGCGTAACACGAGAATGAACCTCATTGGTTCTTGAAGAAGCTCAAACGTGCTGCGTAACACGAGAATGAACCTCATTGGTTCTTGAAGAAGCTCAAACGTGCTGCGTAACACGAGAATGAACCTCATTGGTTCTTGAGGAAGCTCAAACGTGCTGCGTAACACGGTTAAACTAAGTCATCCAGGCTCCATAAGAATAAATAAAAAGTACTTTGACTAATATATATATATATATATGTATATATATATATATATATATATATATATATATAGTCGTGCTCAAAAGTTTACATACTCCTTGCAGAATCTGCAAAATGTTAAACAAAATAAGAAGGATCATGCAAAATGTGTGACATTTTTTTTTAGTACTGTCCTGAATAAGATATTTTGCATAAATGATGTTTACATATAGTCAAAAAAATAGCTGAATTTAGAAAAATGACCTGTTCAAAAATGTACATACCCTTGATTCTTAACACTGTGTGTGGTTACCTGGATGATCCACGACTGTTTTTATGTTGTGTGATGGTTGTTCATGAGTCTCTTGTTTGTCCTGAACAGTTTAACTGCCCAATATTCTTCAGAAAAATCCTCCAGGTCCTGCAAATTTTTCAGTTTTCCAGCATCTTTTGCATATTTGAACCCTTTCCAGCAATGACTGTGATTTTGAGATCCATCTTTTCACACTGAGGACGACTGAGGGACTCAAACACAACTATTAAAAAAGGTTCAAACATTCACTGATGCTCCAGAAGGAAACACAATGCATTAAGAACCAGGGGGTGAAAACTTTTGAACAAGATGAAGATGTCCAAATTTGTCTTATTTTGTTTAAAATTTTGTTTTTTTAATTTAGTACTGCCCATCGGAAGCTACAGAAGATAGTCACATGTTTCCCAGAAGAAAAATTAAGTAAAATTTATCTTGATTTATTTTATCTTCAAATTCAAAAAGTTTTCACCCCCTGGGTCTTAATGCATTGTGTTTCCTTCTGGAGCATCAGTGAATGTTTGATCCTTTTTTAATAGTTGTGTTTGAGTCCCTCAGTCATCCTCAGTGTGAAAAGATCTCAAAATCACACAGTCACTGCTGGAAAGGGTTCAAATATGCAAAAGATGCTGGAAAACGTCTCAAGTTACGTATGTAACCGTGGTTCCCTGAGAACAGGGAATGCGTTTGAATGCATATGGGGAACGCCATCACGTGAAATGGTGTCTGAAAGCAATTATCAAATCCTACCAATCCTATTGGCCGGCGACAGCCTATGACGTCAGCATAGCGCGACCCGGAAGTATATAAGGAGGAAATGCAGTGTCTCGTTCCCTGTTCTCAGGGAACCATGGTAACCTGAGACGTTCCCTTTCGAAAGGGAACTCTACACTGTGTTTGAACGCATATGGGGAACGATATACCAATGCCGCCATACTTGAGGGGAGTGCATGCCAAAGGTTAGACAAACGTCAGAACTAGCAGCTTCAACTGAAGTGCCAAAACCACTCCCCCTACGGGTCATACATAGGCTGTCAGTGACAGCATTCCCTATGGCCAACAGCCCAAGCTATAAGCCTCAAAGAGGCCTTCCACAGAAGGCCTACCAAGGCCGCTCAAAGGCTTCTGGAACCAAACTTCTTTCCGAAGAAAAGAGGGTACCTTTAAGGGAATGTGGCCAGGGGGCCCGAGGGAATCCTAGCCAGTCACTTGTCAGGGGAACGTACTTGACCCTGATTGCCACCAGGGAGGCCGACCTGGTCTACTCCTACAGAAACCTAGTCTTGGCCAACAACCTGTCTGAACACAGAGTCTCAAATCACATTCTTCAGAGAAGAAATCCAGTAAGAGTGACTAAAAAGAGGCAGTAACCAACTCAGACCAGAGTGTAGAGACAGGCATCCCGGAGAGCAGGACTCAGCTTAGCGCTTTTTACCCTTACCAATGAGGGGAGTAACACTCTGCTCAATCTTAGGATCTCAGTGTGTGATTATTCGCACTGAGGAGGCTGTGCACTCTAAAGGAACCCAACAAGGGGAGTACAATAACAGCCTGGGGGCTGATCTCAATAGGGAGGCCTCAGAGAGGCCTTCAACTACTGACCAGCTTAGGGAGCTAAGTACTATGCAGGACAACCCTCCAGTGAGGAGAGTACAGAGCTCGACCTATCATATAAACTGTACTGTAGGCACAAAATCATGGAGGCCCAAGAGGGGGCCTGCCACATGACATAAATTCTACATGTGTAGAAATACATTGCAGCACACTTGAACAGCTTGCTCACTGATAAGCAAATTCAGCAGATTTAGACTGAAGGTGCCCACATAACAGTCTACCTATCACAATCCGACGAACAGTGCACTCAGTAAAAACACTTTTTACTCTTTAAAGCAAGAGGAGTACAGCATACGCCAACATGACCTGCAGGAGGCCTAAAAAACGGCCTACAACGTCCAGACACGTGGCATCAGCTCACGGCAGTGTTCTAAGCTCTAAGGGAGCCAAGTAGAATAATCAAACTTCTCAAGTGAGGTTAACTAATTTAATTCAACCTGAGCTGTTGTACCACCAGGTCATGTACTCAGTAAAAACACCTTTTTACTCTTAAAGCAAGAGGAGTACAAACCTACGCCATCATGCTCAGAAGGAGGCCCAAACGGGGCCTACAACTCAGAATGACACTTGCCGCCAGCTTCTAGTAACAATTACTAAGCTCTCAGGGAGCCAATATAGAACCAAACTATTCAGTGAGGTTAAGTATTAGCAAAATAATATAGGTTTTATAGACAATTGGAAAAGTTTTTGGGGCAGACCTGACCTGTTGAAAAGAGATGGTATTCATCCCTCTCGGGATGGTGCTGCTCTTCTCTCTAGTAATATGGCACAAAGTCTTAAGAACTGAAACATGACAAACTGGGGCCCAGGTCAGGAAGCAGACAGACCGGCTAAACCGACCGTCTGCTAGCTCCCTCACGTTACAGAAGTCAGATAATTCCCAACACATAGAAACTCTTACACCTAGATATTATCACATAGAGACTGTGTCTGTACCCCGAATCAGTAAAAACAAAAAACTACCAAACCCATTTAATGGTAAAAATTTAATTGATGTTAAACAAATAAAAAATAGAGATAGTAATGTTAAACAAATGATAAAGCTTGGGTTGTTAAATATTAGATCCCTTTCATCAAAATCACTTATTGTAAATGATATTATCACAGACAATAATCTAGATGTGCTGTGTTTGACAGAAACTTGGCTAAAACCGGATGATTACATTACTTTAAATGAGTCTAGCCCTCAAGGTTATGATTATCGACACAATCCTCATCAGAAAGGCAAAGGGGGAGGTGTTGCTGTAATTTATAGTAATATTTACAGTATTAGTCAAAAGTCTCTCAAATATAATTCCTTCGAAGTGATGGTACTTTACGTAACATTATGTAAGTTGACATTTGTGTTGGCTACTGTATACAGGCCACCAGGACACCATACAGACTTTATCAAAGAATTTGCTGATTTTCTATCGGAGTTAGTACTAGCTGCAGATAAAGTCCTTGTTGTTGGTGACTTTAATATCCATGTAGATAATGAAAAAGAGTCATTGGGATTGGCATTTGCAGATATTCTAAACTCTATTGGTGTTAGACAACACGTGTCAGGACCCACTCATTGTCATAACCATACTTTAGATCTAATATTTTCATATGGAATTGATATTGATGCCGTTGAAATTCTGCAGCAGAGTGACGACATCTCAGATCATTACCTAGTCTCGTGTATACTACATTTAGTCAAAACAGCTAAACTGCCTCCCTGCCATAAATTTGGTAGAACCATCACTTCTACCACTAAAGAACGCTTTATAAATAATCTTCCTGATCAGTTTCATCGCCTTAGCATACCAGACAGCTTAGAAGACCTCGATGTTGCAACAGAAACTATTGCCTCTGTCTTTTCAAGCACATTAGACTCAGTTGCTCCTTTGCGTTTAAAAAAGATTAAGGAAATTAATCCAACGCCGCGGTACAACGAGCACACTCAGGCCCTAAAGGTAGCAGCCAGAAAAATGGAACGCAGCTGGAAGAAAACAAAACTAGAAGTATTTCGCATTTCGTGGAGAGAGAGAATGGTTGAGTACAGAAAGGCCTTAAAATCTGCTAGATCTGCCTATTTTTCAAAACTTTTAGAAGAAAATAAACAAAACCCTAGGTATTTATTTGATACAGTGGCTAAATTAACAAGAAATAAAGCTTCAACTTCTGATGTTCCCAAAGAGCACAGCAGTAATGACTTTATGAACTTCTTTACTTGCAAGATTCATAATATTAGAAAAAAAATTATAACCACGCAACCGTCTACTACAGTATTGCGTCAGACGGTGCATTGTAGTATCCCTGAGGAAAAATTCAATTCATTTACTCCTCTAAGAGAGGAAGAATTGTCTAAACTTGTTAAATCGTCAAAATCGACAACATGTATGTTAGACCCTATACCAACTAAGCTATTGAAAGAGATGCTTCCAGAGGTCATACATTCTCTTCTTAATATCGTAAATTAATCTTTATCACTAGGATACGTACCAAAAACTTTTAAGTTGGCTATTATTAAAGCTCTTATTAAAAAACCACAACTTGATCCTAGAGAATTAGTCAATTACAGGCCAATCTCAAATCTCACTTTTCTGTCAAAAATACTTGAAAAGGCAGTATCATCACAACTATGTTCCTTTTTAGAAAGAAATAGTATCTATGAGGATTTCCAGTCAGGATTTAGACCGTACCATAGTACTGAAATTGCTCTCATTAGAGTTACTAATGATTTGCTCTTATCATCAGATCGTGGTTGTATCTCTCTATTAGTGTTACTGGATCTTAGTGCTGCATTTGACACTATTGATCACAAGATTCTTTTAAATAGACTCAAAAATTATGTTGGCATTAGTGGAATTGCATTGTCATGGTTCAAATCATACTTATCTGACTGTTATCAGTTTGTAGAAGTAAATGAAGAGAGGTCATATCGATCACAAGTTGAATATGGAGTACCGCAAGGCTCGGTACTAGGACCATTGCTTTTCATTCTGTACATGCTACCCTTAGGAGATATCATCAGGAAGCATGGCGTTAGTTTTCACTGTTACGCTGATGATACTCAGCTCTATATTTCTTCGCGCCCTGACGAAACTTACCAATTCACAAAATTAACGGAATGCATAGCTGATATAAAAAATTGGATGACCAGTAATTTCCTACTACTAAATTCAGAAAAAACAGATATTCTAATTTTTGGACCAAAAACTTCCTCACGTAATAACCTAGAATACTGTCTAACACTTGATGGCTGCTCTGTTAAGTCTTCGTCGTCAGTTAGGAACCTGGGTGTGCTCTTTGATACCAATCTTTCATTTGAAGGCCATGTTTCTAGCATCTGTAAAACCGCATTCTTCCATCTTAAAAATATATCTAAATTACGACATATGCTCTCGATGACAAATGCAGAACAGTTAGTTCATGCGTTCATGACCTCAAGGCTAGATTACTGTAACGCTCTACTAGGTGGTTGTTCTGCTCGCCTGATAAATAAACTACAGCTCGTACAAAATGCAGCAGCTAGAGTTCTTACTAGAACTAGGAAATATGACCATATCAGCCCGGTTCTGTCAACACTGCATTGGCTTCCTGTTAAACATCGTATAGATTTTAAAATCTTGCTAATTACCTACAAAGCACTAAATGGTTTAGCTCCCCAGTACCTGAGCGAGCTCTTAATGCATTATAGTCCTTCGCGTCTATTACGATCTCAGAATTCAGGCCAGCTAATAATACCTAGAATATCAAAATCAACTGCAGGTGGTAGATCCTTCTCCTATTTGGCACCTAAACTCTGGAACAATCTTCCTAGCATTGTTCGGGAAGCAGACACACTCTGTCAGTTTAAATCTAAACTAAAAACACATCTCTTTAACCTGGCATACACATAACACATTATCAATTTATTTTTTCAAATCCGTTAAAGGATTATTAGGCTGCATAAATTAGGTCAGCCGGAACTGGGAACACTTCCAATAACACCAGATGTACTCGTTACATCAGAAGAAGAATGGCATCTACGCTAATATTAGTCTTTCTGTTTATCCCGAGGTTTACCGTAGTCAGCCGGATCCGGGCCGTATCCGGGTGAGATCGAGGACCTGCACCATGACACAACCACAACACAGCCCTGAAGTATCAGCAGAGATTGAGTCAACTAGATCATCCACTATGAAGGCCTCATCAACATGACAACCAGTGGCACATCTCCTCAACAACCGTCCATACCGGTGTGATGAATACGATCCTCAACTGGATGGAACTGAATTAAACACTTTGAATGTTGCGATCATATCTGACTTATGATAGCAGCCTGAGTCGTAACAAAGCACTGTTCGCCAGAGGAGAACTGGCCCCCCGACTAAGCCTGGTTTCTCCCAAGGTTTTTTCTCCATTTTAACACCTGTTTGCCACCTGATGTCACCTGTTGGAGTTTGGGTTCCTTGCCGCTGTCGCCTTTGGCTTGCTTAGTTGGGGACACTTGACAATTGACATTTGATATTCAACAGTGCTTTGATCTGCCTGCATTGACACTATTCCTTACGAGCTGCTGTGCAGCCAAAATAATGTACCAGTTATCACTGTAAAGCTGCTTTGACACAATCTACATTGTAAAAAGCGCTATATAAATAATGGTGACTTGACTTGATATTGCAGCCATTTTGCTAAAATCATTTAAGTTCATTTTTTTCCTCATTAATGTACACACAGCACCCCATATTGACAGAAAAACACAGAATTGTTGACATTTTTGCAGATTTATTAAAAAAGAAAAACTGAAATATCACATTCAGACCCTTTGCTGTGACACTCATATATTTAACTCAGACCCTTGTTGCTTGTTGCTGTCCATTTCTTCTGATCATCCTTGAGATGGTTCTATACCTTCATTTGAGTCCAGCTGTGTTTAATTATACTGACTGGACTTGATTAGGAAAGCCACACACCTGTCTATATAAGACCTTACAGCTCACAGTGCATGTCAGAGCAAATGAGAATCATGAGGTCAAAGGAACTGCCTGAAGAGCTCAGAGACAGAATTGTGGCAAGGCACAGATCTGGCCTAGGTTACAAAAAAATTTCTGCTGCACTTAAGGTTCCTAAGAGCACAGTGGCCTCCATAATCCTTAAATGGAAGACGTTTGGGATGACCAGAACCCTTCCTAGAGCTGGCCGTCCGGCCAAACTGAGCTATCGGGGGAGAAGAGCCTTGGTGAGAGAGGTAAAGAAGAACCCAAAGATCACTGTGGCTGAGCTCCAGAGATGCAGTCGGGAGATGGGAGAAAGTTGTAGAAAGTCAACCATCACTGCAGCCCTCCACCAGTCGGGGCTTTATGGCAGAGTGGCCCGACGGAAGCCTCTCCTCAGTGCAAGACACATAAAAGCCCGCATGGAGTTTGCTAAAAAACACCTGAAGGACTCCAAGACGGTGAGAAATAAGATTCTCTGGTCTGATGAGACCAAGATATAACTTTTTGGCCTTAATTCTAAGCGGTATGTGGGGAGAAAACCAGTATTAGATCAATAGGGTGCCAGCTGTATTAGATCAATAGGGTGCTTCTACTAAATACTGAGCAAAGGGCCTGAATACTTAAGACCATGTGATATTTAAGTTTTTCTTTTTTAATAAATCTGCAAAAATGTCAACAATTCTGTGTTTTTCTCTCAATATGGGGTGCTGCGTGTACATTAATGTGGAAAATAAATGAACTTAAATGATTTTAGCAAATGGCTGCAATATAACAAAGAGTGAAAAATTTAAGGGGGTCTGAATACTTTCCGTACCCACTGTATAGCTCAAATTGAGTAAAGAGCATTTTTTACAACTTACCAGATTGTCCGAACTCCTCACTCACTTTCTTCCAATCAAGATCCTTTTTATTCCTGTTTCTATAAAAGTATGAAGATGTATCGTACAGCTCCGGGTATCCACATACAGCGACAATGATTTTGTCCTGCATTGTTATTTTGGATTTCTGCCTCCGCTCGTTACGTCGTAATCACGTCACTACTAGAGCAAGCTCCTGATTGGTTAACGCGGCATGAATATTCGCCAAAGTTCAGATTTTTCAACTTGCACGATTCGCACAAATCACGCGTCAAAATTTGGATGACTAAACATTTCCTACTACTAAATTCAGAAAAAAAGAGAAATTCTAATTATTGTACCAAAACCTTTGCACTTAACCTAGAATACTGTCTAACAATTGATAGCTGCTCTGTCTAGTCTATGATGTCTGTTAGGAACCTGGGTGTGCTCTTTGATACCAATCTTTCATTTGAAAGACACATTTCTAGCATCTGTAAAACTGTATTCTTCCATCTAAATTACGGCCACCCCGACTGAGCCTGGTTTCTCCCAAGGATTTTTTTTCTCCATTTTTGTCCCCTGATGGAGTTTGGGTTCCTTGCCGCTGTCGCTTCTGGCTTACTTTGTTAGGGACACTTGATATTCAACAGTGTTTTTGATCTGCCTGCATTGACACCTGCATAAAGCACTGTTCGCTGTTGGCCAGAGGAGAACTGGCCCACCGACTGAGCCTGGTTTCTCCCAAGGTTTTTTTCTCCATTTTAACACCTGTTTGCCACCTGATGTCACCTGTTGGAGTTTGGGTTCCTTGCCGCTGTCACCTTTGGCTTGCTTAGTTGGGGACACTTGACATTTGATATTCAACAGTGTTTTGATCTGCCTGCATTGACACCGTTGTATGCAAACTGAACTGAGCTGGATGATGACATCACTGTTTACTCCAGTGCTGATATAGATAAATTAACTAAATTAATAACTATTGATCCTTACATCGGAATGAATCAATACTGAATTTACTTAAGATGGACAATGACACTATTCTTTAAGAGCTGCTGTGCAGCCAAAATTATATACCAGTTATCACTGTAAAGCTGCTTTTGACACAATCTGCATTGTAAAAAGCGCTATAGAAATAAAGGTGACTTGACTTGACACCATTGTATGTGAACTGAACTGAGCTGGACGATGACATCACTGTTTTCTCCAGAGCTGCTGTATAGATAAATGAACTAAAATAATAACTAATGATTTTTACAACTGAATGAATCAACACTGACATTACTTAAGCTAGACAATGACACCATTTTCTTCTAGAGCTGCTGTGCAGCCAAATTGTCTTCCTGTTAACACAATAAAGATGCTTTGACACAATCTGCATTGTAAAAAGTGCTATATAAATAAAGGTGAATTGACTTGACAAATGTGGAACAGTTAGTTCATGCCTTCATGACCTCAAGGCTAGATTATTGTAATGCTCTACTGGGTGGTTACCATGCACGCTTAGTAAACAAACTACAGATGGTCCAAAACTCAACAGCTAGAGTTCCTACTAGAACCAGAAAGTATGACCATATTAGCCTGGTTCTGTCAACACCGCACTGGCTCCCTATTAAACATTTAAAATCTTGCTAATTACTTACAAGGCACTAAATGGCTTAGGTCCCCAGTACTTGACCAAGCTTTTAACACCATATCCAGGATCCAGGCCATATCTAGATTAGATAGAGGACCTGCGCCTCGTCAGACGGATCCAGGCCATAACCAGATAAGATGCAGGACCTTCGTCTCGTCAGCCTGATCCAGGCCATATCCAGATTAGATGGAGGACCTTCGCCTTGTCAGCTGGATCCAGGCCTGGATCGGCAGTGGTATGGATCATCAACAAAATCCATCTACCAAATCCAACTACCAAACCACAGCAAGACAGGGGGGACACATGCTAACGGTCCATTTTCAGCATTCGGTTGACTATAAGTAATGCTGCACCTATTAGAGTACATGTCAACTTGTCAAGGGGCAGTACGGCGCTCTAATCCAATCTCAATACCACGACTGAGGTGAGACCCTTGAGCAAGGCACCAAACCCCCAAATACTCCCTGGGCACCACAGCAAAAATGACTGAAATTATGGTGTCAAGTATGATGTCCCATAATCAAATTCTGAGTATGGGACACCATACTTGGATACATGTCACGTCACTTTTACTTTAACTTGTTCTAACCCTAACTTTACCAGTCTACTAATACTCTTCTAGGCAGACCCAGTGGCAGCATATATATATATATATATATATATATATATATATATATATATATATATATATATATATATATATATATATCATGAAAAGAGTCAGAGCAAGAATGAAGCCTTGAACACCACAAGTTAGAGGAGCAGTGGAAGAGGTAAATTGTCTAATACGCTAATAAGAAATCTTTCGGTTAAGTAAACAAGGTCTGATACTAAAGAAACCCACTTAAAGAAACAAGAGAGATTGGCATGATGTAATAAAAAACAAAAAAAATATTTTCTTTGCATTCTTAAAAATGTTCATGTTCAGATGACAACACTGTCAAAATGTTCCCCGTTCACACGGATCTGTGAAAACGAACAAAAACGTTGCATTATGCTGTGAGAGAAGTGTTGGCAATGTCACTTTGTAAAGAAACACTAAACGCCTATCAACTGAATACATCATGTATGCGCATGATGTCACCGTTTACACAAATTCATGTTTGTTTTTGTTGTTTACAGGGAGAAAATAGAGGTATTCTTTTCAAAAACTTGGACTTTGAAACCATTTATTCAAATTTTCATGTAAATGATTGGTCAAAACATTAAAACTTTTCCATTCTTAGTTGAAAACGGTGTTGTGTAAACACTCCCTAAAAGTGTAAAAATTCACACCTATCAGTCCAAACTGGGTTCAGAGATGATCTCAGAAGATCTTAGTTCCTTTCTTTCTTTTATTGTGTTTCTTTAATAACCTGTGTGGTCAAACTAACTGAGTTCTCACACTCAGCAGTGACATGTTTCCAGACCTCAACAGTGAGATCACCGCTCTGAAAATACCACAGAAAGCATATGTAATCTATAAAACTAGACTAAAGATCACGCAAACAGTTCTGAAAAGACTAGAACTCAAAGCAGAACACAAAGAGGACAAAAGAAAAAGTGTGTGCAAAGGATAAAATTATTGACTACAGGGGACTTAATCTTTGCATTGACAGTGCATAACTTTAAATATCTTTAAATATACATGGGCTACTCATTTATACGCAAACATGTGGTAAAATAAACAATTTCTACCCAATAAATATATTAGAGAGTGGCATAACTAGAAAGATTTTTTTTTTTTTTAATGTACATGACTTCCCTTTCAAGGGAACTCCCAACTCCTCGGAGCTGGACACATTGAGCACCGGTGCTTCTCCCAATGTGGAAGGAACCGCAAAGCGTGCTTCCAAACACTGAGAAAAAGCACTGGACCTGTCAGGTGAGGGCTGAGATAGGGCGGGGCCCGTCTCAAACCCCTCTGACAAGTCCATTTGCGATCCCCAAGATCTGGATCGATGCTGTGCCTCAGCAGCAGCGGGACCCGAACCCTGGGGAACGCGAGCCTGGACGCCTTCATCGAACAGCGCCAGGTGGGAGCGGAGCGTTCGTTCCCGCCTATGAGGAGCTGGTGGAGGTTATAACTCGTGCTGTGGCCAAGTTAAACATCGAATGGCCAGCAGAGAGGCAGGACGTTCGCCCCAAAAAGCAAACTTGATGAACGCTTCCTGCCGTCGCGAGCACAGCCTCCTCGTCGGGGTCTCCCGTTTTTTCCAGACCTCCACACTGAGGTGTCGAGGTCCTGGAAGAAACCAGCCTCCTATCGTGTGCATAGTGCTCAGACCACACACTATGCATCGATAGTGGGGCTCAAAGAGCACGGTTATGGGACGATGCCTAAAGTGGAGGAGACGCTCGCTAGCTATCTCTCTCCACAATCAGCATCGCCCTTAAAGGCCCCGACGCTGCCCACCAAGCCAGTGAGGGTTACATCTAGTTTGGTGGGCAAAGCTTATCAGGCCTCGGGCCAGGATGCGGCATGCCTCCACACCATGGGCGTGCAGCAGGCCTACCAGGCAGAGTTATTGGTGGATATTGATGAGGGTGGGGGAATTACCCCTGACGTAGTCTATGAGCTACGTTGGGCAGCTGATTTATCTCTCCGGGCCACTAAGGAGATGGCCAAGTCTGTCGGTCGTGCTATGGCAGCCCTGGTGGCCACGGAGAGGCACTTGTGGCTGAATCTGAGTTCCATCAAGGACAAAGACAAGCACTTCCTTCTGGACGCCCTGCTTACGCCTCCTGGCCTCTTCGGCGACGCAGTCAACGCTGTCGTCGAGAGGTTTCAGGAGGCCAGTAAACAAGCGGCGGCGTTCAAAAGCTCCTCCCCCGTCGCCCTCATACCCCCGGGGCTGCTCAGCAACACCAGCAGCCCCATACTTCCAAAGCCAGCTCCTCGCAACAACACCGTGCCGCTCAGAAGCAGAGCGTTACCACCCGTACTCCCCCTCAGCGACACGGGGGGCCGGGTGGTCGCTCTCAACCGCAGCCTTCGAGGGGTAGGATGGATCTAAGGTCTGTCCTTATCGCCAAGAAGGCTGCGGGGAAAAAGTCCTGACGCCAGCACCGTCAGGACCCTGAGGGCAGCCCCCTCCGAAGAGAAGTGGTTTACACCTCAGCATACAGCGCTCCCTTCTCTTCGGTGCCCTCAGGGGACCCACCGAACATTCACCCAAGCATCCGCCTGGAAATGTAGCGGTGCTGGGGTGTTCGCTCCCTCTGAGGAGGGTCTCAGAGCGATCAATTCGGTTGCCCCCTGCCGGTGCGCTGCCTCGGGGTGCCGAGCTGGTGGTTCAAAAGACACCAGAGGCCAGTCTCGAGAGACTGGTTCCCTTAGTAGAATATCTGACAGCGTGGAAGCTACTGCCAAATATTTCTCAATGGGTCCTGCGTACAATCGAAAAAGGTTATGCCATTCAGTTCAGGTCTCGCCCACCCCGGTTTATGGGGGTCCTACCCACCGTGGTGGGCCCCGAGCAGGCTCTGGTTTTGGAACAGGAAGTAAAAGCTCTTTTGGAGAAGGGAGCCATAGATTATGTACTTCCCTCCGACAGAGAGAACGGTTTCTACAGCCGTTACTTTATTGTTCCGAAGAAGGATGGCGGGTTGCGTCCCATTTTGGATTTGCGTCAACTGAACCAGTCCATTATGAAGCTCAAGTTCAAGATGTTGACACTGAGGCAGATCGTATCACAGATCACAGGAAGTTCCTGAGGTTTGCTTTTGGGGGCAAAGCTTACCAATATCGGGTTCTTCCATTCGGCCTAGCGTTATCACCCCGCACGTTCACCAAGTGTATGGACGCAGCCCTGGCACCACTTCGTCTTCAGGGCATTCGCGTCCTCAATTATATAGACGATTGGTTAATTCTGGCTCAATCACAACAGTTAGCGGCTCGGCATCGAGATGTCGTCCTCGCTCACATGAAGAGCCTGGGGTTGAGGTTGAACGCCAAGAAGAGTGTGCTTTCTCCAGTTCAGAGAACCACTTTTCTGGCTGTGGTTTGGGACTCTGTTGCGATGCAGGCGTGTCTTTCTCCTGCTTGCATCGAATCAATCCTTTTTACCGTAAGCTGGTTAAAGCTAGGCCAGTCACTCACTGTAAAACAGTTTCAGAGACTATTGGGGCTGATGGCAGCGGCAGCCAACGTGATACATTTTGGTCTGTTGCACATGAGACCCCTGCAGTGGTGGCTCAGAACCAGGGGATTCTCCCCGAGGGGAAATCATTTTCACATGATCAAGGTCACGCGGCGTTGCTTACCGCCCTGGCCATCTGGAAGGAACCCTGGTTCCTATCCCAAGGGCCCGTGTTGGGAGCTCCTTGTCATCGCAAAACGCTAACGACAGATGCTTCCCTCACGGGCTGGGGACCGGTCCTAGACGACACTCGACTCAAGGTCTGTGGGGCGGTCACCATCTCTCCTGGCACATCAACTGCCTGGAGATGCTGGCTGTCTTTCTGGCTCTCAAGACTTTTCTCCCAGATCTCAGGGGCCACCATGTTGTTGTCCGGTCAGACAACACATCGGTGGTCGCCTATATAAATCACCAGGGGGGTCTGCGGTCGCGTCCACTCTCCAAACTGGCACACCGAATCCTCCTGTGGTCCCAGGGGAAATGACTGTCTCTCAGGGCAGCATATATCCCCGGGGTCCAGAATGTCGGAGCAGACGTCCTATCGAGGCAGGGGCTGAGGACCGGGGAATGGAGGCTCCACCCTGACGTGGTGAAGCAAATATGGGGAGTGTTCGGCCAGGCTCAAGTGGATTTTTTTGCGTCTCGAGAGACTTCCCACTGTCCACTCTGGTTCTCCCTCACGCATCCAGCTCCTCTCGGACTGGATGCTATGGTACAGACGTGGCCGAGGCTTCATCTGTACGTATTTCCCTCGATTGCTCTGCTCCCGGGAGTTCTAGAAAGAGTTCGCCCGGGACCACGTCCGGCTCACCTCGCGCTGGCCAGGCAGAGTGTGGTTCTCGGACCTGGTATCTCTCCTAGACGGCTCTCCCTGGGAGATTCCGATCAGGAGGGACCTTCTGTCCCAGGCAGGGGGCACGATATTCCACCCCCGCCCAGAGCTCTGGAACCTGTGGGCTTGGCCTCTGAGGGGGCCCAGCTCATAAATTCTGGTCTCTCAACCGAGGTTGTCTTTTCACTTCTTGGTGCAGTGGTCGTTAGCTTGATCCAGTTTCCTGTCCCGTTGGTGCGGTTTTGGAATTTCTGCAGGAACAGTTCACTGCAGGGTTATCTCCCTCCACACTGAAGGTTTATGTGGCGGCTATTGCGGCTTACCACATACCTTCGGCTGGTTCTTCTCTTGGTAGAGATCCACTTATTACTCGCTTCCTCCGTGGCACCCTGAGGCCTGCGGTACGCACGAGGGTTCCGGCTTGGGCCGTGGTGCTCCAAGGCCTGTCCCTAGCCCCCTTTGAGCCGATTGAGGAGGTCCCAGTCAAGTTTCTGACCCTCAAAACTTCCTCCTCGCCATATCTTCCTTGAAAAGAATAGGAGATCTGCAGGCCATTTCGGTTGCCCCCTCGTGCTTGGAATTTGCACCTGGTATGGTGAAAGCCTTCCTTCATCCCAGGCCTGGTTATATCCCTAAGGTTCCCACTAATGTGGCCAGGCCCATCGTACTGCAGGCCTTCTGTCCTCCTCCCTTCAGGACGTCAGACCAGGAACGCCTAAATTTGCTTTGCCCTGTTCGGGCCCTAGATGCTTACGTCCACAGAGCTGCCCTGTGGCGTAAGTCTGAACAACTGTTCATCCTCTTCGGGTCCCCCAGCAAAGGGGCCCCGGCATCTAAGCAGACAATGAGTAAGTGGATAGTCGAGGCTATTTCACTCGCTTACGAGTCGGCCGGGCTGCCTTCACCTTTAGCAGTCCGAGCCCACTCTACGAGAAGTATGGCGGCCTCTAAAGCCCTTCTTTCAGGAGCCTCTCTACAGGATGTCTGTGATGCGGCAGGCTTGTCCTCACCGCATACATTCGTCAGGTTTTATGACCTTGACCTCAGTTCCCCCGGGGCCCGGGTTCTCTCTGGTGATTGACGAGTCACACCAGACAGGCCTTTGTAATTATGGCGGCGTGGGTATTAACGTTCCCAAAGCATCAATTTCTCGACGCAACGCGAGTTCCCTTGAAAGGGAACGTCTCGGTTACGACTGTAACCTTAGTTCCCTGAAGAGGGAACGAGACGTTGCGTCGCCCTGCCATACTTCCGGCACGCCTGTCAGCGCTTACTTCAGACACTTTAAGCTAGCGTTGCTTTGTTTGAGTGTGCTTTATAGCTTCCTGGCCGTGACGTCACCCGCTTCTGACGTCTCGTCACACCATTGGACTGATTTCACACGTGCTTCATGACGACATCACGCGTTGCGTTCCCAAAGCGTCAATTTCTCGACGCAACTTTTCCAGGTGTAGAAAATCACACTTTTGAAGGTTTTCTAAGACCGTGGGAACGCTGGTTCTTCAATGGAAACAAACAGTTGTGTGGATGGAGGGGACTGAATTAAAATGAGAAATATCTTGATCTTTTGTTGTTTAAGCTTATTTTAAGTCATCTTGAGAAGCCCTTGTGAGTTTACTGAGGCCTCAGACCCCTGGTTGAGGACCTGACCCTTATGAAAATTAAATGTGGTTTTATTATAGTAAAAGTGTAATAACCATTTACCATAACCATTTATTTATGAGCATGTTTTTTATGTTAACCATGGTTCATTTTCGTAAGTGTTAACAGTATCGGTCGCTGTTTCTCACGCCTGAGGCTGATAAAATCATTCCTGCAGTGGATTTTCAGTGGTACACAGTATCTGCACATCTAACATTTAGTCCTGCAGCTCATTTAACATCAAGTTATTCTCTTTTTTTCCAGTTTATCCACTGGATGCATGTATCAGTTGTTTGGAGTTCAGTTAAGTCTTCATGACAGATTCATATGAAACGCTTGTTATTTTCAATGACATGATACAGCTGGGGGTTTCAACTGTTCCTTGGGCTTACAAACTGAAACTGTCACTGACATTGAAATGTAAAATATATACTAATAGACAGTCTCCAAAATGTTATGTATGAAATGCATTCAGGTATTCAAATGTTTCTGAATCATCTCAGGTTCACAGAATATTAAAATAATTGAAGTAATAGATTGATTTTATTGATAATCAGTTCCATCTTACCAGAACTGAATGAGGTTTCTGTGTCTCATCTACAGAGTCTGCTCAAGAAAATATGTAATGATGGAAAATATATTTCACCATAAATATTCATGTTTGACAGACTATTTTATTATTGACAAATAAAATACAGTATTACAAACATTGCTGAAAGCAGCTGATCAAACAGTTCAAACACCAAATTATCATTTCTGTCATTTTGTGATAAACGCTTACATCATCAAGCTTTGGCTGTTCTCATTAATAGTGCAAGCTGACAGTTAATGAACTACTGGAGAAAATACATGATTTAATGAGAATGATGTAAGAGAGTAAAACTGTCCTCATTTTCTAGACTTTGTACAAACCTGCAGCTCTGAATTAATAATAAAGACACTAGCATTAACTGATCAACAAGCAGACAGAAACTATACAAAAAACATGCTGAACTGAGAAAAATAACCAATAACTACAAATAAATCAGAGCATCACTTGGGTTTGTTTGTTAACATGGAAAAGACATTGAAAATATTCATAATGGCACTGAATGACACCATTAGGACTCAGTTATATTAGATTCATATTCTTCTGCTCATGTGGTTTTTGTGTCATTATTGGACTGTTTCCTTTTTAAGGGAACTCGCGTTGCGTCGAGAAATTGACGCTTTGGGAACGCAACGCGTGATGTCGTCATGAAGCACGTGTGAAATCAGTCCAATGGTGTGTCGAGACGTCAGAAGCGGGTGACGTCACGGCCAGGAAGCTATAAAGCACGCTCAATCAAAGCAACGCTAGCTTCTGTGTCTTCAGTTGCGCTCTGTGTCTCGTATGTCTTATTTGGTGTTGTCTGTCTAACATATTTATCTTTATTATGGTTGATAAGCAGTTTAGATCTTGTGTTCATCCCTGCCCACGTTACATCACGGGCGGGGATACACATGATCTTTGTGTTGCCTGCTTGGGAGCGGAGCATGCCCGGTCAGCACTCAAGGGTGCTGGCTGTGAGCACTGCGATTTGTCTTCCATTGCGGACGCTCCGCTCCCGCCTGGCACTGAGGTGTCGAGGTCCTGGAAGAAACCGGCCTCCTATCGTGTGCATAGTGCTCAAACCACGCACTATGCATCGATAGTGGGGCTCAAGGAGCACGGTTATGGGACGATGCCAAAGGTGGAGGAGACGCTTGCTAGCTATCTCTCTCCACAATCGGCATCGCCCCTAAAGGCCCCGACACTGCCCACCAAGCCCGTGAGGGTTACATCTAGCTTGGTGGGCAAAGCTTATCAGGCCTCGGGTCAGGCTGCGGCATGCCTTCACACCATGGGCGTGCTGCAGGCCTACCAGGCTGAACTTTTGGGGGATATTGATGAGGACGGGGGAATGACTCCCGACGTAGTCGATGAGCTATGTCGGGCAGCTGATTTATCTCTCCGGGCCACCAAGGAGACGGCCAAATCTGTCGGTCATGCTATGGCAGCCCTGGTGGCCATGGAGAGGCATTTATGGCTAAACCTTAGTACCATCAAAGACAAGGACAAGCACTTCCTGCTGGACGCCCCGCTTACGCCTCCTGGCCTCTTCGGCGACGCTGTCAATACGGTCGTTGAGAGGTTCCAGGAGGCTAGTAAACAAGCGGCGGCGTTCCAGCGTGGAAGCTACTGCCAAATATTTCTCAATGGGTCCTGCGTACAATCGAAAAAGGTTATGCCATTCAGTTCGGGTCTCGCCCGCCCCGGTTTATGGGGGTCCTACCCACCATGGTGGGCCCCGAGCAGGCTCTGGTTCTGGAACAAGAAGTAAAAACTCTATTGGAGAAGGTAGCCATAGATTATGTACTATGGCTGCAGATAACTACGGTTATCTCCCTCCACGCTAAAGGTTTATGTGGTGGCCATTGCGTCTTACCACATACCCTTGGCTGGTTCTTCTCTTGGTAGAGACCCACTTATTACTCGCTTCCTCCGTGGCACCCTGAGGCTGAGGCCCGCGGTAGGCACGAGGGTTCCGGCGTGGGATTTGGCCGTGGTGCTCCAAGGCCTATCCCTAGCCCCCTTTGAACCGATTGAGGAGGTTCCAGTTAAGTTTTTGACTCTAAAAACACTGTTCCTCCTCGCCATATCTTCCTTGAAAAGAATAGGAGATCTACAGGCCCTTTCGGTTGCCCCCTCGTGCCTGGAATTTGCACCTGGTATGGTGAAAGCCTTCCTTCATCCCAGACCTGGTTACATTCCTAAAGTTCCCACTAATGTGGCTAGGCCCATCGACTGCAGGCCTTCTGTCCTCCTCCCTTCAGGACGTCAGACCAGGAACGCCTTAATTTGCTTTGCCCTGTTCGGGCCCTAGATGCTTACGTCAACAGAGCGGCCCTGTGGCGTAAGACTGAGCAATTGTTCATCCTCTTCGGGTCCCCCAATAAAGGGGCCCCGGCGTCTAAGCAGAGGATGAGTAAGTGGTTAGTCGAGGCTATCTCACTTGCCTACGAGTCGGCCGGACTGCCTTCACCTCTAGCAGTCTGAGCCCACTCTACCAGGAGTATGGCGGCCTCCAAAGCCCTCCTTTCGGGAGCCTCTCTACACGACGTCTGTGATGCGGCAGGCTGGTCCTCACCGCACACATTCGTCAGGTTTTACCAACTTGACCTCAGCTCCCCCGGGGCCCGGGTTCTCTCTGGCGACTGACGAGTCACACCAGACAGGCCCTTGTAACTATGGCGGCGTGGGTATTAACGTTCCCAAAGCGTCAATTTCTCGACACAACGCGAGTTCCCTTGAAAGGTTGCGTCGCCCTGCCATACTTCCGGCACGCCTGTCAGCGCTTACCTCAGACACTTTAAGCTAGCGTTGCTTTGTTTGAGCGTGCTTTATAGCTTCCTGGCCGTGACGTCACCCGCTTCTGACGTCTCGACACACCATTGGACTGATTTCACACGTGCTTCATGACGACATCACGCGTTGCGTTTCCAAAGCGTCAATTTCTCGACGCAACGTCTCGTTCCCTCTTCAGGGAACTAAGGTTACAGTCGTAACCGAGACGATTTGTGATAGTTCTTGTTCACAGAGGCATAAAGTTCACTGCAGTTTTCCTGAGATCCAGCTTTTGCTCCTCTGATGGAAGCATAAGTCACTTTATCATCACAGCGAACCTAATGAACATCACAATTATTGTTACAAGCCACAAATATTACAGCATGATGTTTGAGCTCAATTCATGACACACATTCAGAAGAAAACACAAACTATCATGTTGAGAGAAGCTGGACAACATCAAGGAAGTGTTTCTCACCTTCTTCTTTCTGGCTTGTTTTTACTGTAGTCCTCAGTATAAGTGACCTCAGTGTACGTCTCATTATATATCAGCTCCTAAACATCAATGGAAATATGAAAAATTACCACAGTGTCAAATATACATAGATTATTGAAGATGAATCATATTGTTCACTGGCAGTAGATGAATGTAAATGTTGATTGTGTCGTTGGTTCATCATATTTATTCTTATCTGTGAGTTTTAGACCAGAAACAGTTCAAATACACTAACCTGTCATTATATAATCTGACTAATACGAGTGTCATATTTCAGGGTCAGAGCTTATAAACACTAATAACTCATGGATCGACCTACAATACTCACCTCAGAGTCATCAGTTCCTCTTCTGTTATCTGAAACATAACGTCAAGAGAATATTTATGATCAAACACATGATACAGTCTCGAATCAAATTGATTTTTAGAGGAATCCTGTCTGTTTTAGTCATTTTGTCTGTTGTTACATAATATGAGAAACTGTAAAAACTCACCGTCTCTTTTTCTACGAATCATCCAGAGAATAAGAGCAGGAAGGAGAACAGCGAATGAAGCGACAACAATCACAATCACTGAGAGAGACGATATTACAGTCATATTAATACTGATGTCCACTGAGGTCATTTTCACTACAATGAGTTCATTTAGATCCTGATTCTAGAAAAACTCCAGAGTGTGAAAACAAGCACTGAAATGAGGATGATGTTCATACACACCTGGATTCAGAGAGTTTGGAGTGACACCTGGAGTCACTGTTGTTGCTGTAGTTGACGTTACAACGACTAAAAACAAAATCATATTTGAAGGCATGAACACAACAACAAGACATTTCTTTCACAACCTGAGACTGATTTATTTCAGCTGCTGTAGTCCAGATCAGATCCGTATCAGTGACTCAGTTATTGTGCTGAAGATGTTCACACTAACATGAGATGACTTGTGTTTAATAAATGCTCACTATGATTTTAATCAGAAAAATAAAAAAATTCTGTCATTCACATATATATGAGGAAGGAGTATATTTAGTATATGTAGTCTTTATATTAGCTGTATTTAAGATGACTTCTTTGTGTGGGGAAGTGAATGATTGAGGTCTACAAATTCAGTAAAGTTTGATAAGCTCTTCCTCAGTAATTCTCTGTAAAACACTGAAATAAGAAAGACTTTGTGCAGCTGCTGTCCTCTCAGAGTTTGGGGTATTTAATGACTTCTGATTCTCTGTACAAATTAAAGGATGGATTAATTAAAGCCGGTGTGAACCAGTGAAGTGAGAGACTGATGATGTGTAACAGTGATCATGTGATCATGAACCTTGTGTAGGAGCTGCTGCTGTAGTTTGGCTTGATTTCTTCTCAGAGTTTGAGCTGCTGACTGGTATCAGTGTTGTTGAATCAGAAGATGAATGTTCAGATGCTTCATCTGTAGGACATTAACATCATATTTTACAGTAGTTCTGCCAAGACAACTCTTGGGATATTGGTATAGTAATTGAGATTGGCATGGTAATGGATATAACAATGTATTTGGTCTTGGATATCTGCTACGCACCGAGACCTTCTACTGCCAATACATTCACAGCAGCAGCAGATCTATTCCGGTGTAAAGGCAAGCCAATAAAGCTGTGGTGAAACAGCTGAAGAAGGCTATTGCTATACATTGTAAAGCACTTTTCACACTACACAGTTAATGTGAGATTTAGACAATACAAGTGCTATACATGTGCTTTTGAGTGAGAAGCTGTTGCATCGACAGAAATGCCTAATGTCTGACTTTGACATGTATATATTGCCATTATTATGTAATCAAAATGAAAATTATTATTGCTGGTCTTCAATGATAATGTCAAGTTACTTTAATGTATTTGCACCAAAAAATGATAATGATTTATGCTGATATCGTCCAAAACCACACTTTGCTAGGGGTGTTTCCAAACTTTTGGAGGACAGCCTCATGTATGTGAATGCTTATTTACTTTTCCTTCTCATCCGTGCTTAGACATCATACTCACAGAAATAGAAACAATAGGCCATTTGCTGCTGCAGAGACAAAACTGCATCACGATCCAGCTTATGATTGACTCCACAGGTTATACACAAACACGACGCTTAGTATTAACTGTATTGATGGTTCTTTTAATGTGACACACGAGCATCTGAATCAACCACACACATCTAGCATTGCTAAATGTCCACATTGCTCTTGAAATTGAATGAAATATGGTGGACGCCGATAAAGCACAATGCTTATATCACTTTAACTGTTTTCATAAATGTGCCAAACAGCATCTAAAATAGCGGTAACACATGCAGTAAAACTGCTGCTTATATCAGGGGTTCCTGCAGCTCCCCAACACTGCATGTTTTCCATGTCTCCTTAATCAAACACACCTGATTCAGATCATCAGCTCATTAGTAGAGACTCCAAGACCTGAAATGGGTGTGTCAGACAAAGGAGACATGGGAGGCTCCAGGAATGGGTTTGGGAACCCCTGGCTTATATGCTTCAGTGATACACTCATCCATCTGTTGACATGACGCTAGTTTAAAACTTGTAAAGACAGCTCCATTTAGGAATAGATAACCGGACCACACAAAAGAGCATATGTGGAAAAGATCATTTTTACTATCTTAGATGTTGTTTCAGATGCCATCTGAAAACACGCTGCAGACTGCTAATAGCCATCAATGCCAAATATCTGAATGTTTGAGCAGCGCGCTCATTGGCCACTAATGCAACAGCAACCAATCAGCTGTGCTGTGTAGATAATGATGTAATCGCTACCAAGTGAGTTAAAAACCCATCAACCTGCATCGCCAGAGTTTCAAGACAGAACTAGGTAGTAATAGTTGTTTCTTACCTGAATACTTGACAGTGTATCTGACTGAGATCTGGAGTTGATTTCTGAGAGTAAGCTGACATCTGCACTCTCTGTTGTCATCTTCATTCAGGAGTGTTGTAGTCAGAGTGATGATACAGTGATATGATGAGAATAATATCTGATATCTGGAGTCTGTCGTCAGATCAACACCAGCCTGATTCACCCACGACAGCTGAAGTCCCTTATAATGGACCAAATCATCACAGGAGAATCTAGAATACAACTGACAGGAGAGAGTCACAGAGCGACCTGGACTGATCTCAGTCTGTGAGGATGATGATGATGATGAAGATGATGATGATGATGATGATGATGATGATGATGGAGACACTGAAACTGAACACAAGACACAAATCACAGACTCTTCATCTTGTGTTTAATAAATGCTCACTATGATTTTAATCAGAAAAATAAAAAATAAAAAAATTCTAAAAATAAAAAATAGAGGAAATAAAATAAAAAAAATAAAAAAATTCTATCATTCTATCATATGAGGAAGGAGTATATTTACTCTAGTATATGTAGTCTTCATCATCTGAGTTTAAAGGGAGAATCTGCCCTTTTTAAATTGATCACATAATCATAAACTTACCATGAAGAACATGCAGATAAACACGTTCATCAGTTCCTTGTTGTTGTTCATTCACATATTGTCTGCAGGTGTAAAATCCATAATCTTCTTCTGTGACGTTCTTGATGTTCAGAGAGCAGTCAGACCCCAGACTCAGTCTCTCATGTCTCTCTGTGTCTTTCTGCTTTATCCCTCCAACAATCAGTGCAACTGCTGCTGAATGTCTGAATCTGTTACTGTAGGTCCATGCAGTTGAGTTACAGTCAGAAAGAGCATTATTACAGGGCAGACGGACATTTTCACCAGAACTGATGAACATATCAGCATCATCCACTCCACTGGTACCTGAAACACAGTATATTTGAGTGATCATTATGTTATATATTAATAATTGAAAATATAAAACATATCAGCATAAAAAGCAGAAGATACAGATCAGTTTCAGTTTATTAATTTATAAATCACTACTAAAACAACAGAGTGTTGACCAAAGTGCTGTACAATAAAGAAATTTGACATAAAATAAGACATGACACCAAACATCTAAAACAATACGCACAAAAACCAATGCCTCAACACACTGCAGACTCGAAAGCTAAACTAAGAAGATGAGCCTTCAGACGTCTTTTAAAAATGTTTGGACTGGAAGATACTCTAATATGAGATGGTAAACTATTCCATCTCTTTGGTGCTGCCACTGCGAAGGCCCGGTCACCCCTCCGCTTGTACCTCGTCCTCTGAATAATTAAAACAGACTGATCAGAAGATCTTAAAGTCCTTGAAGGTTTATGCACCTGTAAAGTCTCTGACAAGTAAGAGGGAGCTAACCCATTCAGGCACTTGCATACAAAAACCAGGAGCTTAAAATCAATCCTGTACTGGACAGGCAGCCAGCCCAGAGAAGATAAAATAGGAGAAATATGATTCCATTTGCGCATCCCCATCAAGAGCCTAGCGGCAGCATTTTGGACTGATTGCAACCGGTTTAATGTCTTTTGACAAACACCTACATACAGAGAATTGCAGTAGTCAAGCCGTGTAAACACAAAAGCATAGATCACCTTCTCACAGTCATTAAAAGAATGAAAAGGTTTAACCTTTGCCAAAAGATGTAAATGAAAAAAAACTTGTTCTAACGACTGAGTTTATCTGTTTATCAAATTTTAGGGAACTGTCAAACAGTACCCCTACATTTTTAACCACAGGTTTACAAAAAGGGGTCAGCTCACCTACATTTAACAGTTCAGGAAGGGCAGGACCACCGAACCAAACAAGCTCCGTTTTCCTCTCATTAAAATTTAAAAAGTTTGCCGACATCCAGGCTTTAACCTCCTTTAAACAATTCACTAGGGAATCCAGAGCATTTTCATTACTTTTCCTCAGGGGCAAGTAAATTTACATGTCATCCGCATAAAAATAAAAGGAAATCCCATACTTGCGAAAAATTGTCCCTAGAGGTAAAATATATAAGGAAAATAAAATAGGGGCAAGAATGGATCCTTGGGGGACACCGCAAGTCAGTGGGGCAGAAGATGAAAACACCTGACCTAAATTAACAGAGAAACTTCTATTCGATAAGAAAGACCTAAACCACTTAAGAGCGGTAGCCTGAATACCCGCCACTTCCTCAAGGCCTGAAACGAGGATCCCATGATCAATCGTATCGAAAGCTGCAGTAAGATCTAAAAGCAAAAGAACCACAGAATGATCAGAATCACTTAACAATAAAATATCATTAAGCACTTTTAACAATGCAGACTCTGTACTGTGGTGGGCTTTAAAACCGGACTGAGAAACCTCAAACTCAGCATTTTGGTTCAAAAAACTCTGCAATTGGCTAAGATAATTGGCTAAGACAATTTTCTCTAAGACCTTAGATAAAAACGGAAGTTTTGATATTGGTCTAAAATTAGACAAAACAGAGCAATCCAAATTTGGCTTTTTAACAAGAGGTTGCACTACAGCATGTTTCAATGACAACGGGGCCATACCAGAAATCAGACTACCATTAATAATAGACAAACTACTAGGGCCAATAATGTCAAAGACCTTTTTAAATAGCCATGATGGGACACTATCCAAAGGACAATTGGAGGGTTTCATCCGGCCTACAATCTCAGTCAATGTCACAAGAGATACTGGCTCGAAATGAGGAAATGTAGCAGAGCACAGAATAGGAGCCAAAGAACCCCTATTACAATTGCCAATCTCGGATCTAATTGCCATGATCTTATCTACAAAAAAGTTTAAAAAATTTTCACAAGTCTCAACAGACTCGTCAATAAAAACTCTGTCATTTGGGCTGATCACAGATTTTATAGTGCTGAATAAAACTCTAGGTTTATGATAGTTACTAGCAATTAGATCTACTAGATATTTCTTCTTTGCCTCTTTAACGCAATTCTGATAAGTGGAAAGTGATTCCCTAAAAATGTCATAAGACACCTGGAGTTTATCCCTCTTCCACTTGCGCTCAGCTTTTCTACAAGCCTGTCTAAGAGCCCAAATGACCTCATTAAGCCAGGGCTCTGTTTTAGGCTTATTAGATCTAACTCTTAAAGGAGCAACAGAATGTAAAATTGAAGAGCAAGAGGAATTAAATTCATTCAACAATAACTCCACATCCAAGTGAGAAGGCGGATTCTCCAGAGTTGTCGTACAAGGAGCACGAATAAATACATTTTCAAAATGTTCAACAGCTATAGAGTCTATTTTCCGAACAAAGCGAGTAGGAACTCAAGCCTTGCTTATTTCATGATTGAAGGACAACTCAAAAGTGACTGATTTATGATCCGAAAAGGCCACATCATCTATTACAATATTGCAAATTGACAGGCCGAATGATAATACAAGGTCTAAAATATGTCCATGTTCGTGAGTAGACCCATGCACATGTTGCAGTAAATTAAAAGAGATTAAATTAAAGTAAATTAAAATTAAATGGCGGCGGCAGGGATGAATTAACTCAGGCGACAACAAATATGATCTCACCCGAACCAGCACTCCACCTCGCTTTCCACGCTTTCTGCGACGCCTCCTCCGGCGCAGAGCACATGACAGCCGGCACAGGTGAGTTGGACATAGCAACGAGACAGGGTGATGATTAACACATGGCCCACTTAGCTCGGCCAGAAGCATTTGGCGATCATAAATAAAACGAGTCGCAGAGTATTGAGCCAAAGAGACTGAAGCAACACAAATATCAACAATATAAACACAAAATGTCCGGAGAACAGACGGCTTGCCACAAACACTGGCGCCATCTTGGTCACCCAGTATTTTTCATACAGTATTTTTTTCCTCATGAACACAATCATCACACTCTCCAGAATAAAGTATTTGTCTTGATCAGAGAGCTGTTGAAATCTCTTAATATGAAGATAATTGTTGATCATCAGATGTTTGAGTGACTCTATGTCCAGTATCAGGAATAATACAGTATGATCTGTATGTATCAATACACAACTCTGAGATCACAACGTGAATGTGTGCAAGAATAAACTGAGCATGTTCAAATCAACTCTTTCCAGACTAATTCCACTAAATGTCTTTAGAGAAAATACAGATTTCTTTACCTGTGAGAAGTGAAGAGAGAATGATCAGTCCCAGCAGACACAGATCACACTTATCAGCCATTTTCTGTTTCTGTCAGTCTTTCTCTTCATTATATAGTTACAGCTCCTCCTTTATTCATCATCAGCTCCTCCTGTGGTTGTGAACTTCCTCTGATCTGAACTGAGTGTTTAGTCCTGACACTCAGACACAGCTCTCTGCATTTCACTGACAGTCACTAAAGTCGAGACAAGAAGTGATCAGAAAGATCTCTGCTGTGAAACTGTGTTTAATGTGAAAAGCTCTGGAACAGAAAGTGAGCTGAACTGGACAGTGACATCTTCAGTTTAGTGTCCGGTGTGGTTTCAGTTGTATGTGTGTCCCTGCCTTTTGGAACTTTATTATTAAACCCTGCTTTGGGTCTTGATTTTTTGTTATTTTCTAAGGAGTTTTTCGTCTTGCACTCAACTGCCCCTACAACGACAAGACCCTGAAGCTGTTGTTCTGGAAACTTTCACCATCCTGTTGACCTCCCAGACACCACCGGATTAAACTGGAGAGAAGCCATCATCCGGTGTCTGGAGAGCGTCAATCAAAAATCAAACCAAACTGATTCAAAATTAATTCAAAACCCATAATCAAATAACATATTTCTTAACAATTAGTTAATAGTCATGTGCCTCAACAAGTAAAATCATCACATAATGATACCTTTGCAAATCATTACCTGAAGACTAATGAAAGCAGACAACTGGAAGAATGTAGCTTTGACCATCGTTGTAATTAACATATGATCTTTTGCTATAAATTATATAATAAGTTAATATAGAAATTAAGAAATTATAATACAGAAATTAATACAGGTTTTAGCAAGCATATATTATGAATCTGACTCTTTTTTTTTTCTTTTTTTTCTCTCTCTCGAGTGCACCATGAGGCTTTTACTAGGTCAAAAGGCTACTAAGTTTGAGCTTGTGAAACCACAAATTCACACCCTTCAGAAGTGAAGCAGTTTAAATGAGCAGGTGCATCAAGATCACACTTCATCTATATATAGCTAGATGAATCATAGGAAGATAAATAATCTGTGCATATTTCATTTGTTCAAAGAACTTAAGGCTTACTTCACACACAAACAAAAGGTTTGCTATGTAGTAAATACTCTTAAAGCATCATAATTTCGGTTTGAGTTCTGGTAATGTGTTTCTTGTTTAGTTTTCATTTATCCGTTTCTTCTGCTGTCCAGTGGCGTCATTCCACCAAAAGCCAGGGTATGGCAGACCCTGATGACGTCATCCAATCTTACTCCCTCGACATCACAGTCCCACTTTCTTCACACAACTTTTTCCAGCACTTTTACTAAAGCTGGGAGCACTAAATGATATTCAAAGTCACATTACACACTTTTAGCATTGAATGAAGCACATAAACATTACCTGAGATTAACATTGCCATACTTTGTGTTGTTGTTCCAGCCGCAACTTCCCCAAAAAATAGAAACCATTTCTGCGTGTCACCGTTAGTTCTCCATGTTATTCTGTTATCCCTGTCAGCTGTGTCTGTTAATTACCTCTGTTCTCTGCCTGACCGTTTCTCAATATGGGCTGAATCCCAAATGGCACCCTAAACCCTCACAGCGTTCCTCTGAGTCCGCACTTTCGTGACGTAATGCCGCTTTGACTTTTTGGGTAAAGTCCTCTGTTTGCGGGCTCAGCTTAAGTGTGCATCAAGGGCTCACAGCGGCCACAAAGGGGGGTGCTTGCGAGCACCCTTCTGAAACCTAAAATGATTAATGGGACACCCTACGTTCTCGTGGACTTAACGGACACGTGCACACGCCAGCCATTGTAAGTCCACAAGACCGAAAGTGCATAGAAATTTGCCATTTGGGATTCAGCCATGCGTTCTTGTCTGTACTTGTGTTCTTGTGAAACCTTCAAATTTACAGTATAATGTCTATTTATTCAAATAATGTTTTGCTATGGCATGCATTAAATACAATAAGGGTAATAAGAAAAAACAACGCCATTCATTTGTAAGGCCGCATCACAGGACTGTCAGGCCCTGTATGTGAAGGCACTGATGTGACGGGGCCTGACGGTTGGCCTTTTTAAACTGCCATTACTCAGCCTGCTAGCATGCTAGCATAAAAACTGTTAACATGCAAGCAAGGAATTTCAGTAACCCTTTTAGACATGTTTTGGATTTAAAACATTTTCATTATTTTCTGGGATGTTTTACCGGGACAGGGCCTGACCCTTTAGCTCGTCCTCCTCAAAGAAAACATACAAAAACAAGCTTAAAATCATACCATTCAATGACAGTCTCCTGACAACCGGATGGGGCGATGACGATGGGGTCTACTTCAACCTCGGGGAGCAGGACAGTCCGGGTGTTCGGCGTGGAAATGAGTAAGGAGTGAGGGGTTGAGGATGTCGTGACGGTTGACCCAGAAACGTTCCTCTGGGCCATAGTCCTCCCAGTCAACGATGTATTCGATTTGAGGACCCCGTCGTCCGGAGTCGAGGATCGCCCGCACCCGGTAGATGGTCTCTTCTTCGGCGATGTCGGGAGGAGGAGGTACCGCATCTTCACCAGGATCTGTGGATGGAGAAGGCATGGGATCAGTGTGGGGTTTTAATAGAGATACATGAAATGAAGGTGATATATGGTAATGTAGAGGGAGGTTGAGCCAGTAGGTGACTTCGTTGAGCTGCCTCTGTATGGTGATGGGACCTATGTACCAGGGACTCAGATTGTGGCAGGGCAGCCAGAGACGGATGTCCCGCGTTGAGAGCCACACCTTCTGGCGTCTCCGGACAGCCTGCTGGACATGAGCCGAGTCCCACACTCTCTCGCTCTGCTGGAACCAGTGGTTGACAGCTGGAACCTCGAGGGCTCACCCGACCAGGGGAAGAGTGGCGGTTGGTAACCCAGGACACACAGGAATGAGGTGAGCCCGGTGGTGGTCTGCCGAAGGGAATTCTGGGCATACTCCGTCCAGGGTAGGAACTGACTCCAGCTGTCCTGGATCTGGTGGCAGTAAACTCTCAGGTATCTCCAGATCTCCTGGATCTTGCGCTCAGTCTGGCCGTTGGTCTGCGGGTGGTAACCGGATGACAGGCTGATGGACACTCCTAGGAGTCTGAAGAAGGCTTACCACACTCTAGATATGAACTGAGGTCCACGGTCGGAAACGATGTCTTCGGGAATGCCGAAGTGACGGAAGACATTCTGGAACAATGCTTCGGCGGCTTCGAGTGCAGTGGGAAGGCCCTTGAGGGGTATGAATTTACAAGCCTTGGAGAATCGATCCACTATTACCAGTACACAGGTGAAGCCGTTGGAGAGCAGTAGGTCTGTCATGAAGTCGATGCCCAGATGTGTCCACGGTCTACGGGATATTGGTAGAGGAACCAGTTTACCCTCGGGAAGCCTCCTAGGAGTGTCGGCAATGGCGCAGACTGAGCATCCCCTGATGTAACGGGAGACATCCTGAGACATAGAGGGCCACTAGTAGTGTTTGCCGCAGGAGCAAGAGGGTACGTGAAGTGCCTGGGTGTCCAGAGCCCGGAAAGGTGTGAGCTAAGTCCATGAGGGGCTGACGGTGGACCGGTGGAATGTAGAGAAGCCCCTCAGGACCTGCCAGCGGAGCTGGGTCGGAGCGGTTAGCTTGGGAGATGCGTTGATTGATAAACCACAGGATAGGGCTGACGATCATGGCTGGAGGGAGGATAGGCTCAGGATCGGGATTGTCTGGATCAGGTTGATACAGCCGGGATAAGGCATCGGCTTTGAAGTTCTTGGTTCACGGGCGGTAGGAGACTGTGAAGTTTAATCTAGTAAAGAAGAGGGCCCAGCGGGCTTGACGACGGTTCAACCGTTTGGCGTCACGCAGATATTCCAGGTTACGATGATCGGTGATCACCTCAAACTTATTACGCCAGGAGCATGTAGTGTTGAAGCAAACTCATCCATGTTAAAGTATTTGGTCTTGGGAACAGATCTGCTACACTGATGCTGCTGTTATTGCTGCTTTAGTAAGATCAACAGACAAACATCAATGTGACGTCCATAAGTGACATCAGACATCAAGTTTCCACTGTAAATGAACACTGAAAGGAGCCTCTAAGTGTCTTAATATTGTGCAACTATTGCAAAGACTTTTGTATGTACTAAAAACCGAAAAAATATTTTCTTTGAATTCTTAAAAATGTTCAGATGACAACACTGTCAAAATGTTCCCCATCAAATGTTTTTTATTCTTAGTTGAAAACGGTGTCGTGTAAACACTCCCTAAAAGTGTGAAAATTCACACCCATCAGTCCAAACTGGGTTCAGAGATGATCTCAGAAGATCTCAGTTCCTCTTCTTTCTTTCAGTGTGTTTCTTTAATAACCTGTGTGGTCAAACTAACTGAGTTCTCACACTCAGCAATGACATGTTTCCAGACCTCAACAGTGAGATCACTGCTCTGAAAATACCACAGAAAGCATATGTAATCTATAAAACTAGACTAAAGATCATGCAAACAGTTCTGAAAACACTAGAACTCAAAGCAGAACACAAAGAGGACAAAAGAAAAAGTGTGTGTTAGTACTGGTTTTAGACATGGAGAAAGCCATACTTTCATTTGCATATTTAAAGTCCCCCTGTGGTGAAAATCAAGTTTTTAATGTTGTTTATGTCTATGTGGTGTTTTTAATCTGCTTTAAGACAAATCATGTGCAAATTCATAAGTCAACACCATTGCTGAGTATTTTCTCTTTAAAACTGCAGTGATCTAAAGACAGTCTCAAACCCATGGTTTGAAATCGCTCATGTTTCTGACGTCACAAACTATCTTGTAACCAATCACATCAATGTGCCGGCGGGCTTTAGCATATCATTAACAGTAAACTCGAGGAGGAGTCTCGAGAGAAGCCAGATTATCCTGGTATATTTTTCTGTTGACATGAAAAATTGTGTAGATTTAGCAATATGGCGGGTGTATGATGTATATTACGATGTTATGATGAACTATATGCCTTTCTCCACCGACGATCTGAGCTGTTCAAAGCGTTTGTAAGGATACTGATTGTTAGAAGTCAGCTGTCTGACTCTGAGATGATGAACGAGAACATGGTCTGTGTAACATTAGCAACACATTATTAGCTGTTTGATAACATATTCAAGCAAAAGGCTAATCATATTAATAACCGTTATGTGTCTGATGTTGTAAAGAGCGATACCATTGTGTAGCGTTTACCTCAGTAAGTTGACCGAGTGGATCTGAGCTGGCGTGAGCGAGTGGAGGCGGGCCTAATTAGCATATTCATAGATCTGTGTATACTAAATGAGGCAAGGGTGTAGAGCTACAAAAAACATTTAAATATGTCATTTTGGTGATCAGAGATGAGTTTTAAGGGAAAAAATTATTGACTACAGGGGACTTTAAAAGAATCTTTGCATTGACAGTGCATAACTTGAAATATACATGGGCTACTCATTTATACACAAACATGTGGTAAAATAAACACAATTACTCACAATTTCTACCCAATAAATATATTAGAGCGTGGCATAATTTTTTTATTATTATATATATATATATATTTTTTTTAATGTACATGACTTTTCCAGGTGTAGAAAATCACACTTTTGAAGGTTTTCTAAGACCGTGGGAACGCTGGTTCTTCAATGGAAACAAACAGTTGTGTGGATGGAGGGGACTGAATTAAAATGAGAAATATCTTGATCTTTTGTTGTTTAAGCTTATTTTAATGGTTGGTTTGTCTTATTTTAAGTCATCTTGAGAAGCCCTTGTGAGTTTACTGAGGCCTCAGACCCCTGGTTGAGGACCAGACCCTTATGAAAATTAAATGTGGTTTTATTATAGTAAAAGTGTAATAACCATTTACCATAACCATTTATTTATGAGCATGTTTTTTATGTTAACCATGGTTCATTTTCGTAAGTGTTAACAGTACCGGTCGCTGTTTCTCACGCCTGAGGCTGATAAAATCATTCCTGCAGTGGATTCTCAGTGGTATACAGTATCTGCACATCTAACATTTAGTCCTGCAGCTCATTTAACATCAAGTTATTCTCTTTTTTTCCAGTTTATCCACTGGATGCATGTATCAGTTGTTTGGAGTTCAGTTAAGTCTTCATGACAGATTCATATGAAACGCTTGTTATTTTCAATGACATGATACAGCTGGGGGTTTCAACTGTTCTTTGGGCTTACAAACTGAAACTGTCACTGACATTGAAATGTAAAATATCTACTAGACAGTCTCCAAAATGTTATGTATGAAATGCATTCAGGTATTCAAATGTTTATGAATCATCTGAGATTCACAGAATATTAAAATAATTGAAGTAATAGATTGATTTTATTGATAATCAGTTCCATCTTACCAGAACTGAATGAGGTTTCTGTGTCTCATCTACAGAGTCTGCTCAAGAAAATATGTAATGATGGAAAATATATTTCACCATAAATATTCATGTTTGACAGACTATTTTATTATTGACAAATAAAATACAGTATTACAAACATTGCTGAAAGCAGCTGATCAAACAGTTCAAACACCAAATTATCATTTCTGTCATTTTGTGATAAACGCTTACATCATCAAGCTTTGGCTGTTCTCATAATTAGTGCAAGCTGACAGTTAATGAACTGCTGGAGAAAATACATGATTTAATGAGAATGATGTAAGAGAGTAAAACTGTCCTCATTTTCTAGACTTTGTACAAACCTGCAGCTCTGAATTAATAATAAAGACACTAGCATTAACTGATCAACAAGCAGACAGAAACTATACAAAAAACATGCTGAACTGAGAAAAATAACCAATAACTACAAATAAATCAGAGCATCACTTGGGTTTGTTTGTTAACATGTAAAAGACATTGAAAGTATTTATAATGGCACTGAATGACACCATTAGGACTCAGTTATATTAGATTCATATTCTTCTGCTCATGTGGTTTTTGTGTCATTATTGGACTGATTTGTGATGGTTCTTGTTCACAGAGGCATAAAGTTCACTGCAGTTTTCCTGAGATCCAGCTTTTGCTCCTCTGATGGAAGCATAAGTCACTTTATCATCACAGCGAACCTGAATGAACATCACAGTTATTGTTTCAAGCCACAATTATTACAGCATGATGTTTGAGCTCAATTCATGACACACATTCAGAAGAAAACACAAACTATCATGTTGAGAGAAGCTGGACAACATCAAGGAAGTGTTTCTCACCTTCTTCTTTCTGGCTTGTTTTTTACTGTACGCAGTGACCTCAGTATAAGTCACATGATCATCGGTCTGCTCCTAAACATCAATGGAAATATGAAAAATGACCAGAGTGTCAAATATACACGGATTATTGAAGATGAATCATATTGTTCACTGGCAGTAGATGAATGTAAATGTTGATTGTGTCGTTGGTTCATCATATTTATTCTTATCTGTGAGTTTTAGACCAGAAACAGTTCAAATACACTAACCTGTCATTATATAATCTGACTAATACGAGTGTCATATTTCAGGGTCAGAGCTTATAAACACTAATAACTCATGGATCGACCTACAATACTCACCTCAGAGTCATCAGTTCCTCTTCTGTTATCTGAAACATAACGTCAAGAGAATATTTATGATCAAACACATGATACAGTCTCGAATCAAATTGATTTTTAGAGGAATCCTGTCTGTTTTAGTCATTTTGTCTGTTGTTACATAATATGAGAAACTGTAAAAACTCACCGTCTCTTTTTCTACGAATCATCCAGAGAATAAGAGCAGGAAGGAGAACAGCGAATGAAGCGACAACAATCACAATCACAATCACTGAGAGAGACGATAGACACACATTCAGCATTACTGTGTTTAACTAAATATATAAAAACAACAACTAGAAATAAAATAAAATGATGTCTCTTTGACATTAATAGAGTTTCTTTTCACATTTGTTTTCATGTTTCTGGATTGTAGGTGATGTGTGAGAGAATGTGAAACGAGAATGTGATGTGGATTATAAATTAAACGAGTCAAAGCTTGTGATGAAGATTCGGTACATTTAGATGATTCCAGAAATAAGTGTTCATACACACCTTGATTCAGAGAGATTGGTGTGACATCTGGAGTCTCAGTGACATCTGGAGTCTCAGTGACATCTGGAATCAGTGTTGCTGTAGTTGATGTTACAACTATTAAAAACAAAATGGAATTACAAAAATCAAACTAGATCTCTTTTACAAACTAGATCAGCTCCATATTAGGGATGGGCATTTTTGGCAATTTTTCATTTCGATCATTGATAGGTTTCAAAAACAAGTACTCGAGTACTCGGTCGCTGTTGCATATCCCTACTCCATATCAGTGTGAGTCTCAGTTACGCTGCTGAAAGATGATTTGTATTTTTAATAAACACTTACTATGATTTTAACTATTTATGCTGATGAACTCAATTCTGTCATTCACATGTGTGATGAAAGATTCTAGCTATGTTTATTTTAATTGTTTTATAGTTATAACTCATATGTATCAAAATGTCAAAGAATAACCAATGAAATGAGAAAGTCATGAATAAATGCCTTGTTCAGTAAATCCAGGTGTTTGTGCAGCTGCTGTCCTCTCAGAGTTTGGGGTATTTAATGACTTCTGATTCTCTGTACAAATTAAAGGATGGATTAATTAAAGCCGGTGTGAACCAGTGAAGTGAGAGACTGATGATGTGTGACAGTGATCATGTGATCATGAACCTTGTGTAGGAGCTGCTGCTGTAGTTTGGCTTGATTTCTTCTCAGAGTTTGAGCTGCTGACTGGAATCAGTGTTGTTGAATCAGAAGATGAATGTTCAGATGCTTCATCTGTAGGACATTAACATCATATTTTACAGTAGTTCTGTCAAGACAACTCTTGGGATATTGGTATAGTAATTGAGATTGGCATGGTAATGGATATAACAATGTATTTGGTCTTGGATATCTGCTACGCACCGAGACCTTCTACTGCCAATACATTCACAGCAGCAGCAGATCTATTCCGGTGTAAAGGCAAGCCAATAAAGCTGTGGTGAAACAGCTGAAGAAGGCTATTGCTATACATTGTAAAGCACTTTTCACACTACACAGTTAATGTGAGATTTAGACAGTACAAGTGCTATACATGTGCTTTTGAGTGAGAAACAAGCTGTTGCATCAGCAGAAATGCCTAAATCTGCACAATGATAAAATAGACAGGAAGGAATAGACAAACACCCCCAAAACAAGCAGATCTATTGCCAAGACATATGTACTGCAATTTATATATTGGTTCATTGTATTCTAAAGTTAATTGGCAATCAATTGTTGAAGCTATTAAGGGGTGCTGACCCAAAAATCTTTTACCTGGGCCAAGTTTAAACCAGTAAGCAGGCTTCACAGCTGGCTAAGGGGCATGTCTGACTTTGACATGTATATATTGCCATTATTATGTAATCAAAATGAAAATTATTATTGCTGGTCTTCAATGATAATGTAAAGTTACTTTAATGTATTTGCACCAAAAAATGATAATGATTTATGCTGATATCGTCCAAAACCACACTTTGCTAGGGGTGTTTCCAAACTTTTGGAGGACAGCCTCATGTATGTGAATGCTTATTTACTTTTCCTTCTCATCCGTGCTTAGACATCATACTCACAGAAATAGAAACAATAGGCCATTTGCTGCTGCAGAGACAAAACTGCATCACGATCCAGCTTATGATTGACTCCACAGGTTATACACAAACACGACGCTTAGTATTAACTGTATTGATGGTTCTTTTAATGTGACACACGAGCATCTGAATCAACCACACACATCTAGCATTGCTAAATGTCCACATTGCTCTTGAAAATGAATGAAATATGGTGGACGCCGATAAAGCACAATGCTTATATCACTTTAACTGTTTTCATAAATGTGCCAAACAGCATCTAAAATAGCGGTAACACATGCAGTAAAACTGCTGCTTATATCAGGGGTTCCTGCAGCTCCCCAACACTGCATGTTTTCCATGTCTCCTTAATCAAACACACCTGATTCAGATCATCAGCTCATTAGTAGAGACTCCAAGACCTGAAATGGGTGTGTCAGACAAAGGAGACATGGGAGGCTCCAGGAATGGGTTTGGGAACCCCTGGCTTATATGCTTCAGTGATACACTCATCCATCTGTTGACATGACGCTAGTTTAAAACTTGTAAAGACAGCTCCATTTAGGAATAGATAACCGGACCACACAAAAGAGCATATGTGGAAAAGATCATTTTTACTATCTTAGATGTTGTTTCAGATGCCATCTGAAAACGCGCTGCAGACTGCTAATAGCCATCAATGCCAAATATCTGAATGTTTGAGCAGCGCGCTCATTGGCCACTAATGCAACAGCAACCAATCAGCTGTGCTGTGTAGATAATGATGTAATCGCTACCAAGTGAGTTAAAAACCCATCAACCTGCATCGCCAGAGTTTCAAGACAGAACTAGGTAGTAATAGTTGTTTCTTACCTGAATACTTGACAGTGTATCTGACTGAGATCTGGAGTTGATTTCTGAGAGTAAGCTGACATCTCCACTCTCTGTTGTCATCTTCATTCAGGAGTGTTGTAGTCAGAGTGATGATACAGTGATATGATGAGAATAATATCTGATATCTGGAGTCTGTCGTCAGATCAACACCAGCCTGATTCACCCACGACAGCTGAAGTCCCTTATAATGGACCAAATCATCACAGGAGAATCTAGAATACAACTGACAGGAGAGAGTCACAGAGCGACCTGGACTGATCTCAGTCTGTGAGGATGATGATGATGATGATGATGATGAAGATGATGATGGAGACACTGAAACTGAACACAAGACACAAATCACAGACTCTTCAGTCATCATTTGAGTTTAAAGGGAGAATCTGTCCTTTTTAAATTGATCACATAATCATAAACTTACCATGAAGAACATGCAGATAAACACGTGCGTCAGTTCCTTGTTGTTGTTCATTCACATATTGTCTGCAGGTGTATAATCCATAATCTTCTTCTGTGACGTTCTTGATGTTCAGAGAGCAGTCAGACCCCAGACTCAGTCTCTCATGTCTCTCTGTGTCTTTCTTCTTTATCCCTAATTCAATCAGTGAAACTGCTGATGAATGTTTGCTGTAGGTCCACGTAGTTGATGTACAGTCAGAAAGAGCATTATTACAGGGCAGACGGACATTTTCACCAGAACTGATGAACACATGAGCATCATCCACTCCACTGGTACCTGAAACACAGTATATTTGAGTGATCATTATGTTATATATTAATAATTGAAAATATAAAACATATCAGCATAAAAAGCAGAAGATGCAGATTAGTTTCAGTTTATTAATTTATAAAGCACTACTAAAACAACAGAGCGTTGAAAATAAATTTGACATAAAATAAGACATGACACCAAACATCTAAAACAATACGCACAAAAACCAATGCCTCAACACACTGCAGACTCGAAAGCTAAACTAAGAAGATGAGCCTTCAGACGTCTTTTAAAAATGTTTGGACTGGAAGATACTCTAATATGAGATGGTAAACTATTCCATCTCTTTGGTGCTGCCACTGCGAAGGCCCGGTCACCCCTCCGCTTGTACCTCGTCCTCTGAATAATTAAAACAGACTGATCAGAAGATCTTAAAGTCCTTGAAGGTTTATGCACCTGTAAAGTCTCTGACAAGTAAGAGGGAGCTAACCCATTCAGGCACTTGCATACAAAAACCAGGAGCTTAAAATCAATCCTGTACTGGACAGGCAGCCAGCCCAGAGAAGATAAAATAGGAGAAATATGATTCCATTTGCACGTCCTCGTCAAGAGCCTAGCGGCAGCATTTTGGACTAATTGCAACCGGTTTAATGTCTTTTGACAAACACCTACATACAGAGAATTGCAGTAGTCAAGCCGTGTAAACACAAAAGCATGGATCACCTTCTCACAGTCATTAAAAGAATGAAAAGGTTTAACCTTTGCCAAAAGACGTAAATGAAAAAAAACTTGTTCTAACGACTGAGTTTATCTGTTTATCAAATTTTAGGGAACTGTCAAACAGTACCCCTACATTTTTAACCACAGGTTTACAAAAAGGGGTCAGCTCACCTACATTTAACAGTTCAGGAAGGGCAGGACCACCGAACCAAACAAGCTCCGTTTTCCTCTCATTAAAATTTAAAAAGTTTGCCGACATCCAGGCTTTAACCTCCTTTAAACAATTCACTAGGGAATCCAGAGCATTTTCATTACTTTTCCTCAGGGGCAAGTAAATTTACATGTCATCCGCATAAAAATAAAAGGAAATCCCATACTTGTGAAAAATTGTCCCTAGAGGTAAAATATATAAGGAAAGTAATATAGGGGCAAGAATAGATCCTTGGGGGACACTGCAAGTCAATGGGGCAGAAGATGAAAACGCCTGACCTAAATTAACAGAGAAACTTCTATTCGATAAGAAAGACCTAAACCACTTAAGAGCGGTAGCCTGAATACCCGTCACTTCCTCAAGGCGTGAAACGAGGATCCCATGATCAATCGTATCGAAAGCTGCAGTAAGATCTAAAAGCAAAACAATAAAAGCATAACAATAAAATATCATTAAGCACTTTTAACAATGCAGACTCTGTACTGTGGTGGGCTTTAAAACCGGGCTGAGAAACCTCAAACACAGCATTTTGGTTCAAAAAACTCTGCAATTGGCTAAGATAATTGGCTAAGACAATTTTCTCTAAGAACTTAGATAAAAACGGAAGTTTTGATATTGGTCTAAAATTAGACAAAACAGAGCAATCCAAATTTGGCTTTTTAACAAGAGGTTGCACTACAGCATGTTTCAATGACAACGGGGCCATACCAGAAATCAGACTACCATTAATAATAGACAAACTACTAGGGCCAATAATGTCAAAGACCTTTTTAAATAGCCATGACGGGACACTATCCAAAGGACAATTGGAGGGTTTCATCCGGCCTACAATCTCAGTCAATGTCACAAGAGATACTGGCTCGAAATGAGGAAATGTAGCAGAGCACAGAATAGGAGCCAAAGAACCCCTATTACAATTGCCAATCTCGGATCTAATTGCCATGATCTTATCTACAAAAAAGTTTAAAAAATTTTCACAAGTCTCAACAGACTCGTCAATAAAAACTCTGTCATTTGGGCTGATCACAGATTTTATAGTGCTGAATAAAACTCTAGGTTTATGATAGTTACTAGCAATTAGATCTACTAGATATTTCTTCTTTGCCTCTTTAACGCAATTCTGATAAGTGGAAAGTGATTCCCTAAAAATGTCATAAGACACCTGGAGTTTATCCCTCTTCCACTTGCGCTCAGCTTTTCTACAAGCCTGTCTAAGAGCCCAAATGACCTCATTAAGCCAGGGCTCTGTTTTAGGCTTATTAGATCTAACTCTTAAAGGAGCAACAGAATGTAAAATTGAAGAGCAAGAGGAATTAAATTCATTCAACAATAACTCCACATCCAAGTGAGAAGGCGGATTCTCCAGAGTTGTCGTACAAGGAGCACGAATAAATACATTTTCAAAATGTTCAACAGCTATAGAGTCTATTTTCCGAACAAAGCGAGTAGGAACTCAAGCCTTGCTTATTTCATGATTGAAGGACAACTCAAAAGTGACTGATTTATGATCCGAAAAGGCCACATCATCTATTACAATATTGCAAATTGACAGGCCGAATGATAATACAAGGTCTAAAATATGTCCATGTTCGTGAGTAGACCCATGCACATGTTGCAGTAAATTAAAAGAGATTAAATTAAAGTAAATTAAAATTAAATGGCGGCGGCAGGGATGAATTAACTCAGGCGACAACAAATATGATCTCACCCGAACCAGCACTCCACCTCGCTTTCCACGCTTTCTGCGACGCCTCCTCCGGCGCAGAGCACATGACAGCCGGCACAGGTGAGTTGGACATAGCAACGAGACAGGGTGATGATTAACACATGGCCCACTTAGCTCGGCCAGAAGCATTTGGCGATCATAAATAAAACGAGTCGCAGAGTATTGAGCCAAAGAGACTGAAGCAACACAAATATCAACAATATAAACACAAAATGTCCGGAGAACAGACGGCTTGCCACAAACACTGGCGCCATCTTGGTCACCCAGTATTTTTCATACAGTATTTTTTTCCTCATGAACACAATCATCACACTCTCCAGAATAAAGTATTTGTCTTGATCAGAGAGCTGTTGAAATCTCTTAATATGAAGATAATTGTTGATCATCAGATGTTTGAGTGACTCTATGTCCAGTATCAGGAATAATACAGTATGATCTGTATGTATCAATACACAACTCTGAGATCACAACGTGAATGTGTGCAAGAATAAACTGAGCATGTTCAAATCAACTCTTTCCAGACTAATTCCACTAAATGTCTTTAGAGAAAATACAGATTTCTTTACCTGTGAGAAGTGAAGAGAGAATGATCAGTCCCAGCAGACACAGATCACACTTATCAGCCATTTTCTGTTTCTGTCAGTCTTTCTCTTCATTATATAGTTACAGCTCCTCCTTTATTCATCATCAGCTCCTCCTGTGGTTGTGAACTTCCTCTGATCTGAACTGAGTGTTTAGTCCTGACACTCAGACACAGCTCTCTGCATTTCACTGACAGTCACTAAAGTCGAGACAAGAAGTGATCAGAAAGATCTCTGCTGTGAAACTGTGTTTAATGTGAAAAGCTCTGGAACAGAAAGTGAGCTGAACTGGACAGTGACATCTTCAGTTTAGTGTCCGGTGTGGTTTCAGTTGTATGTGTGTCCCTGCCTTTTGGAACTTTATTATTAAACCCTGCTTTGGGTCTTGATTTTTTGTTATTTTCTAAGGAGTTTTTCGTCTTGCACTCAACTGCCCCTACAACGACAAGACCCTGAAGCTGTTGTTCTGGAAACTTTCACCATCCTGTTGACCTCCCAGACACCACCGGATTAAACTGGAGAGAAGCCATCATCCGGTGTCTGGAGAGCGTCAATCAAAAATCAAACCAAACTGATTCAAAATTAATTCAAAACCCATAATCAAATAACATATTTCTTAACAATTAGTTAATAGTCATGTGCCTCAACAAGTAAAATCATCACATAATGATACCTTTGCAAATCATTACCTGAAGACTAATGAAAGCAGACAACTGGAAGAATGTAGCTTTGACCATCGTTGTAATTAACATATGAACTTTTGCTATTAATTATATAATAAGTTAATATAGAAATTAAGAAATTATAATACAGAAATTAATACAGGTTTTAGCAAGCATATATTATGAATCTGACTCTTTTTTTTTTCTTTTTTTTCTCTCTCTCGAGTGCACCATGAGGCTTTTACTAGGTCAAAAGGCTACTAAGTTTGAGCTTGTGAAACCACAAATTCACACCCTTCAGAAGTGAAGCAGTTTAAATGAGCAGATGCATCAAGATCACACTTCATCTATATATAGCTAGATGAATCATAGGAAGATAAATAATCTGAGATGCATATTTCATTTGTTCAAAGAACTTAAGAGTTACTTCACACACAAACAAAAGGTTTGCTATGTAGTAAATACTCTTAAACCATCATAATTTTGGTTGGAGTTCTGGTAATGTGTTTCTTGTTTAGTTTTCATTTATTCGTTTCTTCTGCTGTCCAGTGGCGTCATTCCACCAAAAGCCAGGGTATGGCAGACCCTGATGACGTCATCCAATCTTACTCCCTCGACGTCACAGTCCCACTTTCTTCACACAACTTTTTCCAGCACTTTTACTAAAGCTGGGAGCACTAAATGATATTCAAAGTCACATTACACACTTTTAGTATGGAATGAAGCACATAAACATTACTTGAGATTAACATTGCCATACTTTGTGTTGTTGTTCCAGCCGCAACTTCCCCAAAAAATAGAAACCATTTCTGCGTGTCACCGTTAGTTCTCTATGTTATTCTGTTATCCCTGTCAGCTGTGTCTGTTAATTACCTCTGTTCTCTGCCTGACCGTTTTTCAATATGGGCTGAATCCCAAATGGCACCCTAAACCCTCACGGTGTTCCTCTGAGTCCGCACTTTCGTGACGTAATGCCGCTTTGACTTTTTGGGTAAAGTCCTCTGCTTGCAGGCTCAGCTTAAATGTGCATCAAGGGCTCACAGCAGACGCAAAGGGGGGTGCTTGCGAGCACCCTTCTGAAACCTAAAATGATTAATGGGACACCCTGCGTTCTCGTGGACTTAACGGACACGTGCACACGCCAGCCATTGTAAGTCCACAAGACCGAAAGTGCAAAGAAATTAGCCATTTGGGATTCAGCCATGCGTTCTTGTCTGCACTTGTGTTCTTGTGAAACCTTCAAATTTACAGTATAATGTCTATTTATTCAAATAATGTTTTGCTATGGCATGCATTAAATACAATAAGGGTAATAAGAAAAAACAGCGCCATTCATTTGTAAGGCCGTGTCACAGGACTGTCAGGCCCTGTATGTGACGGGACTGATGTGACGGGGCCTGATGGTTGGCCTTTTTAAACTGCCATTACTCAGCCTGCTAGCATGCTAGCATAAAAACTGTTAACATGCAAGCAAGGAATTTCAGTAACCCTTTTAGACATGTTTTGGATTTAAAACATTTTCATTATTTTCTGGGATGCTTTACCGGGACAGGGCCTGACCCTTTAGCTCGTCCTCCTCAAAGAAAACATACAAAAACAAGCTTAAAATCATACAATTCAATGACAGAACTCACCCTTGATCAGTGTCGGCTTCAACTCGGTCAAATGATGTCACTTCCTCTGAGTCAGACCCTTAAAGGCCTATTGCACACATTTTATGTAAACGTGACAGGACTGACCGAAAACATTTTGTTTAACTGTTGCCTAAAATATACATACAGAGATAACCGGAGTAGCCAGAGTGAGCTGAGTGACGTAATCAAGTATGCTGACTCCGTGACAGTACCCCCTCTGTATGGTGAAGGGACCTATGTACCAGGGACTCAGATTGCGGCAGTCCTACGTTGAGAGCCCCACCTTCTGGCGTCTCCGGACTGCCTACTGGACATGAGCCGAGTCCCACACTCTCTCGCTCTGCTGGAACCAGTAGTTGACAGCTGGAACCTCGAGGGCTCACCCGACCAGGGGAAGAGTGGTGGTTGGTAACCCAGGACACACAGGAACGAGTGGTGGTCTGCCGAAGGGAATTCTGGGCATACTCCGCCCAGGGTAGGAACTGACTCCAGCTGTCCTGGATCTGGTGGCAGTAAACTCTCAGGTATCTCCAGATCTCCTGGATCTTGCGCTCAGTCTGGCCGTTGGTCTGCGGGTGGTAACCGGATGACAGGCTGATGGACACTCCTAGGAGTCTGAAGAAGGCTTGCCACACTCTAGATATGAACTGAGGTCCACGGTCGGAAACGATGTCTTCGGGAATGCCGAAGTGACGGAAGACATTCTGGAACAATGCTTCGGCGGCTTCGAGTGCAGTGGGAAGGCCCTTGAGGGGTATGAATTTACAAGCCTTGGAGAATCGATCCACTATTACCAGTACACAGGTGAAGCCGTTGGAGAGCAGTAGGTCTGTCATGAAGTCGATGCCCAGATGTGTCCACGGTCTACGGGATATTGGTAGAGGAACCAGTTTACCCTCGGGAAGCCTCCTAGGAGTGTCGGCAATGGCGCAGACTGAGCATCCCCTGATGTAACGGGAGACATCCTGAGACATAGAGGGCCACTAGTAGTGTTTGCCGCAGGAGCAAGAGGGTACGTGAAGTGCCTGGGTGTCCAGAGCCCGGAAAGGTGTGAGCTAAGTCCATGAGGGGCTGACGGTGGACCGGTGGAATGTAGAGAAGCCCCTCAGGACCTGCCAGCGGAGCTGGGTCGGAGCGGTTAGCTTGGGAGATGCGTTGATTGATAAACCACAGGATAGGGCTGACGATCATGGCTGGAGGGAGGATAGGCTCAGGATCGGGATTGTCTGGATCAGGTTGATACAGCCGGGATAAGGCATCGGCTTTGAAGTTCTTGGTTCACGGGCGGTAGGAGACTGTGAAGTTTAATCTAGTAAAGAAGAGGGCCCAGCGGGCTTGACGACGGTTCAACCGTTTGGCGTCACGCAGATATTCCAGGTTACGATGATCGGTGATCACCTCAAACTTATTACGCCAGGAGCATGTAGTGTTGAAGCAAACTCATCCATGTTAAAGTATTTGGTCTTGGGAACAGATCTGCTACACTGATGCTGCTGTTATTGCTGCTTTAGTAAGATCAACAGACAAACATCAATGTGACGTCCATAAGTGACATCAGACATCAAGTTTCCACTGTAAATGAACACTGAAAGGAGCCTCTAAGTGTCTTAATATTGTGCAACTATTGCAAAGACTTTTGTATGTACTGAAAACCGAAAAAATATTTTCTTTGAATTCTTAAAAATGTTCAGATGACAACACTGTCAAAATGTTCCCCATCAAATGTTTTTTATTCTTAGTTGAAAACGGTGTCGTGTAAACACTCCCTAAAAGTGTGAAAATTCACACCCATCAGTCCAAACTGGGTTCAGAGATGATCTCAGAAGATCTCAGTTCCTCTTCTTTCTTTCAGTGTGTTTCTTTAATAACCTGTGTGGTCAAACTAACTGAGTTCTCACACTCAGCAATGACATGTTTCCAGACCTCAACAGTGAGATCACCGCTCTGAAAATACCACAGAAAGCATATGTAATCTATAAAACTAGACTAAAGATCATGCAAACAGTTCTGAAAACACTAGAACTCAAAGCAGAACACAAAGAGGACAAAAGAAAAAGTGTGTGTTAGTACTGGTTTTAGACATGGAGAAAGCCATACTTTCATTTGCATATTTAAAGTCCCCCTGTGGTGAAAATCAAGTTTTTAATGTTGTTTATGTCTATGTGGTGTTTTTAATCTGCTTTAAGACAAATCATGTGCAAATTCATAAGTCAACACCATTGCTGAGTATTTTCTCTTTAAAACTGCAGTGATCTAAAGACAGTCTCAAACCCATGGTTTGAAATCGCTCATGTTTCTGACGTCACAAACTATCTTGTAACCAATCACATCAATGTGCCGGCGGGCTTTAGCATATCATTAACAGTAAACTCGAGGAGGAGTCTCGAGAGAAGCCAGATTATCCTGGTATATTTTTCTGTTGACATGAAAAATTGTGTAGATTTAGCAATATGGCGGGTGTATGATGTATATTACGATGTTATGATGAACTATATGCCTTTCTCCACCGACGATCTGAGCTGTTCAAAGCGTTTGTAAGGATACTGATTGTTAGAAGTCAGCTGTCTGACTCTGAGATGATGAACGAGAACATGGTCTGTGTAACATTAGCAACACATTATTAGCTGTTTGATAACATATTCAAGCAAAAGGCTAATCATATTAATAACCGTTATGTGTCTGATGTTGTAAAGAGCGATACCATTGTGTAGCGTTTACCTCAGTAAGTTGACCGAGTGGATCTGAGCTGGCGTGAGCGAGTGGAGGTGGGCCTAATTAGCATATTCATAGATCTGTGTATACTAAATGAGGCAAGGGTGTAGAGTTACAAAAAACATTTAAATATGTCATTTTGGTGATCAGAGATGAGTTTTAAGGGAAAAAATTATTGACTACAGGGGACTTTAAAAGAATCTTTGCATTGACAGTGCATAACTTGAAATATACATGGGCTACTCATTTATACACAAACATGTGGTAAAATAAACACAATTACTCACAATTTCTACCCAATAAATATATTAGAGCGTGGCATAATTTTTTTATTATTATATATATATATATTTTTTTTTTAATGTACATGACTTTTCCAGGTGTAGAAAATCACACTTTTGAAGGTTTTCTAAGACCGTGGGAACGCTGGTTCTTCAATGGAAACAAACAGTTGTGTGGATGGATGGGACTGAATTAAAATGAGAAATATCTTGATCTTTTGTTGTTTAAGCTTATTTTAATGGTTGGTTTGTCTTATTTTAAGTCATCTTGAGAAGCCCTTGTGAGTTTACTGAGGCCTCAGACCCCTGGTTGAGGACCAGACCCTTATGAAAATTAAATGTGGTTTTATTATAGTAAAAGTGTAATAACCATTTACCATAACCATTTATTTATGAGCATGTTTTTTATGTTAACCATGGTTCATTTTCGTAAGTGTTAACAGTATCGGTCGCTGTTTCTCACGCCTGAGGCTGATAAAATCATTCCTGCAGTGGATTCTCAGTGGTATACAGTATCTGCACATCTAACATTTAGTCCTGCAGCTCATTTAACATCAAGTTATTCTCTTTTTTTTTTGTATCAGTTGTTTGGAGTTCAGTTAAGTCTTCATGACAGATTCATATGAAACGCTTGTTATTTTCAATGACATGATACAGCTGGGGGTTTCAACTGTTCTTTGGGCTTACAAACTGAAACTGTCACTGACATTGAAATGTAAAATATATACTAATAGACAGTCTCCAAAATGTTATGTATGAAATGCATTCAGGTATTCAAATGTTTATGAATCATCTGAGATTCACAGAATATTAAAATAATTGAAGTAATAGATTGATTTTATTGATAATCAGTTCCATCTTACCAGAACTGAATGAGGTTTCTGTGTCTCATCTACAGAGTCTGCTCAAGAAAATATGTAATGATGGAAAATATATTTCACCATAAATATTCATGTTTGACAGACTATTTTATTATTGACAAATAAAATACAGTATTACAAACATTGCTGAAAGCAGCTGATCAAACAGTTCAAACACCAAATTATCATTTCTGTCATTTTGTGATAAATGCTTACATCATCAAGCTTTGGCTGTTCTCATAATTAGTGCAAGCTGATTATGATTTAAAATACATGATTTAATGAGAATAAGACAGTAAAACTGTCCTCATTTTCTAGACTTTGTACAAACCTGCAGCTCTGAATTAATAATAAAGACACTAGCATTAACTGATCAACAAGCAGACAGAAACTATACAAAAAACATGCTGAACTGAGAAAAATAACCAATAACTACAAATAAATCAGAGCATCACTTGGGTTTGTTTGTTAACATGTAAAAGACATTGAAAGTATTCATAATGGCACTGAATGACACCATTAGGACTCAGTTATATTAGATTCATATTCTTCTGCTCATGTGGTTTTTGTGTCATTATTGGACTGATTTGTGATGGTTCTTGTTCACAGAGGCATAAAGTTCACTGCAGTTTTCCTGAGATCCAGCTTTTGCTCCTCTGATGGAAGCATAAGTCACTTTATCATCACAGCGAACCTGAATGAACATCACAGTTATTGTTTCAAGCCACAATTATTACAGCATGATGTTTGAGCTCAATTCATGACACACATTCAGAAGAAAACACAAACTATCATGTTGAGAGAAGCTGGACAACATCAAGGAAGTGTTTCTCACCTTCTTCTTTCTGGCTTGTTTTTTACTGTACGCAGTGACCTCAGTATAAGTCACATGATCATCGGTCTGCTCCTAAACATCAATGGAAATATGAAAAATGACCAGAGTGTCAAATATACACGGATTATTGAAGATGAATCATATTGTTCACTGGCAGTAGATGAATGTAAATGTTGATTGTGTCGTTGGTTCATCATATTTATTCTTATCTGTGAGTTTTAGACCAGAAACAGTTCAAATACACTAACCTGTCATTATATAATCTGACTAATACGAGTGTCATATTTCAGGGTCAGAGCTTATAAACACTAATAACTCATGGATCGACCTACAATACTCACCTCAGAGTCATCAGTTCCTCTTCTGTTATCTGAAACATAACGTCAAGAGAATATTTATGATCAAACACATGATACAGTCTCGAATCAAATTGATTTTTAGAGGAATCCTGTCTGTTTTAGTCATTTTGTCTGTTGTTACATAATATGAGAAACTGTAAAAACTCACCGTCTCTTTTTCTACGAATCATCCAGAGAATAAGAGCAGGAAGGAGAACAGCGAATGAAGCGACAACAATCACAATCACAATCACTGAGAGAGACGATATTACAGTCATATTAATACTGATGTCCACTGAGGTCATTTTCACTACAATGAGTTCATTTAGATCCTGATTCTAGAAAAACTCCAGAGTGTGAAAACAAGCACTGAAATGAGGATGATGTTCATACACACCTGGATTCAGAGAGTTTGGAGTGACACCTGGAGTCAGTGTTGTTGCTGTAGTTGACGTTACAACGACTAAAAACAAAATAATATGTGAAGGCATGAACACATCAAGACATTTCTTTCACAATCTGAGACTGATTTTATTTCAGCTGCTGTAGTCCAGAACTAAAAAAAAAAAAAAAGAAAAGTATATTATGATATACTATGATATAACGCGTTATGATTAGTTATAAATATGTTTCACCCATAATTTGAGCTAATTCGTTAAGTCTGATTCTCTGTACAAATTAAAGGATGGATTAATTAAAGCCGGTGTGAACCAGTGAAGTGAGAGACTGATGATGTGTGACAGTGATCATGTGATCATGAACCTTGTGTAGGAGCTGCTGCTGTAGTTTGGCTTGATTTCTTCTCAGAGTTTGAGCTGCTGACTGGAATCAGTGTTGTTGAATCAGAAGATGAATGTTCAGATGTTCATCTGTAGGACATTAACATCATATTTTACAGTAGTAATAGTTGTTTCTCACCTGAATACTTGACAGTGTATCTGACTGAGGTCTGGAGTTGATTTCTGAGAGTAAGCTGACATCTCCACTCTCTGTTGTCATCTTCATTCAGGAGTGTTGTAGTCAGAGTGATGATACAGTGATTTGATGAGATTAATATCTGATATCTGGAGTCTGTCATCAGATTAACACCAGCCTGATTCACCCACGACAGCTGAAGTCCCTCAGAACGGACCAAATCATCACAGGAGAATCCAGAATACAACTGACAGGAGAGAGTCACAGAGCGACCTGGACTGATCTCAGTCTGTGAGGATGATGAAGATGATGATGATGATGAAACTGAACACAAGACACAAATCACAGACTCTTCAATCATCATGTGAGTTTAAAGGGAATATATCCTTTTTAAACTGATCACACAATCATAAACTTACCATGAAGAACATGCAGATAAACACGTGCATCAGTTCCTTGTTGTTGTTCATTCACAAATTGTCTGCAGGTGTAAGATCCATAATCTTCTTCTGTGACGTTCTTGATGTTCAGAGAGCAGTCAGACCCCAGACTCAGTCTCTCAATCTACAGATAAACAGTCTACTCCCAGCAGCTCGGTTGATCCACAATCCTCTGACAGCAGTACGCCAGGTCCCTTTGTGCACCACATGCTACGGTTAACACAGACACAGACAGCGATGCATCCGAAGCTAAAACGCCATCTCACCATAAACAGTTGCAGTAAGACTATCGAAGAAGTGTAAATATGATGACATTTCATTTGGCTTTACATACAGTGGCAGTGAAGAAAATCCCCATCCACAGTGTGTTATATGTGCAAAAGTACTCTCTCATAGTTGCATGAAACCAGCATTTTTGCGCAGGCATTTAGAAACAAAGCATCCCAGCGTCAGAAAACCTTAGTAGGAAGGGTATGGAAGCATCCTACATGGTGAGTTATAGACGGGCAAACGCCATACTATTGTAGAGAAGGCCCATGGAAAGTCCACTGTCTTTTTTCAGTTATCAGAAATTTTAATCAGAAAATCATAATTTCATAAGAAGCTTTTAGTTGAACTCACTGGTATGACCTACTTTATTGTTAGATATTTTAAAAAACCAGAATACAAATGGATTAAACTACCTAATTTAGTGAGTATACCATGACTGACAACATGTGGTTTGACACCTTGCAGCAGCCATTTTCATCAAAATTGTGACTGGTGTCTCCCATTTATAGAGAAACTTTACTAAGAGCTATTCATTTAGTTCTTCTGCATACAATATCACTAAGATTTCGTGATTCTAACTTTTCTTTCTCGTTGTTAATCCTCCTTTGGTCAGGTGTGGCTAAATTGAGTTCAGCTGAGAAGCAGCGACTTTACAGACATTTTTAAAATGTTATTTATGATCTTTTACTGACTTTTACTGAGTGTCATAAAGTCAAGGGGTAATCTAATAATGTGGTCTAAGTGTAAATGTTAGAAAAAGAAATACATTTTAAGACATCTTGCAATACCAAAAGTGGACATTTCTGTAGAATGACCCAGTTGCGCCCTGGGTACTGTAACGCTGGGAGTCATGGTGACAAGGGGTAGATCCACACGCAGGCTTTATTAGAATGAGCGTAGTCATACAGGCAAGGGTCAAACACCAGCAAACAGAAACATAAGGGCAAGGCAGAAGAGTAATCCAAGTCACCGGCAATGGTCAAGGCAGGCAGCAAACGATCATCAAACAAGGAATAAACGGGACGGGGCGGGGCGGGGCGGGGCGGGGCAGGGCGGGGCAGGGCAGGGCGGGGCGGGGCGGGGCAGGGCGGGGCAGGGCGGGGCAAGGCAAGGCAGGGCACTAAGAACAAGGATTAACATGGAAAACATACAACTAAACAATACTCAGCCCTGTGTGTGTCTGGGTGCAGCTTATAAAGGATCCATAGATGGGAAACAGGTGTGAGTGTGTGATTGGTTCCTAGATGGGGAAGTATGGGAAATGTAGTCCAGAGTGATATAACTGTGTGTGCACTGAAATGGTGAACTGGCGACCTCTGGTGGGGAATAGCAGGAACCAGCAGGCGCCGGATACGTAACAGAGGGTAATCTTGTCCGTAGACACTGGCGGAGGTGCCATCTTGTCCGTAGACACTGGCGGAGAGGCCATCTTGTCCGTAGACACTCCATACAGATGTTCGCTGGCTGTTCAGGGGAAAGGTAATGACGCGACTGTTTGAACTGAGGGATGAACTTAAAGCATTTTTCTTGACCATCCATTTGAACTGTGTCACCGCTTACTCGATGAAGAGTGGCTTGCCGCTGTCGCCTTTGGCTTGCTTAGTTGGGGACACTTGACAATTGACATTTGATATTCAACAGTGCTTTGATCTGCCTGCATTGACACTATTCCTTAAGAGCTGCTGTGCAGCCAAAATAATGTACCAGTTATCACTGTAAAGCTGCTTTGACACAATCTACATTGTAAAAAGCTCTATATAAATTAAGGTGAGTAAGGTGAGTGGCTCACAAAACCGGCCTATATGTTTTTTTCTGTATGAATGAGCTGAACCTCGGATTACAAGGACTAAGTCGAGGCCATGATCAGGAAATTTCATGACTGTGAAAAGTTTGTGAACCACTGTTATATATTAATAAATACACAGAAATACAACATATCGGCATAAAAATTCAAATCATACAGTATTTTCTTCACTTAACTCAAACATCACACTCTCCAGAATAAAGTATTTGTCTTGATCAGAGAGCTGTTGAAATCTCTTAATATGAAGATAATTGTTGATCATCAGATGTTTGAGTGACTGAGTGTTGAAATCCAGCTAGAGTTGATATATATAGTGACACTACACCAGTGCATGATGTCAAGTCAAGTCACCTTTATTTATATAGCACTTTTAACAATGTAGATTGTGTCAAAGCAGCTATACAGTGATAACTGGTATATAATTTTGGCTGCACGGCAGCTCTTAAAGAAAATGGTTTCATTGTCCATCTTAAGTAAATTCAGTATTGATTCGTTCGTTGTAAAAATCAATAGATATTAATTTTAGTTTTCACTTACTGTAATGAGAACAGCTGTTCTTTTTGTAAACAACACCCAGAAACTTTAGTGCATTTATTTTGTGGAAATATTTTACCCTATTTGTTATTGAGAACATTGATAAAGATTTTTTCTTTACTTTGGGAAAATGTTTTGTTTGGATTTGTTAATTGTAAAAAAATAAAAATAAATAACAAACAACAAGAACAACAACAACAACAACAGCTACACTGTAAACAAAATGCTGAAATGCATGCCAGTACTGGGTGCTAAAAGTGCAGGAGCCGTATGACCCTGTAGCCCAAGACTGAAGCTAAGCAGGGTTGAGTCTGGTCAGGACTGGATGGGAGACTCCTGGAAGACTAGGCTGCTGCTGGAAAAGGTGTTAGTGAGGCCAGCAGGGGGCGCTGCTCAGCCTGTGCTCTGAGTGAATAGATCCTGAAAGATCAAGTAGATCAAAACCTTATTTGTGCACAATGTGTTTTTAAAATCCTTCAGATTGTCACAACACTGCTGGATCTCATGCTGAAAAATGACAGGGCTACTATACAGTGCATCCGGAAAGTATTAACAATGCTTCACTTTTTCCACATTTTGTTATATTACAGCCTTATTTCAAAAGGGATTCAATTAATTATTTTCCTCAAAATTCTACAAACACACCCCATAATGACAAAGCAAAAGAAGTTTTGTTTGACATTGAAAATTTATTAAAAATAAAAAATGAAAAAAATCACATGTACATAAGTATTCACAGCCTTTGCCATGATGCTCAAAATTGAGCTCAGGTGCATCCTGTTTCCTCTGATCATCCTTGAGATGTTTCTACACCTGTGGTAAATTCAGTTGATTGGACATGATTTGGAAAGGCACACACCTGTCTATATAAGGTCCCACAGTGCTTGTCAGAGCACAAACCAAGCCATGAAGTACAAGGAATTATCTGTAGGCCTCCGAGACAGGATTGATTAGAGGCGCAGATCTGGGGAAGGTTACAGAAGCATTTCTGCAGCATTGAAGGTCCCAATGAGCACAGTGGCCTCCATCATCCATAAATGGAAGAAGTTGGGAACCACCAAGACTCTTCCTAGAGCAGGCCGCCTGGCCAAACTGAGCGATCAGGGAAGAAGGGCATTAGCCAGGGAGGTGACCAAGAACCCGATGGTCACTCTGAGAGAGCTCCAGCATTTCTCTGTGGAGAGAGGAGAACCTTCCAGAAGAACAACCATCTCTGCAGCACTCCACCCATCAGTGGTCAGATGGAAGCCACTCCTCAGTAAAAGGCACATGACAGCCCGCCTGGAGGACTCTCAAGACCATGAGAAACAAAATTCTCTGGTCTGAATGGCAAGTGTCATGTCTGGAGGAAACCAGGCACCACTCATCACCTGGCTAATGCCATCCCTACAGTGAAGCGTGGTGCATCATGCTGTGGGGATGTGTTTCAGCGGCAGGAACTGGGAGACTAGTCAGGATCGAGGGAAAGATGAATGCAGCAATGTAGAGACATCCTTGATGAAAACCTGCTCCAGAGTGCTCTGGACCTCAGACTGGGGTGAAGGTTCATCTTCCAACAGGACAACGACCCTAAGCACACAGCCAATATAACAAAAGAGTGGCTACAGGAAAACTCTGTGAATGTCCCTGAGTGAACCAGCCAGAGCCCAGACTTGAATCCGATTGAACATCTCTGGAGAGATCTGAAAATGGCTGTGCACCGACGCTCCCCATCCAACCTGATGGAGCTTGAGAGATCTTGCAAAGAAAAATGGGAGAAACTGCCCAAAAATAGGTGTGCCAAGCTTGGAGCATCATACTAAAAAAGACTTGAGGCTGTAATTGGTGCCAAAGGTGCTTCAACAAAGTTTTGAGCAAAGGCTGTGAATACTTATGTACATGTGCTTTATTTTTATTTTTTTTCCCCCCGTTTTTTATTTTTAATAAATTTGCAAAGATTTCAAACAAACTTCTTTCACATTGTCATTATGGGGTATTGTTTGTAGAATTTTGAGGAAAATAATTCATTTAATCCCTTTTGGAATAAGGCTGTAACATAAAATTTGGAAAAGTGAAGAGCTGTGAATACTTTCTGGATGCACTGTAATTAATCGTGTGAAATTAATGACATATCATCCATATAATCATCGAATAGACTCAGAATGAGATTGGTTAATCAGGTCACTACATGATGATTATATCTTTTTCATCAATAAGTAGCCAACATCATCTGATCACATTTTCTCGCCCAACTAAAGCAAACACTGATCACCAAATTATACTATTGATTGACTATTGACTATTGATTAAACTATTGATGTTATATTTAATAAAACATCAACATCTTTACCTCTGTTGATCACAATAAGAACTTCTGTAGATGTCTGGCAGAAATAAATCAGTCTGGTTAGTAATAAGTGAAGCTGGTAATGCTGTTTGTGGAGTTGTTTAATCCTCCTCAGCTGAGATCTAGAGAGATTTCATGCCTTCTTTTATCTTTAGTTGATTTCATTTAAGGCTGTGGCTGGAAGTCAGTTGTAGTTTTTGTGTTTCTGCTCATCTCTTCTATTTTTTTTCTCTTTCCTTCAGTGATTCTGCTTGTCAACAGCAGGTGTTAATCACTAATGCTCAATCAATCATCACTTGATTAATTACTTATCTCATTAACTTCAACACTGCTTCAGGGGCCGTTTACACGACAACTTTTTAGGCATTTTGGCTGTTCATTTACACAACAGCGTTTTGGGGGCCTGAAAATGCAAACTTTTGAAACCGTGTTTCAAAATGTGCGCAGGTGCGTAGTCTTTCTTTACATCGCCAACTGCTGGCCTGGTAGCATAATGCAGTGATTTTAGTCATTTTCATGGGTCCGCCTGAACAGGCATTGTTTTGTCAACATTGTCGTCTGTACAGAGGAAGAACTTTCCTGTTTTTAGTACATTGTTGTTGTGTAAACATACCCTCAGTGTTACTTTAACACTCTGAGTGTGACGCATATAAACACCAGCAGTGTTATTTTAACACTGGGGATTTTGCTGTGAAAGCAATAAATAAAACACAAAAATAAAGGGCCTTGAGTGTATTTATTATCAATAAATGTGCTCTTGTGTTACTTTTGCTTGAATGCATTAACAAAATTTGAATGCATTTTGTTAAAATTTAACCTGAAGAAATCTTGATATTGTTTGAACATACCCATGGGATCATAAACTCCACCCTCTTACAACAATGACCAGTGTCACATTTTCATTGTATTTTGGTCTTGGTTTCATCTTCAAGAACTTATAGTTTGTTTGTCTCTGTTTTCCAGTTTCCCTTTGTCCTGTGTTCCCGGTTCCCACTCATCAATTTGTGAATACTCACGATAGGCAGAGTTACGTAAAACAGACTTACCTGGTGGCAATGACAGGCTGAGTTATATGAAGAGCCAAGATAGGCTGTTATGTGTAGAACCACGATATGTCATTTAATGCGAAAAGCGATGAAAGGCCATTTAATGCGAAAAGCACGATAGGCCATTTAATGCGAAGGCAATGTTAGGCCATTTGATGTGATGGCGACTATAGACTATTTAATGTTATGGCAACGATATGCCATGTAAAGCTAAAAGCAGTGAGGTCTGTGAGTCTGTTATTTCGGGGGAGCGTGAGCCGAAAATTAATTTGTGAAAAAATTGGATTCCACTTAAATAACCTTTAATGGAACCAACTTGGAGGCTCATGGCTGTGTTGAAGTAGGAGACGAACAACGTAATGGTGAGCAGAGAGAAATCTGGGAAAGGTAGGTTAAAAATGAGATGAAGGGTTTGATATGAAAAATATGATTGGAGGGTTCGGGGGGAAAAAGCTTGGAAAATTGATTTGAGAGAAGCATCAAGCAGTGGTCTCAAAGAGTGGTTTATGGGAAGATTAATTCTGAATAGTGAGGCACTGGCGTCAGGTTGGGTCCACTTCTGGAGCCAGCTATTTTCTGGCAACCTCACGTCAGGAGCCGAAGGCCACAAACGATGGGGAGAATTTGAGACAGTGAGCAGTACAGGTTGAACCTGCCCCGCTAGCGGAGGCAGCCTCACGCTAGGGGGAAGACAATTGCTGGTAGAGGCGGGTAATTCCGTACAGGGGGTGGTGCTGGAAAAACCCGCGGAAAGAGGCTGAGTAGAAAACGGAGGAGGTGCGGCCTAGCAGTGGCAGAATCTGGGGCCCGGCCCAGGCTCGCTGAAGGCCCACTGCCCCTACCTGACGATCGGCGATGGTCCAGTCTTGCTGTAGAGGAAGACTAGGTTTGGGAGGTACGTGGGTTTTTTATCCTTGCTGATTTTAGTCGTTTTTGTTAGAGGGAGATGAGGGTTTAAAGGGAGCGCAAGCTGACTGCAGGTTAGTGTATAACTGATATAAATCGGATTTATTCATCCATCTCGAGAAATGGACATCCCCGCTGATCAGTGCTTGCCTTAATCCCAGCACTGTCCATTTGCAGGAATGGTTGGCTGGGCCATGGAGTAGGAGGATGACAACAACGAGGAAGAAGGTGTGTGTCTCACCGGTGGAGGTGAGGGCTAGTCTAGACGTCTTGGAGTGTGGATAGCGGAGTGGAAAGGGCTGGCAACCGCACAATGGAGCCGGAGACTGTGCGACGGCTCCTGGCGACGTATGGCTGCACCTTGGGATGGCGGGATTCGGCAAAAGATTCTGGGAATATAGACACTCATCATTGGACGGGAAGAGTTCAGTCTCAGGCATAACAGCTATTTAGGCGAAACCTATTCTGAAAACTGTCGAGGTGAGTTTGACTGTGATTATACATAGGCCTGTACTCACGCTGATTGGGTAGATATGTTGATTACGGATTGTTGACAGCTGGTTGAGATGACGTGATAATTGGGTAGCTTATATGCTATGCATTCCGTTAATTTTGTGAATTGGTAAGTTTCGTCAGGGCACGAAGAAATATAGAGCTGAGTATCATCAGCGTAACAGTGAAAACTAACGCCATGCTTCCTGATGATATCTCCTAAGGGTAGCATGTACAGAATGAAAAGCAATGGTCCTAGTACCGAGCCTTGCGGTACTCCATATTCAACTTGTGATCGATATGACCTCTCTTCATTTACTTCTACAAACTGATAACGGTCAGATAAGTATGATTTGAACCATGACAATGCAATTCCACTAATGCCAACATAATTTTCGAGTCTATTTAAAAGAATATTGTGATCAGTAGTGTCAAATGCAGCACTAAGATCCAGTAACACTAATAGAGAGATACAACCCCGATCTGATGATAAGAGCAAATCATTAGTAACTCTAATGAGAGCAGTTTCAGTACTATGGTACGGTCTAAATCCTGACTGGAAATCCTCACAGATACTATTTCTTTCTGAAAAACAACATAGAAGCTGAAGATAATGTAGAAAACGATGACGCCACCACCAGTAGCTAGCAAGTAATAATCAACATGCCTTGATCATTACTATGTGAGAAATTATGAGCATTTGAGTTATTTTAGGTAAATGATGAAAGGTATATATAGTTTCTAAAGGAAAGACTCATTCGATATGCTAGGGCATGACCCCCGTTTATGGCTAGATACAACTGTGCTTGGATGGACACATACACACATTTATGTCAAAATGTCCTTGTACACACAGTGTATATGGCTTAGGTAACGCGAAAAAAGAAAACTGATGTGTATCATTATAGGGGATCCGCGCATTAGATCTTACAGTTACAGATCTTGCTGCTTTCAGTGTCAATAATGTTAACGAACAACAAAATACAAGAGGAAATCACTTTTGCAGCTTTAGAGACAATATGTAAGATTAAAATATACAATACCACTTGCTCAGTGTTATATTTTTCATTGTATACTTTGTGTAAATTGCGTACTTACATTATCTTATTCTTATACTACTTCTTATACATATACTTACTAAATGTTACCAAGATCTGTAAATTCAGAGAAATTCAAAAATTCAAAATAATGCCTGTCCCTGTCAGTGACGTAATGTCTGCAATTCTGCATTATCCCTGGATTCCACATTTTGTCTTTCTATTCTCCAGCAAATTCTAAAAAGGCATCTTTTGAAGGACCTTCTCTGAATCCACCACTGCATGTGGAGCTGTGGAATATGGAGATTGTTTAACAAGTTCAAACACTTCCTGCAGAGCCTGAATGAATTCGTGGGATATTTCCACACGTCTTAACAGTGCTTGAAGGAGGTACAGCTGCTGGCGACACACAAACTCCATGTAATCCAGGTCAAGGGGAGATCTCAAAAGTGCTCTCTCAAATTTGGAGAGAAGGTCCTCCAAAAGATGCCTTTTTAGAATTTGCTGCAGAAAGTTCAAAGTAAGTACAGTGCACAGTATAAATGACTACACCTGACCACATCTGAACATGTTATTAAAAAAACAAAACCTAAATGTGTCTTAGGTATAAAGATTAATTTCTAAATTGGGTTTCAGAGGGGCATGATCATTCATACTGTGTAACTGTAACTGCAACCTTTCAACGAGGTAGAGTGCTGAAACCCTTTTATACTGTATTTAACGGAAAATATATTAACCTGACAATATATAAACTGACAAAGAATGATAACAAAAAACTTACACAACAACTCTTGCTTACTGATATGAACAAGTGATTTATCTTTCATCCATAGCCACATGAAGCAATTTTGAACTATTTAATGGACACTTTTCACATTTCTGAAGTTCTCAGAACTGATATAATTGTGGTTGGGTAAACATAGATACTGTTTGAACTGTGTTCTCATTTTTCCCCTACATGAAAATAATAAATAAAGTTAATATAGTATCTGGTAAGGACATATTATAATAATAATGCAATCAATCAGTCAATAAATAAAGTTTAACTCACTTGCATCTGGTCCACTGATGAAGCCAGGGCTGCGTTCAGCCCCGACAAAACGTTGCAAAACGTTTTTTAAACGGAAACGGTGGTGCGTTGAACACCCTGTTCTGATGACGCAAGCGTTGCAACTATGGCAGCCAATCGAGTGAAGGGATTTGTGGAAACCGTGGTTCCTAATTATTGTGATCCAACATTTGCCTCGCATTTCAGGATGAAAAGACAAACATTTCAGGTGAAGGATAATCCACTTCTTACCTCCGAGACTGTGTTATGATCTATATGACCGTATTATTTTTATTGTGAGTATTAGGCTTTTCATTATTGCTGATCACTGTTGTTGTGCTATGATACTGTAATATTTACCATTATATAATCAGAGGAGAAAAAAAAAGTGTCACTCCAAAATACATTAGCAAAATATATAAATATGTATAGTACTTTTATGTTACATTGATACCCATTGTGCGAGCTGTCTCTTTAATACCACGTGGTTTATATACATGTTGATGCTGATTGGGCTGAGATTTCTGACACACCCACCAAACAAGAGAAATCGACAAACCCCTGTTGCATACCCTTTCCAGGAAACATGTCGTTCAACCCGGAAACCGTAGCAAAACGTTGCGCACCGGTTTGAGCTTGAACGTGCCCCATGTCTAATCGTTTTACAACAGGCGTCCAATCACAACAGATTTCCGTAAAAACTGAATTGACCAATGACATTTGAGGTTACAATGAAATAAGTAAAGTCCCGCCCCACGACTGTCAAAAATAAAGCGTTTCCTCGCGTGAAGACCTGTTATCTTGCGGAAGTGATTTACTGCGCACGCAAGCATCAGTTGTGCGCTCGGTTATAAATGGCATTAAAATGCTGCCATAGAAAAACCCTTTTACGAATGGTCCATTAAATCATTAGGCTTGTTGGACTAGAAGCGGCGCTGCACAGATCCATCGGTGTATGACATCAAAGTACCATGAGAGCGATTAGAGAGCAGACGGAGCCATATGTTTTTGAATCACTCTGGCGGTACTTTGTCTTTTCAGCACCGCATGATTCATGGTATGTTGCTCTGAGACGAACAATTCTGCTTCATCTTTATATTTTCATTGGCAAAACTGAGCAAAACAGACAATATTGTCTAAAATAATGATATTAACTTCTTATTTATTGAATGTTGTATAAAATCAGTATCACATTTGCATTCGTGCTGTTCTAGGGTGCATATCCCAAAATGAACGATGGTCGTAACTTATTTTTATAATAATTTTTTATTATTTTATGCATTATTTTTTTAATGTGATTAATTAATGATCATGAGGCAGAATAGAACAGAGAGATGATTATACATTCTGTCCATTACTGTATTTAATATTCTATATGTAGCAGTTTATATATGAACCACAAGAAAATGACTTTGAACATGTAACCCTGTATAATTTAACGAATTAATTATTAAAAGGAAATAATTTAAGAGTTTGTTAAAATAGTAAACTAACCAGATATGAGTAAAAAGTGTAAGAAAAATTATAAAATCAAAGTGAAATGCATGTCAGTGTGATGATTGACATTTCAGTAATCGTCCAATTATGTGAGGTTATGTTAAAGTCCCGCCCCACCACGCTAGTTGCTGTATGGGGGAAGCCATTTTATTTTCTCTGCGTGACTGGTGAGACGAGCAGCAGTATAACTTTGAGTAAAAGTTAAAATCATCAGAGAAGATTAAACAGGACGACGATGGTGGAGGAAACCAGCCGGTGCGGTCCTCTGCTGGAGCTGTTTGGAGCAGTTCAGGAAGACGGCGAGCAAAATAATACCAAGGACGCTGGCACAAAGTGGGAAGCTGAAGGAAGGCGGAGGGCATGAGCTGGTTAGTGAATGGGTCAGGATGGCAGGATCTTGGTATGAGGATGTTGATGATATGGATAGTGAGGAGTGGATGAAAAAGAGAGGGGTAGAGGAAGAAGGCAGGGAGAAGGGGGTAATGAGAGGACTAATCTAAGTCAAAAAAGAGGGTTGGAGGAGAATAATGTTGAGGAAAACGAGCGAATGGTGCGGAGGAAGATGGACGATGGAGAATTCAAAGTTATCCTTATGTTTAGGAAAGAAGATGAGCACATACGCTTAAGTCCAATTGCACTTACCCAAGAATTAAAAAAGAAGTTAGGTGAAATAGAAATGGCAAGAATACTTCGAGATGGAAACATTATGTTAAAATGTAAAACAGAGGAACAAAGGAGAAAAGCATTGCTCATTGGAAACGTATGTAAAAAGAAGGTAGCGGATAGAAAAGTAATAAATGGAAGGAAGGGAACTCAAGGAGTAATACGGGGCATTCCAACTGAAGAAGACCTGGATAACATCAAAAAGAACATCCAAGGAGGAAATGTAAAGAGTTTAAGGAGATTAAATAAAACAATAAATGGAGAAAGAACTGCAAGCTTGTCGGTTTTAATTGAGTTTCAAGATGATAAACTTCCGGACGGTGTGTAAAGGTAAACAAAGATGTCCTAAAGGTGGTGGAGAACATAGATATGAAGAATGTGGAGAAAATGTGAAGGCTAAATGTTGCAGCTGTGGTGGGGATCATAATGTAGCGTTTGGAGGATGTGATGTAAGAAAAAGAGCAGTGGAAGTCCAGAAAGTCAAAGTTAAAAACAACATAAGCTATGCAGAGGCAGTGAAAAGAATTCAAGGAGAGGAGGAATCAAAGGAGAGGACAGGTAATGTCTTGGGAGGACAAAGAAATTTGAGAGACATTTCCTTGAGTATGGAGAATTTAATTCTATTTATGGCATATGTCATTAATTGTACGGATCAAGTGAAACAAATTAAAGTAATTGTGAGAGGTGCTGAGAAATTTTTGTCAGTCAAACACATGTCTTGGGAACAAATCAATAGAAGACTTGAATCAGAAGGAAAATCGTCCAGCCAGAATGGACAAGGTGAATGCTTATTATTCAGTGGAATGCAAGAAGTTTAGTAGCTAATGGACAGGACTTCAAAGGATTTATTAATGAGTTAGAAGCCAAACCAGATATAATTTGCATACAGGTAACTTGGTTAAAACCATCATTAGATTTTATAATTATAGGTTATGATAGTATTCGGAGAGACAGAGACAATGGTAACGGTGGAGGTTGTGCAATATTTATTAAACAAAATATTCAGTATAATATAATTTAATATTAAAATAGTAAATTATTATAATCCATGCCAGAGATTAACCTTGGGGAATCCCGGTGAAAGTTCCAAGTTCCAGGGTGTGTATCTGTGTAACGGAGCCGAGTTGTGGCTCCATACTGTGGGCGTTGGGGGGTCTCGTCGGCCCCCCTCTGTGCCCGGAGTCTGGAGCTCAAAGTCGGCTTGGTTCCCGAGTTACGTCCGGTCAAAGTTCCGAGTTCCATGGGGTGTATCTCAGTAACGGAGCCGAGTCGCGGCTCCATGCTGTGGGCGTTGGGGGGGTCTCATCGGCCCCCCTCAGTGCCCCGGAGTCTGGAGCTCAAAGTCGGCTTGGTTCCCGAGTTACGTCCGGCCAAAGTTCCGAGTTCCATGGGGTGTATCTCTGTAACGGAGCCGAGTTGCGGCTCCATACTTTGGGCGTTGGGGGGGTCTCATCGGTCCCCCTCAGTGCCCGGAGTCTGGAGCTCCAAGTCGGCTCGGTTCCCGAGTTACGTCCGGTCAAAGTTCCGAGTTCCATGGGGTGTATCTCTGTAACGGAGCCGAGTTGCGGCTCCATACTGTGGGCTTTGGGGGGTCTCATCGGCCCCCCTCTGTGCCCGAAGTCTGGAGCTCAAAGTCGGTTTGGTTCCCGAGTTACGTCCGGTCAAAGCTGGACAGGAAGTGTCCGTATCTCTGTAGCCAAGCCGAGTTGTGGCTCCGTACGGCCGGTGTGGAGGGGTCCCCTCGGTCCCCCTCAGTGCCCGGAGTCTGGAGCTCCAAGTCGGCTCGGTTCCCGAGATACGGCCGGTCAAAGCTGGACAGGAAGTGGCCGTATCTCGGAAGCGGGAGGTCCCCGGAACTCGGGACTGCGCCTGAGGTAGGGTCCCTCTGGGAGCCACCCGACGGTCCCGGTCCGGTGCGGATCGGGCCCCGCGTTCCGGAGATACGGGCGTTTGAATATAAGGGTCTTTGAGATATAACTCGCAATATCTCGGGAAGGGAAGGTCCCGGCGGCTCGTCCTTCCGGGTGGTGAGTGGTCCCGGTGGGGGCTCTCTGCTGGCCCGGTCCCGAGTCCCGGGGAGGCTCGGTTCCGAAGCGGACCTTATTCTTTGGAGGCCCGTAGCTCCACCCCGGGGGGTGCTAGAGGCACGGGCCGGGGCGCGTCGGAAAGGGCCCGCCGGAGAGCCACTTCTGACACTGGTTCGGTGTTCCTAGGCCGCCTGGTCTCTGAGTTACGGGGAGGCAAAGTTCGCTGCTGGTGTAGTTGTAAATTCCTCCGGGGGTGCCTGCGCACCCCCTCTGACGCCGCCAAAGCCCACTTTGGTTTTCGTCCCGTATCTCGGTGGTTTCTCAGCGGATCTTCCTGAACGGTACGGTTCGAACGAGACCGGCCCCGCGGCGGTAGCTCAAAGCGTCCCGGAGTTATGGGTGTTTTTCCGGCGTAAATTTGGGCATTTGTATCTCGGGCCCCCCGGGTGCCACGACGAGATCTATCCGAGGGTGTCGGTCCGGTGCGGATCGGACGCTGCGTTCCGGAGTTACGGGCGATTTTCCGCCGAAGCGGAAAAAAATTCATAACTCCACCACCCCCTCGTGCACCGCTACCAGAAATGTCCTCCTGGGGTGCTGCCACCACCCCCTCGTGCACCGCTACCAGAAATGTCCTCCTGGGGTGCTGCCACCACCCCCTCGTGCACCGCTAACAGAAATGTCCTCCTGGGGTGCTGCCACCACCCCCTCGTGCACCGCTAACAGAAATGTCCTCCTGGGGTGCTGCCACCACCCCCTCGTGCACCGCTAACAGAAATGTCCTCCTGGGGTGCTGCCACCACCCCCTCGTGCACCGCTAACAGAAATGTCCTCCTGGGGTGCCTCCACCACCCCCTCGTGCACCAAAATTTCCTCCTGGGGTGCTGCCACCACCCCCTCGTGCACCGCTAACAGAAATGTCCTCCTGGGGTGCTGCCACCACCCCCTCGTGCACCGCTAACAGAAATGTCCTCCTGGGGTGCCTCCACCACCTCCTCGTGCACCAAAATTTCCTCCTGGGGTGCTGCCACCACCCCCTCGTGCACCGCTAACAGAAATGTCCTCCTGGGGTGCTGCCACCACCCCCTCGTGCACCGCTAACAGAAATGTCCTCCTGGGGTGCCTCCACCACCCCCTCGTGCACCAAAATTTCCTCCTGGGGTGCTGCCACCACCCCCTCGTGCACCGCTAACAGAAATGTCCTCCTGGGGTGCTGCCACCACCCCCTCGTGCACCGCTAACAGAAATGTCCTCCTGGGGTGCCTCCACCACCCCCTCGTGCACCAAAATTTCCTCCTGGGGTGCTGCCACCACCCCCTCGTGCACCGCTACCAGAAATGTCCTCCTGGGGTGCCTCCACCACCCCCTCGTGCACCGCTACCAGAAATGTCCTCCTGGGGTGCTGCCACCACCCCCTCGTGCACCGCTAACAGAAATGTCCTCCTGGGGTGCCTCCACCACCCCCTCGTGCACCAGAAATGTCCTCCTGGGGTGCCGCCATGTGTTAGAGGTGTCCGGTTGTCCTCCTGGGGTGCCGCCATGTGTTAGAGGTGTCCGGTTGTCCTCCTGGGGTGCCGCCATGTGTTAGAGGGGGGGGGTCCCCGGTTGGTGCGGACAAGGCCGGAGACGTTGCTTGGTCCTGGGCCTCGTGAGAGGGGCGAGCGCCCTGGATGAAAAATTTCTAAGTCCCCATTTTGAGTTGCTTGTAGTTTTCTCCAGGGCTTCACGGGTCACTTGCCGGACCCGAAAATAGTGTCCGGTTCGGGCATGCGTCAGATTGTGCCGCGATGTGGAAGTATATCCTGAGCGCAGAAGTGTAAAAATCGGGCGATCGCGTTGTTGGGGAGGAGAAGCTCTCTCGGACTTAATCTCTGAGAGAAGGTTGCGACATAGAAAAATTTCGAGACAAAAAAATAAATTCCTCCTGGGGTGCCGGTATCGAGTGGGCCCCGAGCCCCCTCGTGGGCATGATCCATTTTTCACCGCGGTGGTGAAAGTCTGGAAGTTTGGGGACCTTCCAGAGGGGTTCGTGGTTGCGTGGCAAGGCCGTTGAAGGAGGCCCCTCGTGGGCATGATCCATTTTTCACCGCGGTGGTGAAAGTCTGGAAGTTTGGGGACCTTCCAGAGGGGTTTGTGGTTGCGTGGCAAGGCCGTTGAAGGAGGCCCCTTGTGGGCATGATCCATTTTTCACCGCGGTGGTGAAAGTCTGGAGGATTGGCTTACCTCCAGTAGGGTGAGGCCGGATTGGTCGTCCCTTCGTGGGCACATAGAGTCTCGAAGTTTGGGGACCTTCCAGAGGTGCTCGTGGTTGCGTGGCAAGGCCGTTGAAGGAGGCCCCTCGTGGGCATAGAGCATATTCCGCCGCGGTGGCGGATCGAATAAAAAAAAGCGTGCGGTGGCGCATGAGGTGGTGACGGAAGCACCACGGAGGAAATTTCCCTCCTCGAAAAATTTCTAAGTCGGAAAAACGAGTTGCGTGTCGAATCATCCATGGCCCCGTGCTTCAGTCCCCTGTGCCGGGGGAGGTGGCCCTTCGCCGGGCGCGGTCGGATCGGTGGGCGTTGTTGGAGGAAAGCGATTGGCGCAGAAATGGAAAAGTGAGGCCATCACGGCCTCGGGGAGAGAGGATGTCCCCGGAACGAAGGTGCGAAACCACAGCCAAGAGAAAAACGAATCCTCCCCCCGTGCAAACCGAGGGGCCGCTCCGGCGTGCCCCGCGGTGACCGAGGAGCGCGTCCCCCGAAGCGGGTCGCGACTGTGAGCGAAAGACCATCGTGAGCGTTGCGTTGCCAAGAACACGGTGCGGCAAAGGGAAGGTCGCACGGGGCGGGCGGGCGTCCGCTCCCGGAGCCCTGGTTCCCCCTCTCCCTGTATGCGGGCAGGGTGGGGGTGTGGGTCAGGGCCCGGGGCGTGGGGGTCCCTGCCCCGCGGAGAAGGTTCGGTCGGCCTCCCCCAGAGGAAAAGTCCCGAAATCAAAGTGTGCGGTGGCACACGAGGTGGTGATGGCAGCACCACCACGGAGGAAAAGTCCCGAAATCAAAGCGTGCGGTGAAAGACTATCGTGAGCGTTGCCGTGCGTCCGGGGGCCGAATTCGGAGCGAGGTCCCGGGCGTCGCGCAAAATATAAGACCCCGCCGCGGTGGTGGTGGTAGTCTGGAAGCCGGTGTCCCTTCCAGCGCCTCGTTTGACCGTCGCGAGGCTGCACGGCGTCGTGCGAAGGGTGGCTCGCGTCAGCCCCCCTCCTTGCATCCAGTGCTTTGGTGACGCGCAAAAACACGGTGCGGCAAAGGAAAAGGTCGCGTGGGGCGGGGGTCTGCTCCCGGAGCCCTGGTTCCCCCTCTCCCTGTATGCGGGCGGGGTGGGGGTGTGGGTCAGGGCCCGGGGCGTGGGGCTCCCCTCTCTTCGCTCTTGTCAAAAAATGAAGTCTGGAAGCCGGTCTCACCCCCCTCTGACTCTATATATCCAGCTCCTTGTTATGTCCGCTGGCCGACTGGAGCGTTTGACGCGCAAGGGGCAGGCCTTTGCCCGGTCGGAGAGACGGCCGCTGTGGGCAGAGCGATCCTCCCCGCCTCGCGCGTCAAACCGAGAGAGGCGCCGTTGAGCCTGTCCCTCCGGGGCCAGGCCAGCGGCGTCCCCCCCACTAACCCGGGGCGAGACTGAGACGGCCGGTGTAAAGAGAACAAAAAAAATCGTAACACCTTTTCTGTTGGTGAACCATGAAGGAAGGATCTCGGAACCCTCCCCGGGGCCGCTCCGGCGTGCCTCGGGGCCGAAACCACTGAAAAAAAATGTCGTAACAAAACTCTGAACCAGCAAAGGAGGATCGCACCAAAACCCGGGGCCGCTCCGGCGTGCCTCGGGGCCCGAAACGAGCGCCTGGCCCAGGGGCGCTCGGGGGAATGCTCAACCCCCAAAACAAGTCCTCTTTGAAAAATAATGTCGATGAGTTGAAAGACATTGAAGAATATACAACACAATATACAACACGGACCATGGCTTGACCCCCAAGGGGCCGCTCCGGCGTGCCCCCCTCCTAAAGGTGGACTCTAGCAACGGGCCAGGGGGAGCGCGTCCCTCCTCCTAGGGCTCGGTAAGGCCGGGGCGCTCTTTTGTTTTTTTTTTTTAATTTTTTTTTTTTTTTTCGCTGGCCGATTTGGAGCGTGTCTGACGCGCCAGGGGTAGGCCTCTGCCCGGTCGGAGACGGCCGCTGTGGGCAGAGCGATCCTCCCCGCCTGCGCGTCACCCTGACACGGAGCGAGACCCGTGTGTAGGGAGCCCGCACGCGTCGCGGTTCTCCGTCCTCGTCCACGCCTGCCTTCCTTCCGTAACCTGTCTGTATATATACACACGTAACCCTGGGGCCGCTCCGGCGTGCCTCGCGTCCCGTAACGGGCGTGCCGTCTCGGGCGCTCGAGAGGGGGTGATGATGGGTGACACCCCCCGGAGGAACTGACCTCCACAAATCAGAAAAAGCATTTATAAGAACACTTCATTTTGGGGACTTAATTAGGTACAGAAAGGCACAAGCATGTGTTAGAAGAACAGTGAAAACAGCAAAAAAAAAAGAATATTGGAGGATGTTCTGTAATACAGTGGGTAGAGAAACGGATATTGATAAGGTCTGGGGTATGGTAAGGAAAATGAACGGGATTAGAAGAGAGTATAGGTATCCAACATTAACAATTAATGGGAGTACGGCAATTACAGAGATAGAAAAGGCTAAAATGATTGTGGAAACACTTGTCAAAATTCATAGTTCAGACAATATCAGAGAAGAGGGTGAGAGGAAACAATATTAAAACACAGGGATTTTAGTATAGATTTAGATTATGGAAATGTGGATAATGCATTGAATTTACCTTTTACTATAAGTGAATTAAATAGTGCTTTAAGGAACAATAGAGTATCTGCACCAGGTATGCTATATAATGATGACTAAATTAAGTTATTCATCTAAAAATATACTTTTGGAATTCTATAACAGGGTGTGGGAGAGTGGGAATTTACCTAGCAAATGGAAAGAGGCTATAATAGTACCAATACGTAAAGCAGGGAAGGAAGGAAACAGTCCAACTGATTATAGACCAATTGCTTTGACTTCTCATATTTGTAAGGTTATGGAGAAAATGATTAATAAAAGATTAACATATTACTTGGAAACAAAAGGATGTATTTTAAATGATCAAAGTGGATTTAGGAGAGGAAGAAGTACAATGGATTCTACAGTATGTTTAGAGTATGAAATAAGGAGAGCGCAGATTAATAGAGAAAGTGTGGCTTTATTTTTAGACATTGAGAAAGCTTATGATATGGTATGGAGAGAAGGTCTGATAATTAAGTTAAGAAAAGCAGGAGTTAATGGAAAAATGTTAAGATGGATTAAAGATTTTCTATTTGGCAGAACTATTCAAGTCAAAGTTGGGCAAAACTTTTCCAGGACCATGATTGTAGAGAACGGTACACCACAAGGAAGCATAATTAGTCCCTTATTATTTACCATTATGATTAATGATGTATTCTCAAGTATTAAGAAAGGAATAGGATTCTCCCTTTTTGCAGATGATTTAGAAACGTGGAAGAAATGTGGATTTTATTGTTAGGAAAATGCTATAACTGCTATAGCTGCTATAACAGAAGTGGAAAAATGGTCATATCAGTGGGGGTTTAGATTTTCTGTTGAAAAGACAAAAACGGAGAGTTAACAGTGGGATAAAATTAAAATTATATGGCCAAGACATAGAAAGAGTTTCTTGTTTTAAGTTTTTAGGGGTATGGTTTGATGAGAAACTTACATTTAAAATGCATATTGAGAAAATGATTGATAAATGCAAGAAAGTACAGAATGTTATGAGACGTTTGGTGGGTAAGGACTGGGGGGCTGAAAGGTTGGCATTGAAAAGTATATATATCGGATTAATGCGATCAGTGCTTGATTATGGTTGTATAGTTTTTCAATCTGCTGCTACAAGCAAGTTGAAGGAATTGGACAAAATTCAATATAAGGCATTAAGGTTATTAACAGGGGCTATAAGATCCACTCCTACTGCTGCATTGCAGATTGACACAGGGGAAATGCCCTTAGTGCAACTGTCACTGAATTATTTGCTCAGTATAAAAGGACATATTATAGATCATCCAGCAAAAGACGTGGTGAAACCATGTTGGGAAAATCAAGAGTTTTGGGTGGGTGATACCTAAAGTGGCGGAAGAAATGGAAATAAATGAGATGGCCATTAACCCAACTGTTCCATGGTCAGTAATTCCCCAGTGGTTATTACCACAACCCAATGTGGACATGTCACTGCTAGAGAAGAGGGACAAGGCCCAGGGGGATGGTTATAATGCTCAAATGGTGCAGACATATATTCAAACTCATTATATTAGTTATGTCTTGATTTATTCAGATGCATCTAAAAATATAGAAAACAGAGTAGGCGTGTCATTCACAGTTATAGATTTTAATGTCAAAGTTAACAAGAGAATCTATCAGTATACACTGGAGAAATGATTGCAATTTTATTGGCACTACAGTGGGTTGAAGAAAATAGACCACTTATATGTTCTGACTCAAGTTCATCATTAATAACACTAGAAAGTGGTCAGTCTGAGAGTAGATCTGACGTACTGATCGAGATCCTTCAAACATTATACAGGATTCAGATGAAGGGTTTAGAAGTATTTTTCTGTTGGGTACCTGCTCATATAGGAGTAAAGGGGAATGAATTGGCAGATGAATGTGCTAAGGAAGCCACAGGAAAATCAGATATAGACATGAATGTAAATTATAGTAAGGCTGAGATAATTTGAAAAGAATTAAGATGAAGTTTGACAAATTTATTGCAAAGGAATTCACATGAGGAGTGTATTGATTTTGATTTGAAAATGTCTGATTAGATAAAAGATTATAGGTGTTTAGAAGGTGTTAGGTAAAGGTCCTTGCGTTCTTGGTCCACACTCCTAAACAGCAGGTGGCGGTAATGCACCTTGAAGTTGCCGCCGTAAAAATCAAGAAGAAGAAGAAGAAGATTAAACAGGAAAAGTTTATATGGCATATTTTCTTTGGATTTGGCGAGTACACACTTTGAGAGTTTAATGGTTAAAAGATGTGTATATGAGTTCTTAATGTTCAGATTGTGTTGTTAATGATATTAAATGAATGGTTTGTTTATGTAGCGCAATGTTATCTAACCTGTCGAATTATGATGGAAATGTAGCTGTAAATGCGACGGAACTGAGCTTTGTTGATGAGTAACTGCTCAAGAGTGTTTTCCTTCCGACGGATTTTGTTTTTGCTTTGGAACCGTAGAATCGTTTTTCTGCGATTCTAAAGAACTTTGGATTCCCCGAACTGAATCTTTTGAATCGGATCTTCCAAACTGTTCGATTTTGCAACTGTGAACTTTGTAAATGTTTGTTTGAAAATTGATATTGGTGTAGTATTCTAGGAAATTCATACAGTCTGGAGGGGTGCACCCAACACAATAATTGAACGAACAAACAAAGAGTCAGCTGAAATTGTTCACTTACTTTCAATTGAATTTAATTAAAACGTCTTAACACCGTGTGATGCTACTGAACAAAAATTGTGACAAATTTAGCATTTTATTTAATATTTTTTACTTTTAAAAATCAGCAATTTCTTTAATAGTTCATTTTAATACAAAAATTTGCTTTATTTAACCAGTGTTGTCTTTACTACATCTCTATAGTCGACCCTACTGGCCTATGGTAATGTTAGTAACAAGTGCAATATTATTTGACACGTGTGCATTAAACACTGTATGCAAATATCCATATAAATGAAAACAAACCTTGACTGTTAAACAATTATAATAATCAGATCTTGATGGCGTCACTATTTCTTCAGGGTGGTCAGAGTTTTTTCTCCTTTTTCTGAGTTGTTTCAGATTGTCTCCAAACTCAGCAGTATTTTATTGTAATATTGTAGGCATCTCTATTTCCTCTGGGTGCTGTGAGTCCTTTCTCCCTGCAAAATAAAAGCATTGACTGACCTCTCGTATGTGTTTTTACCACGATTGCAGATTGTTCCAGATCAGATGAGTGTGAATCATCAGACTGTGTGAAGCTCAAACTCACCAGCTCTTCTTGCACAGATGATCTGAAGAAGAATCACAGTAGGAGCAGCAAACACTGCCATCTCAACAATAATCACAATCACTGCAGGAAACACGTGTGGAAGAAGAAGAGAAACTGGACATGACTGAAGTCAAGGGGATTAAACTATGAAGTATTACAAAGCATTTACAGATTTACAGTTCAATGGTTATCAGCATGAATGAACTGCATGCAAAGACATTTAATTCCAGGGACATTTTTAAATGAGATTTATTGTTAAAAGCTGCAGCTGTTCTCTCTCTCAATCTCCCTCTTGTGGCCCGAGAGAGAAGGGGAAGGATTTTTCTTCATAGAGTCAACGTTCATGATGAGCGGCTCTAACTTATCTGGAGGGAACTCCGTTATACATTCACATAGTGATTTTTAGATAAGATTCCAGATTAAAAAATATTTTTTCTACAAACTGAGTTTGATTTATTTCAACTGCTGTTGTTCTTAAACAATGTTGGTGTAAGGATGGATTTTTACTAAGACTGAATTACTGAATTCAAGATTCCTATCCTGTAATAAAACAATAAAACTCTCTAATCTGAAGAGAGGATCTGCGAGAAAGAACTCAGGACAACACTTGGTTCAACCTCCTCTCTTCCCCCCATGCTGAGTTCCTGACTCCTCACACCTTCTCCTTCCCTTCAGGCCATGCAAGTCTCACAAATCTGCTATCTTAGTTGTTTTAAGTGACATCAGTGAAAATACTTCTGGTGCGATTGGTAAGAAGGTTTCACTCTCACAACAAGAGAACAGACAAGAATAAAGAAAACAAAACCTGTTCTCCTGGGGTGGGAGATGCCCCAATAAAGATCTTTGTTAACCATTTGTTTTGATCCCCAAAACCAGGCGTGTGACCCGTTGGGGCACGAGAAAAGGTCCAACAAAAGCTGCATAAATATTTGGGTGCTAAATGTTTACTGTCCTTTTGTCATAACTTGGGGTATTTAAAGGGATTTGGCAAACCACTCAAGGAAGAATCTGCATTCAGAACTTCCCGCACAATTGCTGTGTGTATCTCTCTATTTGCCAGGTATGCTGAATTGTAATATTTTGTTGTGAAATGTACTTTGCATTTTATGCTGATCAGTTGTGTGATGTATTCTTTTAATTTGTAATTCTTTTAATTGATGATTTATCCTGCCTGGCAAAAACAATAAATGTTAATCTTGATTTATCTTGGATTCCTCTAAAATCATTATAACTAGTAGATTATTAGAGTTCTCACTTCCGTAAATCTGCGTCAGGACAGGTCAAACTAGAGAGCCCCATGAAAGGAGCATGTAAGCACATCATGGGACTTTTTTAATTTGTCTGTTATTGAATTAGCAAGTTGCAGTATCATGACTAAGAAGACTGTATTTTTGTATGAACAAGCATGTTGCGGTTCGACTCAAATGCATTAGTAAACTCTGCACCCTCTGACGAAGAATCATAAACTGGCGAATTTATGTTGAGAGAACGCAGACGGCTGCTGCGAAATTCTCTATATGGTGATTCGGTCCGTAATGAACGAATAATTGACTTTATGAGGTATCCAGAAGGATCAAAGACCTAAATTAAAGCACAACTAATCTCATGATCAGCTGTTACATCGGAAAGATTGTGAAACTAAGATTCAGTAATAATTGGAGTCAGATAAAATTATTTACGAAGTCAGAACTGAATTAGAAACCAAAGTTGTATTAAATTAAGCTGGATTTTGCAGAAGTGCCAGAGGACGTACACGCGAAATACCTTCGACCAGACCACTAGATGCCGTCGTTGGGCTAGTGGGTGGAACCTTACATTGGGAAAAGCTGTATTTTCTCTGCAAAGAATATGTAGAGGAGTTCCTATAGTTCTACTGTAATTGGCACTGTAAAGCACTGAAATGAGTAAAACATGCATAAAAACCTCGCTGTGCAGCAACTGCAGATTTTCTGTGTGCAGCTGAAGTCGTCTCAGAGTTTGAGCTGCTGGCTGGAAACTGTGTCGCTGAATCGACTGGAGCTGCAGAAGATGAAGGTTCAGATGCGTCATACTGTAGAACATTAACATCAGTTTGTTCTGAATTACATTATTAATCCTCATGTCTCTGTGTCACAGAGTCTTCAGAGTTATTGAGTTAGTATAAGAAAGTCATGAATAAATACCTTGTTCAGTAAATCCAGGTGTTTGTGCAGCTGCTGTCCTCTCAGAGTTTGGGGTGTTTAATGACTTCTGATTCTCTGTACAAATTAAAGGATGGATTAATTAAAGCCGGTGTGAACCAGTGAAGTGAGAGACTGATGATGTGTGACAGTGATCATGTGATCATGAACCTTGTGTAGGAGCTGCTGCTGTAGTTTGGCTTGATTTCTTCTCAGAGTTTGAGCTGCTGACTGGAATCAGTGTTGTTGAATCAGAAGATGAATGTTCAGATGTTCATCTGTAGGACATTAACATCATATTTTACAGTAGTAATAGTTGTTTCTCACCTGAATACTTGACAGTGTATCTGACTGAGGTCTGGAGTTGATTTCTGAGAGTAAGCTGACATCTCCACTCTCTGTTGTCATCTTCATTCAGGAGTGTTGTAGTCAGAGTGATGATACAGTGATCTGATGAGATTAATAATATCTGATATCTGGAGTCTGTCGTCAGATCAACACCAGTCTGATTCACCCACGACAGCTGAAGTCCCTCAGAACGGACCAGATCTTTACAGGAGAATCTAGAATACAACTGACAGGAGAGAGTCACAGAGCGACCTGGACTGATCTCAGTCTGTGAGGATGAAGATGATGATGATGAAGATGATGATGAAGATGATGATGATGGAGACACTGAAACTGAACACAAGACACAAATCACAGACTCTTCAATCATCATCTGAGTTTAAATTGATCATATAATCATAAACTTACCATGAAGAACATGCAGATAAACACGTTCATCAGTTCCTTGTTGTTGTTCATTCACATATTGTCTGCAGGTGTAAGATCCATAATCTTCTTCTGTGACGTTCTTGATGTTCAGAGAGCAGTCAGACCCCAGACTCAGTCTCTCATGTCTCTCTGTGTCTTTCTGCTTTTTCCCTCCATTAATCAGTGCAACTGTTGAATGTCTGAATCTGTTATAGATCCATGTAGTTGAGTTACAGTCAGAAAGAGCATTATTACAGGGCAGACGGACATTTTCACCAGAACTGATGAACACATGAGTAATTTCTGCTCCAATCATACCTGAAACACAGTATATTTGAGTGGTCATTATGCTATATATTAGTAAATTAAACGTATTAATGACAACAGGACATTCTCAGTGTCAAATGCTAGTGCATTCAGGAATAAAACAGTATTTGCAAATGTGACAGTTGTTCAAACCAACTTATTGACAGACTCCATGCCATCAAAACATTGTTATGTAAGTATACTTATATTTAACCCTTTAACAGGTGTTTAAAGAGCATGCAGAAATGCATTTACCTGTGAGAAGTGAAGAGAGAATGATCAGTCCCAGCAGACACAGATCACACTTATCAGCCATTTTCTGTTTCTGTCAGTCTTTCTCTTCATTATATAGTTACAGCTCCTCCTTTATTCATCATCAGCTCCTCCTCTGCTCATTAGCTTACTGTGTTTAGACATAAAGAGTAGCATGCCTGTCCAGACTCATTCCCACCAGTCTAAATTGAGTTCAGAGATGATCACCGCTCTATTGTGGTTAAACTAAGTTCTCACATTCAGCAGTAACATGTTTCCAAACCTCAACAGTGAGATCACAGCTCTAAAAACACTACAGAAAACATTTAATGTCACACTAAGTGCACAGCACACAGACACCTCACTCAATTAAAACTAGACAAAAGTTTATGCAAAGACTGAACACTCAGAAGTCTAGTTTCATGTACAATTCTTTTGAAGAGATGGTGCTTTACATAAGTGACAAATCCCATTTGACACTTGTGTTGACTACTGTATACAGGCCACCAGAACACCATGCAGACATTATAAAAGAATTTGCTGATTTTCTATCGGAGTTAGTACTAGCTGCAGATGAAGTCCTTGTTGTTGGTGATTTTAATATCCATGTAGATAATGAAAAAGACTCATTGGGATTGGCATTTACAGACATTCTAAACTCTATTGGTGTTAGACAACACGTGTCAGGACCCACTCATTGTCGTAACCATACCTTAGATCTAATATTGTCACATGGAATTGATATTGATGCCGTTGAAATTCTGCAGCAGAGTGACGACATCTCAGATCATTATCTAGTCTCGTGTATACTACATTTAGTCAAGGCTGCTAAACTGCCTCCCTGCCACAGATATGGTAGAACGTAGAACCATCACTTCTACCACTAAAGATCGCTTTATAAATAATCTTCTTGATCAGTTTCATCACCTTAGCATACCAGACAGCTTAGAAGACCTCGATGTTGCAACAGAAACTATTGCCTCGGTCTTTTCCAGCACATTAGACGCAGTTGCTCCTTTGCGCGTAAAGAAGATTAAGGAAATTAGTCCAATGCCGTGGTACAATCACACTTGCAGACTGAAGAGGGAAGCCCAAAAAGTGGAACGTAGGTGGAAGAAAACCAAACTAGAAGTTTATCATATTGCATGGAAAGAGAGCATGATTTCAAACAAAAAGGCCTTAAAAACTCCTAGATCTGCTTATTTTCCGACTCTCTTAGAGGAAAACAAACAAAATCCTAGATAGTTATTTGATACAGTAGCTAAATTAGCAAGAAATAAAGCCTCAACCTCAGACATTTCTTGACTTTATGAACTCCTTTACCAACAAGACTGATAATATTAAAGAAAAAATCATAACCATGCGAGCATTTACTACTGTATCACATCAGAAGTGATGTCATACCAATCACAAGTTCAGTATGGAGTACCGCAAGGCTCAGTACTAGGACCATTGCTTTTCACTTTGTACATGCTACCCTTGGGAGATATCATTAGGAAGCATAGCATTTTTCACTGTTATGCTGATGATACTCAGCTCTATATGTCTTTGCGACCTGACAAAATCAACCGCAGGCAGTACCTAAACCCGAACAATCTTCCTTGCATTGTTTAGAAACAGACATACTCTGCCAGTTTAAATCTAGACTAAAAACACATCTCTTTAACCTGGCATACACATAACACGTTATAATTTTTATATTCAAATCAGTTAAATGATTGTTAGGCTGCATTAATTAGGTCAGCTGGAACTGCGAACACTTCAACCAACACCTGATGTACTTGGTACATCGTAAGAAGAATGGCGCTAATATTAGTCTGTCTTTCTTATCCTGAGGTACTGTTGTCAGCGGGATCCGGGCATGACAGCATGAGAAAAGACAGCGGGTCTTAAGTGTTCACTGTTATTTTAGGACAGTGGTAGGTATTATTAATCTTTGACAGCCCTTTCAGAGTTTAAAATTTTCAAACATGAATCATTAAAAGAACAGAGGTACTCATCAATACTTTGATTTCAATGGGATGAATTCATTACGCCAGGAGCATGTAGTGTTGAAGCAAACTCATCCATGTTAATGTACAGTGGGTACGGAAAGTATTCAGACCCCCTTAAATTTTTCACTCTTTGTTATATTGCAGCCATATGCTAAAATCATTTAAGTTCATTTTTTTTCCTCATTAATGTACACACAGCACCCCATATTGACAGAAAAACACAGAATTGTTGACATTTTTGCAGATTTATTAAAAAAGAAAAACTGAAATATCACATGGTCAATATCACAAGTATTCAGACCCTTTGCTCAGTATTTAGTAGAAGCACCCTTTTGATCTAATACAGCCATGAGTCTTTTTGGGAAAGATGCAACAAGTTTTTCACACCTGGATTTGGGGATCCTCTGCCATTCCTCCTTGCAGATCCTCTCCAGTTCTGTCAGGTTGGATGGTAAACGTTGGTGGACAGCCATTTTTAGGTCTCTCCAGAGATGCTCAATTGGGTTTAAGTCAGGGCTCTGGCTGGGCCATTCAAGAACAGTCACGGAGTTGTTGTGAAGCCACTCCTTCGTTATTTTAGCTGTACGCTTAGGGTCATTGTCTTGTTGGAAGGTAAACCTTCGGCCCAGTCTGAGATCCTGAGCACTCTGGAGAAGGTTTTCGTCCAGGATATCCCTGTACTTGGCCGCATTCATCTTTCCCTCGATTGCAACCAGTCGTCCTGTCCCTGCAGCTGAAAAACACCCCCATAGCACGATGCTGCCACCACCATGCTTCACTGTTGGGACTGTATTGGACAGGTGATGAGCAGTGCCTGGTTTTCTCCACACATACCGCTTAGAAATGAGGCCAAAAAGTTCTATCTTGGTCTCATCAGACCAGAGAATCTTATTTCTCACCATCTTGGAGTCCTTCAGGTGTTTTTTTTAGCAAACTCCATGTGTCTTGCACTGAGGAGCTTCCGTCGGGCCACTCTGCCATAAAGCCCCGACTGGTGGAGGGCTGCAGTGATGGTTGACTTTCTACAACTTTCTCCCATCTCCTGACTGCATCTCTGGAGCTCAGCCACAGTGATCTTTGGGTTCTTCTTTACCGCTCTCACCAAGGCTCTTCTCCTCCGATAGCTCAGTTTGGCAGGACAGCCAGCTCTAGGAAGGGTTCTGGTCATCCCAAATGTCTTCCATTTAAGGATTATGGAGGCCACAGTGCTCTTAGGAACCTGAAGTGCAGCAGAAATGTTTTTGTAACCTTGGCCAGATCTGTGCCTTGCCACAATTCTGTCTCTGAGCTCTTCAGGCAGTTACTTTGACCTCATGATTCTCATTTGCTCTGACATGCACTGTGAGCTGTAAAGTCTTATATAGACAGGTGTGTGGCTTTCCTAATCAAGTCCAGTCAGTATAATCAAACACAGCTGGACTCAAATGAAGGTATATAATCATCTCGAGGATGATCAGAAGAAATGGACAGCACCTGAGTTAAATATATGAGTGTCACAACAAAGGGTCTGAATACTTAGGACCATGTGATATTTCAGTTTTTCTTTTTTAATAAATCTGCAAAAATGTCAACAATTCTGTGTTTTTCTGTCAATATGGGGTGCTGTGTGTACATTAATGAGGGAAAAAAATGAACTTAAATGATTTTAGCAAATGGCTGCAATATAACAAAGAGTGAAAAATTTAAGGGGGTCTGAATACTTTCCGTACCCACTGTATTTGGTCTTGGGAACAGATCTGCTACACTGATGCTGCTGTTATTGCTGCTTTAGTAAGATTAACAGACAAACATCAATGTGACATGTGACATTAAGTTTCCATTGTAAATGAACACTGAAACTCTGACTCTGAAAGGAGCCTCTAAGTAAGTGTCTAAGTAATTTGAAACTATTGCAAAGACTTTTGTATGATACTAAATGTTGTTTGACCACACTGGTTATTAAAGAAACCCACTCCCATCTGGGTTCAGATATGATCAGTTCTGTGTGGGTTAAGATCTCAGTTCCTCTTCTAACCTGTGTGGTCAAACTGAGTTCTCACATTCAGCAGTAATATGTTTCCAGACCTCAACAGTGAGATCACCTCTCTGAAAATATAAAACTAGACAAATGGTCATGCAAACAGTTTTGAAAACACTAGAACACAAAAAGGATAGAAGAAAAAGTGTGTGTTAGTTTGACCACATTGGTTTAGACATGGCTGCTGCATCTGGAGTTTCTCACACCTGAGGCTGATAAAATCATTTCTGCAGTCAGTGCTTGAAGTGGATGGATACTCAGTTGTACACAGTACCTGCACATCTAAAATTTAGTCTACTGAGCACCGGAGGTTCTACCACCACTTTTGAGAGTTTCTTAGTACAAAGTACCTTCTCTATTTAGTTTAAGTCAATGAGTGATTTTGTGCTTGTTGTGTTAGTAAAGCCCAGAACACACCTAGCCGACGCCGATTAACTAGTTGCGACGAAAGCAGACTGCGGGGTTGGCTAACATAGGCAGCGTCTGGGCCCAAAGTTGCCCTGACACACCAGACCGACACTCGACACCCAACAGCCAAGTAGCACGTCGGTTCTGCGCCTGCATAAGAAGCATTGCCTTTCCGTACCAGCAGGTGGCAGTAGCTGAACAGCCAATCAGAATGATCAGATGGTCCGACTGACCGACGAGCTCCGATGCAGATTCAACATGTCAACATGAAAAAAAGCCAACGAGGACCAACTTCAGCCTACAGCCTGACGGCCGACCATCGGCTTGGTGTGTTCCGGGCTTTAAATGCTTGAAGCGGGCAATTTCACATTATTTGCAGATTTGTTCTTGCACACCTGCAGCTCATTTAACATCAAGTTATTCTCTTTTTTTCCAGTTTATCCATTGGATGCATGCACAGGTTGGACATTAAATTGTCTCGTCTACAGTCTGTTCAAGAAAATATGAGTAATAATGGAAAATATATTTCACCATAAATACATGTTTAACATAGACTTTTATTATTGACAAATAAAATATAATATTACAAGAATTGCTGAAAGGAGCTGCTCAAATGGTTCAAACACTAAATTATCATTCCTGTGATGTGATAAACGCTTACATCAGGGTATCCAAACTCAGTCCTGGAGGGCCATTTTCCTGCAAACTTTAGCTCCAACTTGCCTGAACACACCTGACTGGAAATTTCTAGTATATCAAGTAACTCCTTGATTAGCTGGATCAGGTGTGTTTATTTGGGGTTGAAGATAAATTCTGCGGGACAGTGGCCCTCCAGGAACAGGATTGGACACCCCGGGCTTACATCATCAAGTAGCTTTGGCTGTTCTCATAATTAGTGCAAGCTGACAGTTAATTAACCGCTCAGTAAAATACATGATTTAATGAGAATGTTATAAGAGAGTAAAACTGTCCTCATTTTCTAGACTTTGTACAAACCTGCAGCTCTGAATTAATAATAAAGACACTAGCATTAACTGATCAACAAGCAGACAGAAACTATACAAAAAACATGCTGAACTGAGAAAAATAACCAATATCATTGAAAGTATTTATAATGGCACTGAATGAAACCATTAGGAGTAAGTTATGTAATATTCATATGCTTAATTATTGGACTGATTTATGATGGTTCTAGTTCACGGAGGCATAAAGTTCACTGCAGAGATCCAGCTTTTGCTCCCCTGATGGAAGCATAAGTCACTTTAACATCACCGCGAACCTGAATGAACATCACAGTTATTGTTTTAACCTACAATTATTACAGCATGATGTTTGAGCTCAATTCATGACACACATTCAGAAGAAAAACTATCATGTTGAGAGAAGCTGGACAACATCAAGGAAGTGTTTCTCACCTTCTTTTTGTCTCGGTTTTTACTGTATGCAGTGACCTCAGTATAAGTCACATGATCATCTGTCTGCTCCTAAATATCAATGGAAATATGAAAAAAGTACAACAGTGTCAAATATACACAAATATGCACAAATGATTGAAGATGAATCATTGTTCACTGGCAGTAGGATGAATGGAAATGTTGAATGATGGTCATTGGTTACATCATTTTTATTCTTATCTGTGAGTTTTAGACCAGAAATATCTCGGATACAAAGGTAACCCTCGTTGCCAGAAGGAGGGAATGGAGATGTACGTCGGACAGACCGACGAATAGGAATCTTACTATAGAGGCCAATCTACTTCGAGTGTATCTAAAACGAGCCAAAGCACATTGGCATGCAATTATTTGCAGCAGCTGCTCTGCCTTGCAGCGCGGCTATACAATGAGCAGCAGGTGCAATGCATTCCTTAGGTTTTCGTTGAGGAGCCGAGCAAGTGACCTGGCGCACAGCGGGGTACAGCGACTGTGGCGACGGTACATACGTGTCTGTTCCCTCCTTCAGGGAACGAGGGTTACCTTTGTAACAGAGTCGTTCCCATTCAGTCGGTCACGTTCAACGTATGTCGGACAGACCGACGAATAGGAATTCCTACCAAAGTGCCACAGCCGCTGCACCCTTCCAGTGCCCTGTGCAAGCCTCCTGCTCCCCCTTGCCTAAAAGGATGGTGGGACAGGGCTTACGCAAAGAGTGTCGATCACTGCTGTTCCACACAACCCACTCAGTGAGACTATTGGATAACAACAGGAAGCGTGTCCTTTCCACTGGGAAAGGAATGCTGTGGAAGCCATATTTTTGCCCGAAGGAGTTATGTGAAGTACATATGGACTAACCATATAGGGCTGTACTACATATGGAAGTACTGGGGTGACTCCAACCTGATAAGAGGTGGGTTCTCCCAAAGGGAAAGACACTGGCTTCGTTTAGGAGCAACCGTGGAATTACACATATGGGATCCCCGCAGGGTCACACATATGGCACCCAGCCTAAATCCGGTTCTCAAGGATACAACAGAGTATAGGCCTGGTGCCGGACGCTCTGCCACATCTGGCTGCTGAGGGTGATGGAGGACTAAACAGGGTCTGCCCGAAGAGACCCCTTCAGACCCAGAGATAGAAGAAAATGCTCTTATATTGATAATTTGGGTAACATAAACAAAAGGGAAAACGATTTATCACCCAGCCCTCCTCCAGGGGAGGGAGTGGTGCGGTCACCATCTCCTGATGAGCAGTCCCGACCATCTCTGGGTCGCCCGTCTTAGGGCCTCTTGCCTGCTTTGCCTCCCTTCTTGGTGGGGGCCTAGATGGACTGGGCGCCCCGCTTGCTACTGGTTCCTCGGCGCGAGTCTGGACGGGCTGGTCGCCCTGCTTGCAATCAACACTGCTTGGATGGAGGTTGCGGCCGAGGGAGCCCCGAAGGATACGGCTGGTACACACCTTTGAAATGGTCCAGCGCATTCCCTCTGCAACTCTACTGGCTGTGGAGTGCAGGAGGGATGAGGGTTCCTAGTAGGGATGCACCGATACCATTTTTTAAGGACTGAGTACGAGTACCGATACTTTTTTTCTAGTACTCGCCGATACCGATGCCTATACATTTATTAATTTCTCTCTCTCTCTCTCTCTCTCTCTTTTTTTTCCAAGATTTCCAAGCACAACACAGTGAGACTAATGAATGTAGGACAGCTTCTTTATTATTACTCTAATGAAAAAAGTAATCATTTTTATGTTCTTGTCACAGAACAAAAATTTCACAGTGTCCAATAACTTTCAAAGGGCATAATTACCTATATATATATATATATATATATATATATATAATTGTTGTTATATAAAAAGAAATTTACCTACAATACAACAAATACTATAGAGATACAAATGAAATAAACTTGTTTTTCAGATACAGTAGGTTTATTTACCATGTATACATTTATTTCACATATTTTGTTGTTTTATTAACATTAATGACAAATATAGAGAGCGCTTATGGTCTGTGTCATTCTGCGTGATTCTGCCTATCCCGCCTTCACTAATCGATAACGAATTGTGATTGAAAGCATGCATTTTGCAATGTGTGTGTTGTCATCATTAATTTAAAGTTAATTTCCACTCCCTTGAGGCTAGCATTATTTCTGCTGCTGCTGCTGGTGTCTCTGTGCACGGAAAATCCTGTCAGTTACGCCACGTGAGGTATCGGTCTTTGGTATCGGGGGTATTTTTACGAGTACAAGTACATGAGCTTGGTATCGGGCCCGATACCGATACCAGTATCCCTAGTTCCTAGGGGTTTAGTTCCCCGAAGGAAGTGCGATCACTGTAATCCTCAGGTCACCAGCACCACTGCCTGAAGCAACCCTCTGAGGAGGATTGGATCATGGCATCGACACTGGGATTCCGCCCCTTTTTAGGAACTGTAGTTTTGACTGCAACTCTGAGATGGTCATTTTCCCGCAATGGGTACATGACTCATCCACGAATGCTCAGCATACTGCATTGCACCTGCTGCTCATAATATACCCGCGCTGAGAGGCATATGCAAATAATTGCACGCTAATGTGCATTGGCTTGTTTTAGTTATACTCGAAGTAGATTGGCCTCTGTAGCCAGATTCCTATTCGTCGGTCTGAACTTGACAGACTGACAGAGGTGGGACCAAGTCATTGTTTTGCAAGTCACAAGTAAGTCCTGAGTCGTTGCATTCAAATCGCAAGTCAGAACAGGCAAGTCCAATTCGAAATGCAAGTCTTAAACAAGTCATTAGGGCTTTTTGCACAAATAAGTGTCTCACTAATAATTATTATAGTAAATGAAATTATAATAATTTATCTCAGAAAAGGCTTTTAAAATGTTATGCCTTATCAGTTCAATTGCATGTGTGATGAGGTATAAACAATTGTCAATAAGGGCACCCATCTACCTCAGTTCAATTTTAGGGATTGTGCTTACGTGTGACAAAATAAGGAAAAGGCAGTGAAAAAAACCTAGTGACGCAATACTGAAATAAAGAAATCAAAGCTTTATTAGCATGATTATTGGGCTTTTAAAGTATTTTCAAAATATTTATGGTACTTTAAGTATGAAATAGATAGCAATAATTGGGCAAGGATTACATTAAATTAAGAGGAAAATAAAATAAATAAAAATAAAATAGGCTATACAAATATTAAATAAAAATAAGAAAGTTAATGGATTTAAAAGACTGTGGGATGGAATGAATAAAAGTGTTTGTTTCCTTGTAGGCCTATATTATTTTATGTTCTTATATATTCTTTTAACATACTGATAATAAATTATTCAAACCCAAGTCATCTTTGATTGTCAAGTTGAGTTGCAAGTCATCAAATTTGGGATTTGAGTCCAAGTCAAGTCTAAGTCATGTGACTTGAGTCCACAACCCTGCCGACTAAATGGGAACAGTACAAATACACTAACCTGTCATTATATAATCTGACTAATGCGAGTGTCATATTTCAGGGTCAGAGCTTATAAACACTAATAACTCATGGATCGACCTACAATACTCACTTCAGAGTCATCAGTTCCTCTTCTGTTATCTGAAATATAACGTCAAGAGAATATTTATGATAAAACACATAATACAGTCTCGAATGCAATTGTTTTTTAGAAGAATTCTAGAGCTGTAGAACAGAAACATTAAAGTCTGTCTAAGAGGAATTCTGTCTAATGTTTATTTTATCAGGTGTTTTGGACTTTTTGTCTGTTCTTACAAAATATGAGAAACTCTGAAAACTCACTGTCTCTTTTTCTACGAATCATCCACAGAATAAGAGCAGGAAGGAGAACAGCGAATGAAGCGACAACAATCACAATCACAATCACTGAGAGAGAGACAATAGAGAGACACATTCAGAATATTACTGTGTTTAACCAAATACAGTGGGTACGGAAAGTATTCAGACCCCCTTAAATTTTTCACTCTTTGTTATATTGCAGCCATTTGCTAAAATCATTTAAGTTCATTTTTTTTCCCTCATTAATGTACACACAGCACCCCATATTGACAGAAAAACACAGAATTATTGACATTTTTGCAGATTTATTAAAAAAGAAAAACTGAAATATCACATGGTCCTAAGTATTCAGACCCTTTGCTGTGACACTCATATATTTAACTCAGGTGCTGTCCATTTCTTCTGATCATCCTTGAGATGGTTCTATACCTTCATTTGAGTCCAGCTGTGTTTGATTATATTATTGGACTTGATTAGGAAAGCCACACACCTGTCTATATAAGACCTTACAGCTCACAGTGCATGTCAGAGCAAATGAGAATCATGAGGTCAAAGGAACTGCCTGAAGAGCTCAGAGACCGAATTGTGGCAAGGCACAGATGTGGCCAAGGTTACAAAAACATTTCTGCTGCACTTAAGGTTCTAAGAGCACAGTGGCCTCCATAATCCTTAAATGGAAGACGTTTGGGATGACCAGAACCCTTCCTAGAGCTGGCCGTCCGGCCAAACTGAGCTATCGGGGGAGAAGAGCCTTGGTGAGAGAGGTAAAGAAGAACCCAAAGATCACTGTGGCTGAGCAAGATAGAACTTTTTGGCCTTAATTCTAAGCGGTATGTGTGGAGAAAACCAGGAACTGCTCATCACCTGTCCAATACAGTCCCAACAGTGAAGCATGGTGGTGGCAGCATCATGCTATGGGGGTGTTTTTCAGCTGCAGGGACAGGACGACTGGTTGCAATCGAGGGAAAGATGAATGCGGCCAAGTACAGAGATATCCTGGACGAAAACCTTCTCCAGAGTGCTCAGGACCTCAGACTGGGCCGAAGGTTTACCTTCCAACAAGACAATGACCCTAAGCACACAGCTAAAATAACGAAGGAGTGGCTTCACAACAACTCCGTGACTGTTCTTGAATGGCCCAGCCAGAGCCCTGACTTAAACCCAACTGAGCATCTCTGGAGAGACCTAAAAATGGCTGTCCACCAACGTTTACCATCCAACCTGACAGAACTGGAGAGGATCTGCAAGGAGGAATGGCAGAGGATCCCCAAATCCAGGTGTGAAAAACTTGTTGCATCTTTCCCAAAAAGACTCATGGCTGTATTAGATCAAAAGGGTGCTTCTATTAAATACTGAGCAAAGGGTCTGAATACTTAGGACCATGTGATATTTCAGTTTTTCTTTTTTAATAAATCTGCAAAAATGTCAACAATTCTGTGTTTTTCTGTCAATATGGGGTGCTGTGTGTACATTAATGAGGAAAAAAAATGAATTTAAATGATTTTAGCAAATGGCTGCAATATAACAAAGAGTGAAAAATTTAAAGGGGTCTGAATACTTTCCGTACCCACTGTATATAAAAACAACAACTACAAATATAATTATAAATGGCACATTTAAAAGCATAATTATCCTTATTACTTGATATTCATCAGTGTTTTTGATCTGCCTGCATTGACACCATTGTATGTGAACTGAGCTGAGCTGGACGATGACATCACTGTTTTCTCCAGAGCCGATGAACTAAATTAATAACTATTGATTTTTACATTGGAATGAATCAATACTGAATTTACTTAAGCTGGACAATGACACCATTTTCTTTAAGAGCTGCTGTGCAGCCAAAATTATTTTCCAGTTATCACTGTAAAGCTGCTTTGACACAATCTGCATTGTAAAAAGTGCTATATAAATAAAGGTGAACAATAAAGGTAAAGAACTTGATGAGGATTTCATAGAAATTTCAGTAATTTTATTACAGCTGTGATCGTCCTACTGTTGTCAGTTCATGAATCTGTAGCTAAAAAGTGTTTATTATATTAAAGTTTAGAAGAAATTTACAAGTGGTAATGTCAGAGATGCATGAAGGGGACTAAACATAATGATGGGTAGACAACAGAAACAAGTACTGAACTGGTTGATGATGATCCCTATACCTTTGCAAATAATTTAAATGTTTTTTATTCATGATTTGATTATACATCAGGTGTTAATAATGTGAATAATGATAATCTCACTGAATGTAAAGCTATGAGAAGTAGGGGAAGTTACCAAAGTGCTCCGTAGAATTAAAACACATAAAGCCACCAGTCCAGATGGCCTTAAGGGCATTGTATTAAAAGACTGTGCAGAACAACTTGGGCATGTCTGTACTAGGTTGTATCAGATGTCACAAATTAAAGGCTTTGTAGATCCATTACAATTTGCATACGTGCCCAATCGGAGTATGGTGGATGCCTCTCTGACCTTATTACATAAGGCCAAGCACCACCTAGATAAAACAAATGCTCATGTCAGAATTCTTTTCATGGATTTTACATCAGCCTTTAATACTGTACAACCACAAATTTTAAAAGAAAGAATTTAGGTGTAAGCAGTTGATTGATTTTATGGATCGAAAAGTGAGTTAGACCCCAATGAGTTTGTATCAATGGAATCTTATCTGATTGTCCAGTCCTGAATTCAGGGTTACCACAGGGATGAGTGTTATCACCTCTGCCTTTCTCTGTCTATATTAATGAACTTCAGTGTAACAGGGATGATCTCACCCTGATCAAATACACTGAGGATTTGGTTTTAATCTCTTGCCAATTGGACACAAATAGTTTAACCTATTTTGAGTATACTGAAAGTCTTGTACAGTGGTTTGATGATAGTCAACTACAACACAAAACAAAAACTATCATCCACTATTTTGGGAACAAAAATAGGACCGGTACAGCTGGTGTCTCATATGAACAAATTACTGGTGTAAAGGTAGAGCAAGTTTCAAATATTTAGGTACAACTCTCATTTCAGGAAAATGTGGACCATATACACAAGAAAGCAAGACAGCATTTATGTCTACTCTGGAAATTTCAGGATAGATAGGAGTGTCCTAACTCTTGTTTATAGATCGATGATTTAAAATATTTTAACATATAATATTGTATCATGGTATGGTAATTTAACAATGAGACAGAAAAATAAATGAACAAACAACTCAAAAATGAGTAATTAATGAAGCAAATAAGATCACCGGCCAGAAACAGAGTACAATGCAAGAGCTGTTTTTAGACCAAACTCATCCACTCCATTCCTGCTTTGAGGCCCTACCTTCGGGGCGCAGGCTGGTATACCGCTGACTATAAAGAACTTATATAAAAGATAATTTGTACCATTGGCAGTGACGGTTTTAAATCAATTTTTTAATTGAGGTATTATCATGAGGTGTTTGTACATGTGTATGCATATGTGTGGGCATACATATATATTGTATTGTATTATTTTATTTTATTAAAACATTTTTTTTTTTGTGTGTGTGTGTTCTATGTTTTATGTGATATGTGAATGTATAGTATTGTCTATTAGGATGTATTTTCTATGCCAGTGTCAAAGTAACTACACACTGTGTTTGAACACGCAATGGGGAACGTCATTATTAGGACGCTCTGCTCTCATTTGACCCTCTTCTCGAGGGAAGAGCGGCCGGCATCTGTGCCCGGTGGTTCTGGTCCCGCCCGTGCTGAGGCGGAGCGGCGACTGAAATCATGGTGCTCACAGATGGAGCTTGCTGAGGAGTTAGAGATAGGTGTTGTAAGACTTGATTTTCCTGCTAAGACAAAAACTGAGAACAAGCACCCTGCAATAAAGCAATAAAGCTCATCTGGAGAGAAGATCTGTCCTCACTGTCCTCGGACATCTTTAGGATGCAACTCCTTCGGTGTAGGTGCAGGATAGATAGCAGCTAAGGTAGCAGACTTTGCTAAGTCTCCCTGGTGCCGTTGTCTCAGGTGGTAGACCCCTTATCACTATGTGAATAAAAAATGCTAGTGTTGCTGTGGCCCCACTCTTCTAGAGCTTTTCATTTTATATAGTGTTTAGTCTTTCCCCCTGAACCCCTTGAATTAAGATTCAAGCTTGAGTGAAACAGTGTTAGCTTTCTTTAAGCTCCTGTTCCCTAGGGTTCAGTACAGATGTCTCTATCTTTGGTGAAAAGCGTCCAGCCTTGAAATTCACAATTTCAGGGTAGTGTGAATGAAAAGTGAAGCATTCCCCTGTTTCTCAGGGTTGTTAATGCTCTAGTTCTGTTTTTCCCTACACAGTGTGAGCCCTATAACTCTATTGCTGCCACAGGTTAGCACCTGTTTTCTGTAGTAGTAGGCTTTGTGCTGGCCTTTTTCAGAGCATAGTGACTAGGGTTGTACTCCCCTTGCTATTTAGGGGAAAAAGTGTTTTTTACTGAGTATATGGCCTGTTGGAATGCATAGCTCAGATTGAGTTTGTTTAGTAAACCTCACTATGCAGTTTGGTTCTCATGTAGGTGTTTTTAGAGTTTGAACACTGCCACAAGATGTTGATTGTGTTGTTTGGTGTAGAAGGCCTCCTTTGAGCACAATAGCTTCTTGTATCACAAGTTTTGTTGGTAGATGTTTAGTCAGAGTTTTGCTCACTTAGAACTAACATTGCCACAGGTTTATGCCCGTGATGATTTGAAGTAGTAGGCCGGTTTTGGCCTCCTTCAGTGCATGGTAGCATATATTCTTTGTACTCCCCTTAGTGTAAGGGTTAAAAGTGTTTTTACGGAGTACATTGCCTGTTGAAATGTGTAGACTCGGGTTGAGTTAAGCTAGGTAACCTCACTTTATAGTTTGGTTCTCCTATATGGCTCCCTTAGAGCTTAGACGCTGCCACTAGCTGACGCCACGTGTCTTTCTGGAGTCGCAGGCCCTTGCTTAAAGAGTAAAAAGTGTTTTTACTGAGTACACTGCTTGTTGGAATGTGTTAAGGTAGACTGTTATGTGGGCACTTTACAGTCTTATCTGCTAGTAAACTCGGTTTCTGTCACAACGAGTTCCCGTGTTTGTGGGCTCTTGCTTCTTCAGCAATTGAGCTGCTTTTAGGTGTGTGGCCTTCACAGGCCACCCTGTAAGCGATTAAACCCCCACATCTAGGTGTCTTTAGCAGATTAAGCATGTAGTTTTCACATGGCTGGCCTTTGCAAGGCTGCAGTGATGTATATTCTACATTGTGTAGAATTAGTTCATGTTGTAGGCTCTCTAGGAGCCTCCATGATTTTGTGCCTACAGTATGGTTTATCTGTTGAGTCTAGTACTCCCCTCATTTAGAGGGTTTTTCTGCAGTTAGTATTTAGCTCCCTAAGTCTGGTCAGTGGTTGAAGGCATCTCTGAGGCCTCCCTGTTGAAGATCAGCCCCTAGGCTGGTTGTACTCCCCTTGTTTGGGTCCCTTTAGAGTGCACAGCCTCCTCAGTGCGAATAATCATGTGCTGAGTAGATCCTAGGATTGAGCAGAGTTTTACTCCCCTCGGTGGTAAGGGTAAAAAGCGCTAAGCTGAGTCCTGCTCTCCAGGATGCCCGTCTCTACGATCTGGTCTGAGTTGGTTACTGCCTCTTTGCAGTCCCTCTTACTGGATATCTTCTCTGAAGAATGTTAATTGAGACTCTGTCTACAGACAGGTTGTTGGCCAAGACTAGGTTGCTTTAACTTGACCAGGTCGGCCTCCCTGGTGGCAATCAGGGTTGACTTTGTTTCCATGACAAGTGACTGGCTAGGGTTCCTTCGGGCCCCCTGGCTACATTCCCTTAGAGGTACCCTCTTTCTTTGGAAGGAAGTTTGGTCCCAGAAGCCTTTGAGCGGCCTTTGTAGGCCTTCTGTGGAAGGCCTCTTTGAGGCTTATAGTTTAGGCTGTTGGCCATAGGGAATGCTGTCAGTGACAGCCTATGTATGACCCCTAGGGGGAGTGGTTCTGGTATTTCAGAGCCATTTGTTTGTATTTTGCCGAGCCATTTATTGGCATGCACTCCCCTCAAGCATGGCGGCGTGGGTATATCGTTCAAATGCAGTGTTGAATTCCCTTTCAAAAGGGAATGTCTCAGGTTACGTATGTAACCCTGGTTTTCTGAGAACAGGGAATGAAACACTGCGTTACCTGCCATGCATCGGGCTGTCTGCTGAACAGTTTTTCAGATGATAAGGTACTGAATGCTTCTCTAGGCACTCCTTTTATACTTCCGGGTCGCGTCTATTATGACGTCATAGGCTGTCGCCGGCCAATAGGATTGGTGAGGTTTGATATTTGCTTTCAGACACCGGTTCACGTGATGACATTCCCCATAGCGTGTTCAAACGCAGTGTCTTGTTCCCTGTTCTCAGGGAACCATGGTTACATACGTAACCTGAGACAATTTCTATTCAGGAAATCTGTATAGACAATAAAGTTAAACTAAACTAAACTGAAGTTTCCAGCAACAAAAACAGTCAGTTGCACTGTACAATACTGACGTCTCCTGAGGTCATTTTCTCTACAGGACAGACATGATTGTTTAGGACTGGATGAAAATGATGTCTCTTTGACATTAATAGTGTTACTTTTCACATCCGTTTTCATGTTTCTGGATTGTAGGTGATGTGTGAGAGAATGTGAAATGAGAATGTGATGTGGAGCACAAATTAAACTTGTCTTGAGTCAAAGCTTGTGATCATATGAAGATTCAGTACATTTAGATACTGATTCCATAAATGAGTGTTCATACACACCTTGATTCAGAGAGATTGGTGTGACATCTGGAGTCTCAGTGACATCTGGAATCAGTGTTTCTGTAGTTGATGTTACAACTATTAAAAACAAAATGGAATTACAAAAATAATACTTGAGTGAATGAGCACAACATCAAAATGTTTCTTTTACAAATTGCTGTAGTCTAGATCAGCTCTGAAAGCTGATGATTTGTATTTTTAATAAACTACGATGATTTTAACCATTCAAGCTGATGAACTCAGTTATGTCATTCACATGTGTGATGAAAGAGGCTATAGCTGTGTGTTATGATTATTTTAATTGTTTAAAATTGTTTTAAATGTATCAGACAACAGACTGTAGAAGAAAACATTATAATTATAACTCATATGTATCAAAATGTCAAAGAATAACCAATGAAATGAGAAAGACATGAATAAATACCTTGTTCAGTAAATCCAGGTGTTTGTGCAGCTGCTGTCCTCTCAGAGTTTGGGGTATTTAATGACTTCTGATTCTCTGTACAAATTAAAGGATGGATTAATTAAAGCCGGTGTGAACCAGTGAAGTGAGAGACTGATGATGTGTGACAGTGATCATGTGATCATGAACCTTGTGTAGGAGCTGCTGCTGTAGTTTGGCTTGATTTCTTCTCAGAGTTTGAGCTGCTGACTGGAATCAGTGTTGTTGAATCAGAAGATGAATGTTCAGATGTTCATCTGTAGGACATTAACATCATATTTTACAGTAGTAATAGTTGTTTCTCACCTGAATACTTGACAGTGTATCTGACTGAGGTCTGGAGTTGATTTCTGAGAGTAAGCTGACATCTCCACTCTCTGTTGTCATCTTCATTCAGGAGTGTTGTAGTCAGAGTGATGATACAGTGATTTGATGAGAATAATATCTGATATCTGGAGTCTGTCATCAGATTAACACCAGCCTGATTCACCCACGACAGCTGAAGTCCCTCAGAACGGACCCAATAATCACAGGAGAAATCACATGAATACAACTGACAGGAGAGAGTCACAGAGCGACCTGGACTGATCTCAGTCTGTGAGGATGATGATGATGATGATGATGATGGAGACACTGAAACTGAACACAAGACACAAATCACAGACTCTTCAATCATCATCTGAGTTTATAGGAAGAATTTGTCCTTTTTTAATTGATCACATAATCATAAACTTACCATGAAGAACATTCAGAATAACACGTGCATCAGTTCCTTGTTGTTGTTTATTCACAAATTGTCTGCAGGTGTAAAATCCATAATCTTCTTCTGTGACGTTCTTGATGTTCAGAGAGCAGTCAGACCCCAGACTCAGTCTCTCATGTCTCTCTGTGTCTTTCTTCTTTATCCCTCCATTAATCAGTTCAACTGCTGAATGTGTGAATCTGTTACTGTAGATCCATGTAGTTGAGTTACAGTCAGAAAGAGCATTATTACAGGGCAGACGGACATTTTCACCAGAACTGATGAACACATGAGCATCATCCACTCCACTGGTACCTGAAACACAGTATATTTGAGTGATCATTATGTT